>ML685868.1:5433589-5651317 GCA_007922175.1 Pelusios castaneus
ACACAGTTATACAATCAAAGGGTAGCATATCATGAAAAGACAATATTTCATTTCCCCCTTCAGCTAACACACCAGATTCAGAAGATTAGAAACAGCCACACATACCATTTCCCATCATTCCTAGCACCTGAGGAATTCATCCATATACAGTGAATAAATGCTACAAAGCCCATGGAAATCGGCTGCCCCCTCTCAGCTGCTAAGCAAGAGAAGTGCCCAATCTCTAAACCTTGCTTACATCAATTACACCGAATCCACCAGCAATTCCTACACAGGAAGGTGAGAAACCCTAATAGACTTTGACAATCTGCCCTGGGGGAAGATTTTTTTCCTGATCCCAATATGGCAATCAGTTAAACCCTGAGCATGTGGGCAAGACTCATCAGTCAGACACCCAAGAAAGAATTCTCTGTAATAACTCAGAACCGACCCCATCAATCGTCTCATTAGCATATCTACCACCAAGAGCCAAAGATCAGTCAATTGCCAACCTAGGCTGTCCCATTATACCACCCCCTCCATGAATTTCTCAAGCTCAGTTTTGAAACCAGCTAGATTTCTTTTTACCCCCACTGCTTACTTTGGAAGGCTATTCCAAAACTTTACTCCTTTGATGGATACGAACCTGTGTCTAATTTCAAGTCTACTCTTCCTGGTAGCCAGCTGATAGCCATTTGTTCTTGGGTGCACAATGGTGCTTAACTTAAATAATTTCTTTCCCTCCCCTTGGTATTTATTCCTCTGACATATTTATACAGAGCAATCATATTTCCCCCTCAACCTTTTGGTTAAGCTAAATAAGCCAAGCTCTTTCAGTCTTGTTGCATAAGGCAGGTTTTCCATTCCTTGGATCATCCTAGTAGGCTTTCTCTGTACCTGTTCCAATTTTGAATTCATCTTTCTTAAACATGGGGGACCAGAATTGCACTCAATATTCCAGATGAGGTCTCATCAACACCTTGTATAACGGTATTAATACTTCCCTATCTCTACTGGATCAGAAGGGGCTATAGGGAGGTGAGAGGCATCGCAAGGGCAGTGGTGGAGGCAAGAGAGGGGACGGGACATGTTTCCATGTAGGACCTGGGCCAGGATGCTTAAGAGCAGCCCCCAGTCTTGTGCCCATCTCCTGGGGCATGTTGTGGGGCTCTGTGATAAGGGGGAAGGCTAACACCCACCTCGACATCCCCTCAGACCCTCCATGAAATTGCTGGTAGGTAGTGCCCCTGAGCTTCAAGGAGGCATGAAGCGGTGTCACAGGGAGTTGGACAAATGTTGTCATGTAGTCATTCAGCCCCAGACTGGGACTTGCAATGTACATTTTGGAACTGTCATGCCCTGTTAGGGATGTTTGTTTCCCCTAATCAAGCATGATGCCCAGAGAACCCAGGACCAGGCCACTGGGGAAGTTGCAAATTCCAGCCCTCAGTATTTAGGAAATGCCTTGGTTGTCTGTGCAGTTTGTTTATCCTTGTCTCCACCCCAACTCTGAGACTTTTCTCCTGCACTAATTTGTTCCAGCCCTTCCCATTTGTGTTCTCATCACTGTCCCAGTCTGATCTCAGACTCTTGTCCCAGTCTCCCTCCTCCAGGCTGCCTGGGCAAAGCCGGTGGGGAAACATTGAGAGCACAGGAGAGAGAGAAAGTTTCTGTGAATTCCATTCCTGTGCCTAGCATTTCATGGCAGCAGAAGTTTTGCTCAGTCTTGTATACCTGGGCAGTGGCGTACTCAGTGCCGATGGAGTCTTCCGAGAATGTAGATGCCAAACCCTGATCTCACCACCGAGCATGTGTAAACTGAGACTTTTGCAAAGATGTATAACTTGCCCAAATTTGGGTGAATTTTCTTTAATACGTCAAAAGGCACGGTCACATCAGGGCAATCCATCCTGCCAAATGTCAAGTCTTTGCACCAAAGCATGTAGTTACTAGAAACATTATTGAGAATTATTTTAGCATGGACAAAACAAGGTGTTTGTCCTTAATCTCCTTTTGGGAAACAGTTTAACTATTTTTGCTGAAACTTTCAAGAAAATATTCATCTGAAGTAGACACTCTTACAATTCACGTTATTACATTTTGGGAAAGTTATAGTGTCATGTAATAGGAAGTGTCTGGCAAACGTAATTATAGATGGTGCAACAAGTTCTGACCTAATGACAACTCATTGGCTTCATTGTTACTTACTGTAGATAAAGGATTTAATTCTTTGTTTAAAGATTATGTGGTGCGCACATATTGACAGAGCTTTGTAGGGCTGCATCTCTGTGCATGAAGGAAGCCTGCCAAAATGTGACTTTACTTAAGGAGAAATCTACAAAATCCCTTGGGCATTTCATCTGCTACTATCGCTGTGAAATTGAAGAATAATAATACATTGTGTTTCTATAGTGCCTTTCAAAATGCACTACAAAACCTAATTAAGCTGCACAATTCTCCATTTAGTTAAGTAAGACGCACATAATTTTACAGACACATATAATTTCACCCACCACTAAAAAGCAGTCACATGGTTGAGTAAGCACAGTCAAATTCCTGGTAACTTGAGCAGGTAGACAGGGATTTGCAGTAGCCATTCTTAGCCTTGCAGTAGAGGGTCTGTAGGTATTTGATGTGCTCTTTGCAGTGGACACCAGTCAGGTTGATTCCCACCTGTGCCAGTCTCTTAGGCTACGTCTACACTTACAAAGTTAAGTCGACTCTGTTAACTTGCCACTAGACTCTTTAAGTCGACTGCCTAGGTCAATGGAGAGCCACAGCTATGAAGAGATCCACGGCTTCCCAGGCTAGGGGAGCTGGGGCTCCCTGGCAGAAGTGAGCCGGGGCTCCCCGGGACAAGGCAGCCATGGGTGGCTTCCCCTGGGAAGAGCTGCCCATGGCTGTCTTGTCCCCGGAGATAGCCGCCCGTAGCTCCCTTGTTCCCAGGGAGAAGGCAGCTGTGCACAGCTGCCCTCTCTCCGGGGAAGCCGCCTGCTGCTCCCTTGTCCCGGGGGGAGTCCCTTGACCCCGGGGGAGGAGGGCTCCCTTCTCCCCGAACCGGCTCTCCCAGCCCTAGGTCGACCTAGGGCATCCACAAAGCTTAAGTCAACTTAATAAGGTCGACTTAAGCATTAAGTCGACCATAAAGTAGGTGTTATGAGGTTGACTTAAGCCGTTATTAAGTCAACTTAAGGAAATGCTTAAGTCGACTTAATAAAAGCCCAGTATGGACGCAGAGTAGTTTAGCTCGACTTAAGCGTTCTTAAGTCTACCTAAGCTGCCAGTGTAGACGCACCCTTAGAGAAGTTCTCAGACAAGTGCATATTTTGGATGCTTTTCTCAAAATCATTCTCTTTACTTGAGTCTCACTAGAGGTTAACCAAATCCCTGGTGTGCTCCTCTGCCAGCTAGTAGTGCACTGAAACAGAATTTTCTAAGAGTACATCTACACTGCCCACTCTTTATGCCCACTGCCCCCCGGCATTGGTATAAATAGCAGTGCAGACAGCTAGTTTAAGCGAGTAAAGACATGCCTGTGCCCTGTGGGTATGTACCCTACACTACATACCAAAGAAGTAAATTTTCCAGCTGCAGTGCTATTTTTAGCAGTGTTGTGTCTCCTGCTACCAAAGCCATGCTCCATTGCAAGGAAAGACTCCAGCGGGAGAAGTCTGTGGCATGACGAGGTAGTGGGGAATGGCCCCGTCAACTCCCACTAGTGGTTACCATGTGCTATGATGGAACCCAACCGGCAAAGGCCTATCTATTTGTTGATATCTACACTAGTGGTTTTCAAGCGGTGTGCTGCAAGAACTGTCCAAGTGTGCCGTGAAATTTTGTACAAAGGCAATGATAATCAATGGAAAACAAACATTGTTTCATCTTAAACAATATTCTATCCAACCAAAATTATAACTCCTAAAACTTGCGAAAATCAATCATGAAATTAAAAGCAAGGTATCGGTCTTTCGATTTCAAAACGTGAACATTCTAAACATATGTGGCCAAAGGGAAAAATTGAGATGACGTTTTTTCCAGTGGATTTGAAACAATGCATTTGATCCTTCTTTAGCTTGTTGTATGCACTATGTTGCAAATCTCTCTGGTAAGACCATAACCAAAGTATATGTAAGTAAATGTCACATTTATGAGCAATCAATTCAACTGAAAAACAGTGGGTGTGCCATGGAATTGTTTGTCTCATTGAAGTGTGCCGTGTTACTGAAAAGGTTGGGAACCACTGATCTACACCATTGATGACTAGTTTAGCCTTCAAATTTAAAACATTGGATGAATGTTTAACTTCATACTCAGTGCATGGCAGAACCATGAAATAATGAACAACTAAGGCAATTTTGTGAGGGCCAATGTGTGAGATCCATGCATCAATCTGACACTTGCCCTGGAAAAAGGAGGTCACTGGCCTCTGTAATGCCATCTTATTTCATTCAGATCCTGAAGAGGGTGTTCTGTGGGGTGAATGTCTCCACACAGAGAGAGGGAGTGAAGATTGGGTGAACCAGGAAAGATATGGGGCCACACTGGGAGTGGGCAGATCCAGCTGACACATCATACTCCTCCCAGGCCCTCAGTAGTTCCTCCAAAAAGGTGATACAGGCCAAGGCTGTTTTATTTCTAGAGGAACATCCTAAGTAGTGAGAGGCATCTTTTTGTGGGGAATGGGGTGAAAATGCCTAGAGAAGATGTAATGTTAGCTTTAAGTGAGTACATCAAAAATTAGTATTACAGCTAGTGTGTGCATTTATTCTAAGACAGTGCAGAGAAAGGGGTGTCAATGTTGGTGTATCTCTTGGGAATTGTACTTCAGATCCTTTAAATCTCAAAAAATAAAGTATTGCTGTTTTTCTTACTCCCTTGTTTGTAACACACTTACTGGCTTGAATATACAGTTCCTTCCTTATCGAACAATCACTCAACCGTCATATTTATCAAGCCGTCATTAGCCTAGTGTCTGAGAACCTCACAGTCGTCAACATCTTTCGCTTTACAATGTTCCCCATGCCGTTCTTTTATAATGCAAGAGTGGTGTGCGGGGACCCAAGGAGAACGCCAGAGACCACTGATTTTGGTGTACACTAATTTATGTAACTTTGATTGACTAAATACTTTTAAAACAAATCACTATCTTTCAATTGCCTAAAACAACACAGCAAACATACACACAGATTCCAAATCTTACAAGCTAAAGCAAGATTATAACTCCTCCTCCTCCTATTCCCACAAATAGCCCCGTTAGTAACTTTTAACTACAATTAGTATCATTTGCAGACGTATTTACCCAACAATGAGCAGAAGCAGCTGCAATAGCATTCTGGTTACAGATTTCTTTTTTGTTTTAATACTTCATCCGTGGGTTATCATCAGTCAGCAATGCAGACTGGTTCCGGTTTTCGTGCACGGTTACCAACCCAAACGATTCTAGGGTGGCCTTCTTTCGGTCCAAAGATTCTAGGACCGGGGAGCTGTCTCCGGGTGATCAGTCCAACGGCTTGTCAGGGCGCTACTCCTGTCGACTCCGCCCTTGCTGTTCTCAGGACGCTGCTTTTATAGGCACACCCCTATGCTTGCTAAATCATTTCTTAGTTTTATTTTTACTTTTGGGTGGCTTTTCTGCCAGTCTGAACCAGCTTCAGGGACTCTCTGTTGCTGACGATTTTGCAAGGTTACCTGGATCTATGTCTTTGCATAGCCAATTACTAAATATGCATACATTGCTGGGCAAAACAGTCTCAGGGCCAGATCTAGTCAAGGACATGTACGTCTCTCTTTCCACACCCTTGGGCTAGGAAAGTGCTGTTATCCCCATTTTGTAGACTGGGGACCAAGGCATGGAGAGACTACGGGCTCGGTTTGGAAAGGGGACTTCCACATGACAATGCCTTACTCCTAGGTGCCCAGCTGCCCAGTGGAATTCATAGGTTGAGTTAGACATTGACTCCACATACAATTCGCAGAGAGTAGGGCCATATAGGTGAACTAGACGGTCACCTAGGGTGCCGGGGTTTGAGGGGCACCAATTTAGACGGAATTCATAGACTCATAGACTTTAAGGTCAGAAGGGACCAGTGCGACCGTCTAGTCTGACCTCCTGCAAAATGCAGACCTCAAGACCTCACCCACCCACTCCTGCAATAGGCCACCAACCCATGACTGTTATTTACCTCCTTAAATCATGATTTAAGGACTTTAAGATACACAGAATTCACTGGTAGGTGAGCCATGCCCTGTGCTACAGAGGAAGGCGAAAACCCCCCAGAGCCCAGGCCAATCAGCCCTGGGGGGAAATTCCTTCCCGACCGACCCCAAATATGGCGATCTGTTAAACGCTGAGCACGTGGGCAAGTCTCAACAGCCAGTTACCCAGAAACAATTCTCTGTAATTACTCAGAACCCACCCCATGTACTCTCCCCTCTTAGGCCACTTGTAAATCCACCACACGTAGCCAAATATCAGTCAATTTCCAAAATTGAATTGAATTTTTTTTTATCTATTTGAAAAAATATATTAATATATTATCTCTTATAAAAGGTGTGTGTAGTGGGATGCCAAAGTCATGGTTTGCCTAGGATGCTGAAAACCCTTGGGCTGGCCTGAGAAAAGGATTCACAGAAATCAGACAGCTGAGTGGGAATGCAGTTAAGCTATTCAGGACTATTGTGCAGAGGAACGGGGCAGGACTTAGGTCCCAGATCAGGGAAAGTACTTAGGCATCTATCTCTGCTCAGGGTTTGCAGCCATAAGCCCTCTCCTGGAGTGAGGCAGGTCAGCCCTTCCTTGAGGAAAACAAGAGAGGCACACACCAACCTTACTTTAGCCATTAGCCGAATGGTTAGAACACTCCCATGGGAAGAGGGAGATCTATTTTCCAGTCCCTGCTCTGCCTGATTTGGAAGAAAGACTTGTACCCCACATCTCCCAGGTGAGCGCTCTAATCACCAGACTACCTGGTATTTTGGAGTTGGATTCCCTTAGTCTCTCCTGCTGAAATCGTTCCACTCTGTATGTGAGAAAAAGAGAAACTGACTCTATAGTCTGGTGGACATGGTCCTCCCCTAGGATTTAGGAGATTCAGGCCCAGTCTACAAGGCTGGCAAAATTTGGCGGCAGTCAACAGGAGCTATGCAAGCCACACAGAGTAGCTTGCGTAACTCCCATTGACTTTGTAACTCCCCTTTAGCACACACCATCTTCACTAAGCTGCGCTGACAGGAGAGGCATTCCTGTGGACGCAGCGCTGTGCCACTTGAGGGGGATCAACTCAGCCTGTCTTTACTAGCCACACACTCAATCCAGAAAAACTGATCTGAATTTGTCACCATTAGTGTAGACATTCCTTCAGGTTCAAGTGGCTTCTCTAATGAACATTTAATGATTTATACAAGGTGAAACAGCTTCGACAGGAAAGAGAGCAAGCCCCATTTCAGAATAGCCTGTAGTCTGGCAGTGAGGGTCTGCACTTGGCTTTCCCTAGCCACCAAGATATGTGGTATTCTGCAACACACCCACAACCTGTCACAAGAATCCCTGACCAACTTACCCCCTGCTGCCTTTTCTGTGCATTAAGCACGCTCCGGGCAAGCCCACTAGATCGATCTCAGCCAGGGAGATAGACAGAATGCCTATAGTTTGAGAATCCCACTGGGGTGTAAGTGTGAATTACAAACCAAGTAGCTGAGTAGTGTTAGGAATGAGTTGGATTTACATGGTCCTGCTGGCAGAAAACTGAAAGGATTACACTGGAAGAAACGTAGTCACATCTTAGGTAAATGTTTTGCCTGAGGTCACAGAGGAAGATCATAATAAAGCTGGGATCTGAACTTGGTATTCCCAATTCCTGTGCTAGCACACTAACCACTAGGCAGTTCTGTCTTTCAGAGCTCCATTGAACCAGTGCTCTTGAAACTTTTCTATTGGGTAATAATAATTTTTCCTTCAGTGTTTCTAATGAAATTTAAAGTTAATTGGATTCCTGTTATTTTCTTCATTGTGTGCACCAGCACTAATGTTAAAAGTACTCCAGGGAATAGAATCTGTGTTAGTGGCCAAATAATTGCAGTCTTGGAAAACAAGTGATGCAGAACTGATAGCAAAGCACACCAAAAATCTGCATTTATTAAGGAGAAGAGCTGAGGAAATCACCAGATACAATATCTACAAAATCCAGAAGACAGCCAAACTATTTTACTTCAGCAAACTGTAACTCATTACCAATGGGAAAAGATACTCTAAGATGAACTACAGGCTTTCTCCACAAAGCCTTTATACAGCAAAATTCCCATGCTGCCTCAGTTCCAGCTGATTATCACAGCACTTGTTATACCTTAATGTAACCCAGCTGGTCTGGCTGGACCTAAAAGAAGCCAGTTATCAGGTAGAGGCTCACAGAATTAGTTTCTCTCTTTCTGGATCAGTTTGGGGTAGGAATATTTATTATTTTCTCCAGCTTGCCTTAGGTAAGAGAGTCTATTTTCATTTGGGGGGGGGGGGGGGAGAGAATAAAAAGAAAAAGTTAAAGTGTTTCTTTTTGAGGCAGACACCTGTCTCATCTGTGTATTTCAGCAGAGCTGGACATGGGCGCTTGAGTTTACTCTTAAATCAGGGGAACAAAAGGTTTTCTCTGTGTTTTGAAGTAGGTTTCAAAAGAAAGCAGGCTGGGTTGATTTTACAAATAGAAGAAAGATAATTAACTCCTGTTTATATCCTATCCATATGCACTCACACACTCAATAGGAAGGAATTTTTGATGCAGAGAAGTAACTAAATAAAAATTAATCCCAGGTTTTAAGAAGGACTGAAGTTCTCATTTTGTGGTTTTCATATCAAGGATTCTCTAAAAACTAAGCAGAAAAATTGTTAAGGAGATTTGCTCAGAGCCTGCCTGTTAAAATCCCTCATTTAAATTTACTAAATTTGCTTGTAATTCTATTGTCAAAAAAGAAAAATTCTCTAAATCATTCTGACCTTTTCAATAGATGTAATAACCACTGTTGCTAGTGCAATAGGATTCACAACATAGCATATCCAACAACATATCTGAATGAGGTAACTTTTTCAGTCAGTATCACTGTATTAATTGCACAGTAATAATAAAGGCACCAAGGGTAGATAAATTATGGGTGTTTTACCTACAGTAATGGGTGTTCTTTGGTGTTCATAAGCATGTTTTGGAAAAGATTCTAACTGCACTGATTCATGTGTTTGATTGCTCTACTCCTTTGTTTCCAGGAGTTACAAGTCCTAATTCCACAGATGAGGTAAAGATTGTTCATTGATGTGTTGAAATGGAATAAAGAGTTCCAAAAACTCTTAATACAAATATAATGGTGTAAAATATATACATATGCAAGAAGTTTTTTTTTTTTTCTGTGACCAACATTTGTGTTACTTTGTCACCTGTAGAAAAATATCTGTACATTTTTGCTGTGCTTTGTCAAGTTTCTGTATTTCTTTTGTTGCCTTCTCATTGGGCAGGGGAGATTTTCCGCACAGTAAATGTGTGATGGGATGCCCACACCCACACAAGGCAGAGCAGGTTAATTAGGATAATTAACCTGATGGGCTGTGTGTGGGGGGGAAAGCTAGGGCTTAAAGGATTGATTGAAGGTGGAGCTCAGCTGGGAAAGAGCAAGGAGGGCTAGGATAAAAGCCAGGAAGCTGGTGAGTATAGCAGGGCTGAAGTAAAGGTGCTTGTAGTTGCTCTTTAGATAGTAGAGTGGGACAGAAGGAAAGTTAAGTGGAAAGGAGTGGGAAAAGACATAAGGCTTAAAGGGGTGCAGTGCAGCCTAAAGCTACTGATTAGAGGGTTTGTAAGCTAGAAACCAGAGTAGAGGGTGGGCTTGTCTTCTGTTACTGGGGAAGTGGTTGTATTGGGGGTAGTGAAGAAAAGAGGGCTGAGGAAGAAATTCTGATATCTCAGAAGGGGGGAAATGCATAGTGCCCAGGCCAGAGGGCCAAGCCATAAAGACATATCACACTGTGTCCTAGAGCATAAGAGAAAGCAGTAACTAGGTGTGCAGCAACTGGCCAAAAGGGATGTTGAACTGGAGTGGAGTTAATCCCCAGTTTTGGCAAGAAGGAGGTGCTCTAGTGGTGACATGGTGGTGTTAGCATTATAAAACATTCATATTTGAGTACACCCAAAGACTCTAGTCAGGGTAAATGATATGGTTCCCTTTTCCCATCCACCCATCTTTTCTTTTCTGCCTTCATTCCAAACATGTGCCTCCAGGTCTGCTCTTCCATAGCATACCTAGCTCATTTTCTACAAACCTGTTGCTGTTCCCCCATTTAAAGGCTGTAACTGAGAACCTTTCTAATGTCCAGACTTCTACTCTGAATCTGAATGTCTGGGCTGTTCTTTCCAAACTCTGGATTAGACAGCAGCTACAAAGCCTTATTATAAATCAGGGACTGGAAGAGAGTCAAACTAACAAGCTGTTGAAAGCCATCATGTAGATTTTTTTTTTTTTTTTGTTTTTAGCTGCAATTAATAGCTTCACTGCTGTAATGTATGACCTCCTCACCACCCAGGTGGAAAGCCAGTAGCTCACCGTTGAGAGAAGTCAATGGGCACTCAATAATAATATGTGACATTATCTGGCGTTGACCACAGCGGCATTGTGGGTCTTTAGGAAAAACTCCATTTACAGAGATTGGCTGCACAGGTGTCGTATCCTGTTAAAAAATGGTTTAGAGATGACCATAGGTGCCTTGGCAGATCAAAACCTGGTGGGCAGATGGTTGGATCAGTGATGAGAAAGTGATTGACTCTCATTGCTGATCACTCTTTGCACCAAGCAGATTCTACTGTCCTATCCTGTAGTGGCATAGATGACCATAATGGACATATAGAAGACAGGTGAGCGGGGTAGGTGGTTGAAGAGTTCTGTGTGCAATGGCAAGTTGCTGTTCTTGCAGATCTTAGCCAACAATGTGACAGAGGCCTTCTCTCGGTAAATATGGGGCTGCATTATATATTGGTAACCATGGCAACAGGGTTGCTAGTGAAGTTCCGGTAACAATATGCTTAACTTTGGTAACCTCTACATCAACTAGCTTCACGTGAGATGAGAAACACCAGACAGAAGAAGAGAACCCTGCTGCTGAATAGCAGAAAAGGCAAAGGTTGCTGTTCTAACCATTTGAGTGCTTGCACACCAGATTGAATTGGCTAATTTGATCAGCAGATTGTTCTGAGTGCTGACTTCGGCTGCCGTCTTCCTCAAGTGGTTGCAGTATGTCACCCTGACTTCAATCAGGTTTGGATCATGCTTCAGGCATTTGTCATTGAGGATGATGTGTAACTCATTACTGTTTGTTTTGAGGTCTGATCAGGTTATTCTTTTCTGGTGTTCTGTTAGACACAGAAATCGGTAGCATTTTATCCCATCAGCCATCAATTCCAATTTGCATTTTTCTGTTAGTGTAAGGAGATCATTTTGTTTCTTGTCCTTAAGGCATTGCATATTTTTTCATTTTTCTTCAGTATTTGCCATATCTCTTGCATATGCTATGTATGCAGGGACCAAATCAGTCACACAACAGAACAATGTGCTTTCATATACTGTAGCAAACGGTATCTTATGCCAGTGAGTATTCACCAAATTACTCCATTAGTCAAATGCAGTGGAGTCCACTTGAGTGAATTCAGATATAATGAAAGTCCATTGACCGGTGAATTAGCATGAAAGTCCCAAATCAGTTCAATCATTTTCAGTTGCAATTTTTGTGAGTGAAATGGGATTTCACCCCCTCTCTCCCTCGAACTATCTATCTCTCTATCTGATAGAACTATGGGCTAAATCCTAAAGTTTTTACTCAGTCCTTTTACTCTTACATTTCATTGTTGTTTTTCCTTTAGAGAAGGCTGAATAAAATTTGAGTAGAGTTTTCTAAATATGGCCCAAATTCCTAAAAACTTCTATTCATTCTAGGCAGATGGGGCACCAGTGCCTATTAAGGTTGCCCAACACTTTCCATAATAAGAATGTTTTCCATGACTTACAACTTTGCTAAACTAACTGAGGCTGAACTTTTAAAACAAAACAAAACAAACAAACAAAAAACTTTTAAGGATGAGGACAGAGAGAAATGTTTTCTGTCAATCTTTAAAAACAAACGCCACCACCAAACCCTGAGAAGCTATAATGCCTCTATGCTTTGGAATTTGGAGTTGCAATTTGGAAAGGGCATAACTCTGGGAGTTGCCTTTTGCTGTGCCCATGAAAATCCACCCAAACTTGGCATCCTTGAAGCCTGGGAAAAGTGCTGGTTTTTCCACATGCTCAGAGGTTCATTAAAAGCTGTCCACAGAACAATCTCTGAACATGACATCAGCTCTGAGCATTCTCCAACTCTACAGAGCTCCATGTCAAAGATAATAAAACCCTTCAGTTGGGCTTGGTGAGGTCAATAAAAGTAGAGAACAACTCAGACAGAATGTGATTAAACGATCAGTTCTGTTACAGGACACTTTGGCTATGTCCACACAGCGAGTGTCACCCAGCTGGAGTGAGTCTTAAAACCTGGGTCTACAGACTAGGGCTTGTGCTGGAGTGCTAAAAAGAGTTTCAAAAACATTTGGGCTTGGACTGGAGCTCAGACTCCAAAGCCGCCCTCTCCCCACTAGCTGCAACATTTACAAAGCTGACTTTTTAGTGTCTGAATGCAAGTCCTGCAAACCCAAGTCTGTCAACCCATCCTCTGGAGAATCTCTGCCGTAGGTTGTGTACATGTATCCTTTGGGGATGGGTGCAATTCAGGTACTAAAAGGGTGGATGAACAAAAAGATCTGTACTGCTGGTGCCTTCATGTTCTCTGCAAAGCTAGAGCTGAAAAATCTTCTGAAGACTAACAAAACTCAGGTTCATTGGCAGCAGAGGGTTGACTTATGCAGGGCACAAGTTCTCAAAAAGTCAAATCTTTATGCTAGCTTAGTTACTTCTGTATCTCTTGCCTACTAAAAACCCAGGACGATGTGTCTTGCAGTGAACTGGTAAGCAATAAATATACATGTGTGCTGCTTCTGTGGTGTATGTAGAATGGCACAGAAGTTAATATACAGCCTTGGTAATTAGTTTGCTAGTTATAGCACAGAAGGAATGAAGACTTTGCAACACAGTTTTTACTAATCACATAGGCCAGAAAGTACCATTTTGCTTCCCTTTAATTTTTGTAAATTAGACTTGAAGTAACATCCTAGCAATCAAAACTCATGTTTTGTTCCCTGTGAAGTTGATTGGGAAACTTTCCTTCTGCATTATTGGCAAAAGATCCAATTCAGCAAATTGAGCTCCACATTCATTATATATATTCTGCATATCTTTTCAAACAAGTCGCTCACTTTTAATAGGCCACAGCTTTATTTTTGCCTAGAATTTGGCTGAATTATTTTCCCTGTTGCATATCAATAACAAATTCTTTAGTGAAATGTTTTTTAATTGGCTATGTAGGAAAAATTTGGCTGCATTTACAGAAAAAAGAGACGCCAAATAAAGTAACAGAGTCCTGTGGTCCATTTAAAGACTAACAGGTTTATTTATCACATGAGCTTTCGTGGGAAAAAATCCCAATTTGAGAGTTGCTTTGAAGATGGGAAACTTGCAGAACGGGAGGAAATTAAATTCAGGGAAGTGTATGACATAGGATCAGGTCAGGCTGTAACAGTAAATCAAAATAGATGTTAGGATTCAAACACTGGGGAACAGCATATAGAGGAAAATGAAGTCTAATCACCTGTTCTAATGAGAAAAACATTAGTAGTCCCTCTCAAGCCCCTCAAGCCTTGGGAGACAGACCTCTCCTCGCTTATAGACACCCCCCAACCTTAGACGGATACTCACCAGCAACTACAGATCAAACAGAAACATTAAAGCAGGAACATATCCCTGCAACAGACCATGCTGCCAACTTTGCCCCCATATCTACAGAAACACCGCCATCACAGGACCAAATCAAGCCAGTTACTCCATCAAGGGCTCATTCACCTGCTCATCCACCAATGTGATTTATGCCATTATGTGCCAGAAATGTCCCCTCCCCCCTCCCCTCCGCCTTACATATTGGACAAACAGGATAGTCTCTGCACAAAAGAATAAATGGACACAAATCTGATATCAGAAATCACAACATTTAAAAACCAATAGGGGGACACTTCAATCTCCCTGCTCACTCCACTGATGACTTGCTAATAGCTGTGCTGAAACAGATGAATAACAAATCACAGCTGCAAAGAGAAAGTGCAGAACTTGAATTTATATGTAAATTTGACTCAGTTGCCTTGGGGTTAAACAGGGACTACCGATTTTTTTTTTCTCATCACAACAGGTGATTTGACCTCACCTCCTTCTATATGCTGTTCCCCAGTGTTTGAATCCTAACATCTATTTTGATTTGCTGTTGCAGCCTGACTTGACCCTATGTCAGAAACTTCCCTGCATTTAATTTCCTCCCATTCTTTAAGTTTCCTATTTTCAAAGCATTTGACAAAGTGGGATTTTCTCCTATGAAAGCTCATGCAATAAATAAATCTGTTTAGTCTTTAAAAGGGCCACAGGGCTTGGTTTGTTTCTCTGCAATAGACTAACACGGCTACCCCTTTGGAACCAAATAAAGTAGGCTATGTCTACACGGGCAAGTTAGTTTGAATTAAGGAGGCTTAATTCGAACTAACTAAAGCCAGGGCTACACTAGGCTTTAATTAGTTCGAATTAAGGGCTTCCTTAATTCGAACTAATAACTTTGAATAGGCTATGCGAACTAAGGGTTAATTCGAACTAGTTAGTTTGAATTAACCAATGTGGCCATGTTAGTTTGAACTAATTGCTTAATTCGAACTAACCGGCCCATTGAATTCAATGGAAATCACTAATTTGAACTAAGCAAGTGCCATGAGTGGCACTTGCTAGTTCGAACTAATTTTTGCTAGTTGGAACTAATTTTAGTAAGGGTAGACATAGAGTTACCAACTGTTAACATCAGGGTTGCAATAGTATGAGAAATACTGCTGCAATTTGATGGCACTTTCTAGAAGATACAGAAAAAGCCAGTATTTCCTCATTTTAGCCTGAATCAATAGAGGTTCAAGACACATTAGTTTGCTGTGAGCTTCCCATTTAAAGAGAAGTTTAGTTTAAAAACTATGATTTAAAATAAGCATTCAACCTCTTGTCCTTTCTGAATAGTTTTCTAAATGTTAGAGCATTCTTCCCAACCCCTGTCATAAAAGCTAGGGCAAGGAAGTGTTTTGCCAGCCTCCTATTCAGAGTCGGGGAGGATTATTTTAATGAGACTCTGGATTAGGATTATTGTACCGTACAGAGAAATCCAGAACCTTTCTGAAGACTGTGGCTTCAGTACTTTTCAAAGGAAGGAGGGAGAAAGACAAAACACCCAGCTAAAACAGATTAGCTTTTTCTTCTCTAGATAAACCATATTACCATTAAACTACAGATTTTTGAAAACCTTGATGCATCGAAGGGTGGCATCATGATGAACTTCACTGTGGAGAAAAACCTATTTAGTCCAGAGTCCTGTGGCTCTTTTAAAGACTAACAGATTTATTTATCGCATGAGCTTTCATGGGAGAAAATCCCACTTCATCAAGCATCTGACGAAGTGGGATTTTCTCCCACGAAAGCTCATGCGATAAATAAATCTGTTAGTCTTTAAAAGTGCCACAGGACTCTGTTGTTTTTCTGCAATAGACTAACACGGCTACCCCTTTGGAATTTGACTATTTAGTCCAGTATGTGTTCTCTGCATCAGGAGGTTGATTACCATTTAGGTCTGTTTTTGGTTTATTAACTATTTGAAAGAATAAAGCTCACTCCCCTTACTTTGCAATCAAAACTGCAAAAGGAAAAAAACATTTAAAAAAAAGTTACCTTAAGGGTCACAAGGCTATACATTTAATAGCTTGCCACTGTTTATCATTTCCGGTAGAGTTCTGTGCAGTCTATTTGTCCCCCTCCCACCCTTGCATTCTACATTTACAATTAAAATGGCTTTGAAAAACAGTCTGACTGCTCCCGACTTCAGAAATGCAGCTTGCCGCAGCTCACAAACTGACTAAATTATATGGGTGAATTAGATTTGCTTGCTTGTCTACTGCTACCATTAACATGGATGGGGATGTGAAATGCTCTAATTCTAACCAATTTCCCTACTCTCCTGTTATTTAAATAGCATGCATATTCCAAGTAATTTGCTTTGTATTATAACTGACTCTTCAAAATATTTTTAAAGGCATAACAATTCATAAACCAGAGTGATACAATTAAGAAATCAAATGGGAAATGCATAGAAGTCTCTTAAGTGCGGAATTTTTTTGGATGTTCTCTGGATCTGATGTAAAGTTTTTTGAGGCTTTAAGACATGCATTCATGTTCTTCTAACCAATACATTAGTATTCATGGGTATACAGGGAAGTCTGTCAACTTATGGTCAACAATCAGTCACATAAACAAAGGATCATTCAAAAAGAGTTTTGCACCTTTGTAAAAATGCATCTGGCTCAGACATAGACCCGACCCTCCTGTAAATGTGTGTATTCTGTCAGATAATAAATGCTGTTCAGATTCTGGTGTATGAAATGTTTCTAGAAGATAACCTTGACTTGATAGAGTACAGTGCTTTTGCAAAATATCAAGTTCCTATGGCTGCCAGATAGCTGTCTCCATTCATAGCATCTGAGAGGAGGCAGCACTCTTCATTCAAGGGCTCCTGCTTTTTTCCCTGCCTAGACCTCAGTCTTGCTCCCCCCAAAGTCTCTGCTAGTTTTGCAACTGATTACAAAGAGGGCAAAATGTAATTGGTCGGGGAAAATTGATAAATGAAAAATGTTACGTACTTCATCCACATCCAAATTTAGAAGACAAGTTTCTATTTTGCTGTATGTCACTTGCATGTCAAAACCAGGGTTCCTCTGCCCCCGTTCCCCTATTTCTTGACTGCCTCACCCTTCCAAAACACCTCTAACTCTTCGTACGCTTCTGTCAGAAAACCTGTTCCCTAACAGCTGCTTAGGAGCTACAGAGTGAAAGGGCACCGATATCTTGTTGCTAAAAAGCACCTATTGTTTGTACTTGAGTGATGGATGCCACAGTTGTCTGAAATTGACCGTATTTGATATGTAGGTACCACTGAGAATAACATCAAATGTCCCAAAGGCTTTGTGTCCTATGAGCAACACCTGTGTAATACAAAAGCAATAATGCAATTAGAAGTCAAGGCTCATAAAAGGGGAGGAGGGATATATTTTAATTAGGCCTAAGATTAAATGTTATTCCCTCAAGCCAAATGTTGAAGTCATCTGCAGTGACGAGTCCACCATGTCATTTGAGGAGGTAAGGGACAACTTGTCGTGAAATGGGTATGTGCAGCAAGGTAAAAATGGGACAGAAGAGGGCAAAGAAGTGGGATGGGAACTTATAAGGTGCCCAGGCAACAGGGTGATAGAGAGAGATGTCTTGTTTCCCCATTTTCCTCAAAGACATTTCTCTCTCTCAGTTCAGTTTATGTGGCACCGAAGCATGAGTATAAACATTGGGCTAGTATTTCAAGCTCTCCCTGACAGGTTGAGGTTGTTTACATTTGTATTCTGTGAACTGGAGCCGACTCCCAATTAGGATGTTCTTTCTCATTGCTAGTATCAAAGAACCATAGCAGCTTATTATTTTCAAATGTCTTTTCGGTCACATTTACATTAAGTTGTCCACTTACTAATTTAACCTTAACCCATTTAAAAAACATTGTTATAAAGAAAAGATCGACCGTTAGAGATGATTAACCTGTTTGACGCTGCAATAGTTCTGTAGCCATTTCTAGGGGTGTGCTTATATCACCTATAATGCATCACTCATGCCTTTGACTGCTTATTATGTCTCTCATTTAACCCTTTAAACTGTTCATGGAAGTATTCTTTTTATAAGGTTCGGGGTTTGTCTTCAGACAGAGTAAATCAACAACTAGAGAGAATTATTCGTCTTAATTCACAAGGCGGTGCACAGGAAACCACGCCCCAGACCGCGACGCATAATACAATCCACCGTCTTTCTAGTGCAGCACTTCAAAAACGTACCTTAATTCTCACTACGGATCTATTTCTGTGGCAGATGCGATGAGATGCCAACACCTGAAGTTTTGACAGAAATTGTCTGTATGCCTCAGGCTATCTTTTATTGCTTTCAGTTCTGAAAGCCCCAGGAAAGAATAGCACATTTACTGTATCAGCAGTTGGTAGATAGCTCTTTGTCTGGAGAAATATTGTTTATCAGAACAGTTGTTGTCTGAATGAACCGGCAACTTCTCTCATCTATTTAGATGCTGAATAGCATTGCTTTGGTCAGCTGGATTTGGCTTAGCTTTTATGTTGTTTTGACCTTTCATATAGGAAGAATGAAATATATGGTTTGAACTAGCACTAGGTATGGGTTACACGCCACTGTACAGGGCTAGTTTCCCAATAGCGGAAGACTGGTGTTTATTGTACAAGGTATTTTGTTGTGCAGGCGAACTAATTTCTTCTGATTATTCATGCAGAACCCTAATTATGCCCCTTCAATGGAGATTAAGACCCGGTGAGAAATTTACTGCTGTTTTTACAGAGAGGCGTGATGTGTTTTAAATACACAAACATGATTTTCTTGTAGAATGAGAATCGCTTCTTTTCAAATTGTATCAGCATAGCATCTAGAGGCTCCAAATGAGACAGAAGCTGTTTTTCTAGGTGCTTTCCGGACACACTGGTGTGTGACTGCAGCCTAGGTAGACTTGTTCATGCACAGCTAAAACAGCGGCATAGATAGGTTGGCTCTGGCTTCTGCAATATAGTGTATGT
Organism: Pelusios castaneus; assembly: GCA_007922175.1. Classification (NCBI taxonomy): domain Eukaryota; kingdom Metazoa; phylum Chordata; order Testudines; family Pelomedusidae; genus Pelusios; species Pelusios castaneus. Next base: position 5,452,429 of record ML685868.1, read on the forward strand.
GCCCATCCCAGGCCCTGTGTACTGACTTGGGTTGCTGAACCCTGTGTTGATACACTGATGCAGTTATTTTTAGCGATGCTAGCGTTGGGATCTCTACGCAAGTGTAGGCATAGCCAGAGCAAGAGACGATCCTGACTACGAAATATTGCAATTGAAAGATACAGGATAAAGCCCAAGTAAATGAAAGGGAAGCTTAATCCCCCTTATACTGATGGGGAACTGAGGCACAGAGAGACTGACCTAATAGGAGGCCTGTGGCAGATCCAGACATCATACCCGGATTTCTCAAGTGCCAGTCCAGCACTTTATCCACCAGACCATCCTTCCTGGATGCTGCTTGTGACACTTGGTATTGACAGATTCCTCGGCAGGATGTTGACAAAAGTTTAACGAAACCTTAAATAAGAGATCAGATTAATTCCTGACACAAGTTTTATGAATTGCAACTTTCTCGAAGCCAATGGAGCTGCTTCCATTTAATCCCGGCAGTGAATTGATTTTTAGCACATTTGGATTTAATGTGGGCATTCCCTGGTGAGGGCTGTGGATTGATATGTTAAGCACAGAGGCTGGAAACTGCTTGATAACATGTTTCTTTCAAAATCCTAACCTGGTAATATGTGCATGTCTCTCTGAATTAGGATCATCAGGTCACAATGTCCCACATTTTCTTCCCTGTTGAGCTGAGGGAGAGAGAGATTCCTGTGACAGACAGCTGGCATGAGTTTCAAGAAGCAAGTATCAGTAGGCCGTTCTCTGAAGCCCACTGGAATTACTGATGTAACTAAGAGATGGGGCTCAAACAGTGAAGTTGGGAATCCAGACCAAAGGCTAAACTTCTCCAAAAGTTTGAGACTCTGCAGGCCTGACTTCTTATACAGGTAACTGCAAGTAACAGGAGTTTTGCTCCCCAGCTACCCTTCATGTGAAGAAGGGAAGCCCTGGAGTTAAGGCATGGGATCCGGGTTCAGTTCCCAGTCTGTGCTGACACCCTGCGTCGTCTTGGCCAAAACACTTAATCTCTCAGCTCCTTGTCTCAGCTGTAACAGGGGGCTTTATGCTTCTCTGCCTCACAGACTGGAGCAAACAGTGATGGTGAGGTGTCCTGGAAGAGTGGGAGGAGCCTACACAGATTTCTATAGTGATTTTTATAGCTGTTTATATACCTCTATCTGTCCAGGTATAATTTGTTTATTTGTACTGCAGAAGCGCCTAGGAGCTCCAGTCATGGCCCAGAACTCTCTTGCCCCTCGGTGTTGTAGGAACACCACACACAAAAAGACATTAAGCTCTTTGGGGCAGCATCTATCTGCAATTTAACATCTCTTCTTAATAACTTTAGTGAAAGCAATAAAAGGAAACCCAGTTCAACACTACGTAATACCTTTTTTAAAATTAAAAACGGAACAAAACACGAAAGCAGCGTGAGATTTTCCTCATATCAAAATGTTCAACAAGGAGTCTCTATTTTTCCTTCGAGCAGTTGGTGGGCTTGGTAATGAGGGAGAGAAATGAAAAGCATTCAATTCTGAGTTTTATGTTTTTAATGCGACAGTGGAAGATTGGTGCCACCAATCACAAATGGGGGGGAGGGGAGATTGGGTTTTGTTTGGGGGTTTGTATGTGGGGTTTTTTTGTTTTGTTTTTTGCTTGATCTTGGGGCAGGGGGACCTCTCTGCTGAGCAAGCTAACTCTTCTAATAACAAAGGGTGTCAAGCCTGCAAACTTAGTGAGAATGTATGTGCTTTCTTTTTAAACGAAGCTGCTTTGGGCTTCCCCTGGCATGATAAATCACAAGCTTGATGGCTTTTCCCTCCTCACCCTTCTCCCCTCAGCAGCAGATTCCTACACCTAGTAAGAACAGTGATGTATTACACACCTTACAAAAATTGTCTCAATCCTTATGCTGACACACATTGTGTTCTTGACTTCATTGCAGCTTCTAATTTGCTGAAAATGAAGCACATGCTGAATTAAATATTCTGATGGACTGGGGCTAGCAGGCTCAGTCTGGGTTGCAGAATGAATCCTACCTGATGCCTTTTTTCCCCCCAGACAATACGTATCACTGCTAAAGTGCTCTGTAGATACTTGAATTCCAAAGGGGTAGCCGTGTTAGTCTATTGTAGAAAGACAACAGAGTCCTGTGGCACTTTTAAAGACTAACAGATTTATTTATCGCATGAGCTTTCGTGGGAGAAAATCCCCCTTCGTCAGACGCTTTGAAGATGGGAAACTTACAGAATGGGAAGAAATTAAATGCAGGGGAGTGTATGACATAGGATCAGGTCAGGCTGTAACAGCAAATCAAAATAGGTGTTAGGATTCAAACACTGGGGAACAGCACATAGAGGAGGGTGAGGTCAAATCACTTGTAATGAGAGAAAAATCCATAGTCCCTGTTTAACCCCAAGACAACTGAGTCAAATTTGCATATAAATTCGAGTTCTGCAGTTTCTCTTTGAAGCTGTGATTTGTTATTCATCTGTTTCAACACAGCTATGAACAAGTCGTCAAGGGAGTGAGCAGGGAGATTGAAGTGTTCCCCTATTGGTTTTGTAGTGTTGCAATTTCTGATGTCAGATTTGTGTCCATTTATTCTTTGGCGCAGAGACTGTCCTGTCTGTCCAATATATAAGGCAGAGGGACATTTCTGGCACATGATGGCATAAATCACATTGGTGGATGAGCAGGTGAACGAGCCCTTGATGGAGTAGGTGGCTTGATTAGGCCCTGTGATGGTGTCATCAGTGTAAATATGCGGGCAAAGTTGGCAGCGTGGTCTGTTGCAGGGATATGTTCCTGATTTAGTGTTTCTGTTGTATGATCTGTAGTTGCTGGTAAGTATCCTTTTAAGATTAGGGGGCTGTCTGAAAGCAAGGAGAGGTCTGTCTCCTAAGGCTTGAGAGAGTGAGGGATCATCTTGTAAAATAGGCTGTAGATCTTTGATGATGTGTTGAAGAGGTCTGGCTTGGGGGTTGTAGGTGGTGACCAGTGGCGTTCTGTTGTTGTTTTTCATGGGCTTCTCCTGCAGTAGTTGACTTCTGGGTACCCGTCTGGCTCTGTCAATTTGTTTCTTCACTTCTGCGGGTGGGTACTGTAGTTTTAAGAATGCCTGGTAGAGATCCTGAAGGTGTCTGTCTCTGTCTAAAGGGTCAGAGCAAATGTGGTTGTATCTTAGGGCTTGACTGTACACAATGGATCGTGTGGTGTGTCGAGGATGAAAGCTCGAGGGATGCAGATAACTATACCGATCAGTAGGTTTGCGGTATAGGGAGGTCTTTATGTCCCCATCGCTAATTTGCTCTGTAGTGTCCAGAAAGTGGATCTCTTGTGTGGAGTGTTCCAGGCTAAGTTTGATTGTGTTGTGGAAATTGTTGAAATCTCTATGGAAATCTTCAAGGGCATCTTTACCATGGGTCCAGATGATGAAGATGTCATCAATATAGCGTAGGTAAAGTAGAGGTGCTTTGGGATGAGACGTGTGGAAACGTTGTTCTAAATCGGCCATAAAGATGTTGGCATATTGTGGGGCCATGCGGGTACCCATAGCAGTGCCACTGACTTGAAGGTATAAATTATCTTCAAATCTGAAATGGTTGTGGGTGAGTACAAAGTCACAGAAGTCAGCCACAAGTTTAGCTGTGTCATCATCTTGGATAGTTCTTCTAATAGCTTGTAATCCATCCTTGTGTGGGATGTTAGTGTAAAGAGCCTCTACGTCCATAGTGGCCAGGATGGTATTTTCTGGAAGACCGTCAATGGATTGGACTTTTCTCAGGAAATTTGTAGTGTCTTTCAGATAGCTAGGTGTGTTGATAGCATAGGGTCTTAGGAGAGAGTCCACATAGCCAGATAATCCTGCTGTAAGCATGCCAATGCCTGAGATGATGGGGCGTCCAGGGTTTCCTCTTTTATGTATTTTTGGTAGTAGATAGAATATCCCTGGACGGGGTTCTGGCGGTGTGTCTGTCTTGATTTGTTCTTGTGCTGCTTTGGGGAGTTTCTTGAGTAGGTGTTGTAGTTCCTTTTGGTATTCCTCAGTGGGGTCAGAGGGGAGTGGTTTGTAGAACGTTCTATTGGACAGCTGTTTATAAGCCTCCTGATCGTAATCCGATTTATTCATGATGACGACGGCACCTCCCTTGTCAGCCGTCGTCGTCATGAGGTTGGAAGAAAATGAACCCAGAAAGTTCATTCCATTGTGCATCAACCTTACCCCCCTCCCCCCACCAGCAACAGCCCCAGCTGATCGGTGGCCTGCAGAGAGTCCTTTTGAGGTTGACTAGTTACTGAGGAAAATTGTATTGCTTATTAATCAGGATTTCCATGTCCCCACCCCCGTTCTTCTGTTTAATGGGATCCATTATTTGTGCTCCCTTCACCCCACACAACCCATCTCTCTTACTACCATGTGCAATTTCCAAAGTTCGGCTCCTAGTTGTATGCCTCAACAAAGTACAAAACAAAACCTCCAAAATACGCACGCAAAACGTCGGGAAACGAACACAGTTGGGTTTTTGGGTTTGTTTGTGTTGTGGGGTGTGTGTGTGGTGTTGTGGGGGGCGGGTTTTGTTTAAAGCAGCACTGGGATATTTGGGTTGCAGTTAAAGCATTAGCTGAGCCATAGAACTTTTGTTTTCACAAAGAAAACCTGTGAAGAAAACATCACTCTATTATGCCTTTATTGTATTAATGTCCTGCATGTAAAATAACACTTTTCTTAAGGTCTAGTACAGTATATGAATTGCCTGGTGATCCACTAATTGCTGCAGCCCATTTAGCTTATCCAAAACATTATTCTGTGACCACAGGTCACGTATCACAGGACACCCCTGAAGTACTTTAGTTAGAGAAGATGGATTAACCAGGCCACTCACATGGATTAAGGACATTATGTGGATGATATAGTGCTCGTATTGTGCAGGGAGTCACCTCGGCCCTCTAAATGGTTTTTAATCCCTCTTTAGACAGTTTTCTTTTGGACCCTCTGCACACTGATTCCATTAGTCACCTCCAATAGGGGCAAGACTGATATCCTTGTAATCCGGTGGCATGAATGATCTCACCTATGTACCGGAAGGTCCAAATCCCGAACTCATTTACCCATTTTGTTGGGACCTGGATTTTGTTTCCAATAAGGGCATGATTTGGCCTAAGTGTTGCTTCTATAAATATGTAGAATAACCCAGAGCTAATTCTAACAGCTGCAATATTGCAAATAAAACATTGTTTTGTAGGTTCAGCTACAACTTAAATAGATTTAATTTCTTAAAATCCCGTGGATAGCTTTACTCCATTTTTGCCCCACAGGATGTTAAGCAACCTCCATATCATGACACAGATGTTTTGACAATTCCTTCCAAGTAAACTGTTTGAAAATACCAAGTATTTAATCTCATTATGGGTGACCACCTGGAAAAAAATTAGCATTCCATGTAATGAAGCTGTCAGTGATATCGTATCGTAGATGAATACCACAAATCAGTACAAGTTGTTCTGCTTGTCGGCATTCAGGAAACAAGTGTGTTAAAACTTGGCAGCACAATCTTAAAATATGGACAGAAATAAATTGAATTTTAAAGTTATTAATTTCCAGGCCTTATACTGACTTGATTTAGCTAGAATGGATTCTTACCAACCAGTTTAGTAGCTCCTGGGAGAAGAATTATTGAATAGGCACAAAGAGCTTTATAGACTAATCATGTGAATGTGAAGGAGTCCAGTATTTCATTAAGGGAGACCAAAAAAGCTTACAAGAGTTGGCAAATTCTGCTTTAAAAGTAACGACGCCACCTTCAGGCTGAGGATTTGTGCCAGGGCAGCTTTTCCAGTTATACTACTCATGCAGGTACGTGATGATTGAATAGATCCCTCCTCCCACTCCCTCTGCCCGTTAAGGCCCAGCTCTGGGATGCCATGCGCAATGGAGACCCAGACTGAGGGGCGGGGAGAAAAAATGGATGCAGGAAACTTTGTGATGCGAGATTCTGTCCTTTATTGTAAATCAGTGGTTCACAAACGTCACTGCACCACAATCCTCTTCTGACAACAAAAATTCCTACCCAACTCCGGGGAGGGAGACCAGAACCTTAACCTGAACCTTGAATTCGGGCCTGTAACCTGAGCCCAAATGTCTAGGACAGAAGCCCTCAGGCCTGGCTGTAGCCCTGGGCCCTAGCAAGTCTAATGGCAGTCCTCGTGATCTCATTAAAATGGGGTCCCAACCTACTTTGGGATCCAAACCGCTGGTGTCAATGCATCTCTCTCTCCCTTTTGTTTCCTAGTCCCTTTATGTGGATAGTGGTGCTTCTGACTTCTCTGCAGCATAGGGAACTTTAGGACTTAACTGAAGACATCCTAGGAAATGACATTTGAATGAGTGGCAGAAAAAGTGCAGCCATTGTCTTTCCTTTGAGGGATGATATTACACCAAGAACAATAAAGCAGTTAACTCCAGGTCTGGTATACCTTGTGTGCAGAGCTGAAACGGCTCCAGAAAGCCAGCTTGCTGGTTCTTTTAGGGTCATGTGGAGCAGTGACTTGAGCCAGTCCTGATGCTTGGGTAGGGCCTCCCTTGTTTGTTGAGCGTAGTAGAATTCCAGTGAATTACTTATGAGAACTCAGTGTTTGTGAGACAGCTTGGCCAACTTGCTTTTGAACTGCCTTGTGTCCCTTTGTCATAACTCAGCAACGTGGGGTGTGGTTCAGAGGAAGATGCAAACAGTAACCGTAGAAGCTACTGGGATTTTTTTTTTTTTAGGAGGGGTAGCTAAGGAAATCAATGAGGTGATTGATGTCACTTGCATAATCCACCATGCCAGTCAACTACCTCCTAGTAAAGAGTGTTGAACTGGCAAACTGCAGCAAAGAATTTTCCAGAGGGGTAGCCGTGTTAGTCTGTAGTACAGCAAAAAACAACGAGAGTCCTGTGGCACCTTACAGACTAACAGATTTTCTTCGGCATAAGCTTTCGTGGCCTATAACCCACTTCGTCAGATGCCAGATCTGACGAAGTGGGTTATAGTCCATGAAAGCTTATGCCGAAGAAAATCTGTTAGTCTGTAAGGTGCCAGAGGACTCTCGTTTTTTGCAGCAAAGAATAGCATCTGACCTTTCACTATGATGTGCAAAAAAAAAGAAAAAAAGACCCATTTTTACAAATGCTTTTGGGTTTGAACAAAAGCATTAGTAAATAGGTCCTTTACTTGCAGACGTGATTAATGAGCGACTCCCTTGTTAATGGTGTGTATTATGTCTGCACCAACAGAGGATGCAGTTTTTGGACCAGCCCTTGAGCCCTGTGTTAGGGTTACATGCCTTCTGAAAGGGTTTAATGCACATTTAAAAACACGGCTTTCCTCCAGAGAGGAGACTGTACCAACAAACATTACCTTATTTTATTGCTGTAATGAAAGGCGCTTCTGAAACAGTAGTAATGATTCCCCTCACTTACGTCTTCAGAGTACTTAACGAGCAATATCTAAGGCCTTGTCTACTGGTATAACTAAAGCTGCTCTCGCTCTGTGGCCCAATGTATATTTGAGTGTTTCTATCTCGGCGTGCTTAACCCATAGCCTAGTAATTGGGGAATTCATCTGAAAGGTGGAAAATCCCAGTTCAAATCCCCCTGAGAGAGAGGGGGGACTTGTACAGGGGTCTCCCATGTCTTCGGTGGGATCAGGGTTATAAGGGATGCTCCTGCCTGCCCCATCCTTCTGGGCTGTTTTTTGAGGTGGTAAATGTGCTCTGAGTATGTCTGCTGGATCAGGCCTCCTACGCAAGATAGGCAGGGGTGTACAATAACACTGCTGAGTTTGGGGGGAATGAAGGATTCATAGCGCAGAATGGTAAGCTGCATAGCTTAGACAAGTTAGAGGCTTTGCTTTTATAGGCTTTCCCCTCCCAGGTCCTGTGTGTTCAGGAGTCACATATAGTGTTTTCTCCCCCCAGTGGGCACATTTGCGCCAAATCAATGATAATTTTGTCAGCGCATTAGTCTGAATGGAAAAATGACAAGCCATCTGTACTTCACTCCAGCTGCACCCAAACAATATGCTCTTCATTTTGTAAATGTATGCAGCTGTAATATTCCCTTCCCTCCCTCGTCTTCAGAGCCACAACTGCAGACCAGCTGTCCCACCACACGCGGAGGGCGCATTAGGTGACATCTAGTTCATAGTCCAATTCGTAAGGTGCCACCTACTACAGAGAACACCCCCCCCAGTCTATGCAAACTACTCTAAAATATACGCCACGTCTGAGTGTATATTGAGAGAACTGCTGTGACGATGTACTAGTTCTGAGGCTTCTTGTCAGTGATGATGGGGTTTTTTTGTTTTGTTTTGTTTTTAAAATTCTGGCTAGTTGATTTATCCTCCTGCCCTCTTTATTCCTAAGTGACAGCTTGTATTGATGGTAAAGATGCCATCAGTGAATCATAATCACTTAAGATGCTAGAATGCTTGAAGACGCTTACTGAATAGCGAAGGCGCTTCCGTCAAATGGCATTTCATTGAAGAGGCAAACTAGCCGTATTCCCCATTAAGGGCTGAGACAGTTCTGCTTGTCTGTCTTCTGCTCAGCCCTGCTCAAAGCACTCTGCTTTTGTGGTGGGGAGAGTAGAAGCTAATTCTTGATATTCTGTCCCCCGCCTTCAGCATGTGGGTGGGGATTGGGAGAAGTCCTCGCTCTGCCAATCTCTCTACCATTCAAAAGCAGCTGGCTGGGCTCATGGGGTTATAAGCTGCTCCATGAAAATTGTTCCCTCCATGGAGTAAAGAACACCAGAGAGGAAATGTGACAGAGTCTCAGTCCATTTTCTAGTTGGCTCCTGGGGCGGTGGCAGCTTTGTGCATTGGTGTCATTATGGCTCTAGAAACGAACAGAGTCCTGTGGCAGTATTAAAGACTAACAGATTTATAAGTCTTTAAAAGTGCCACAGGATTGTTTGTTTCTCTGCAGTAGACTAACACGGCTTCCCCTTTGGATTATGGCTTTAGAGTAGCTAACTGTCTAGATTAGAGCTACATGAATTCAAGAGCAAGGGGTAAACCTGTATCACAGAGTACTAACTTTCCACTGCCCCTCTAGGAGCTGCTGCTTCTTCTAACGTAGTGGGAACATTGTGGACTGGCATCTTTCCTTTTACTCCACTAGCCAGGAATGTCGGTTTAGTTTCACATGTTGGCAAAAATGGATGGATCTCTTGGATTTCATCCAACCCTCTGGAGCACGTTTTTCCCCACTTTTTTGGATTTCATACCTGTGTCACACAATATATTTTCCTTTAAAGGTGACCCATTGTTCTTTAAGGGGAAAATTTATCTTTTTAAAAAAAGTACTTCCGGGTTTTGTTTTTTGGTTTTTTGGCATGTTTCCATTTAACATGCTTTTAAAAAGTTTCCTGGTCTACTCGTAGGATGATGGCCAAGGAAGTAAAACAAAAAGTTTGCATTAGTTGAAAAAACTTGTTCTTTTGGCAGAGCCAGGATGAATTTGGACTTTAAAAGTGTTGCGTTCTGTATCTAAAATCTGCGGGTTTTGAGTGGATTCTTAATTCGGCAAAATAATCATGCCATCCTTCATTTTACGTTAGATGTTTGACACAGGCAGCAATGAGTTAATCTCACCTGTGACGTGTGGACTTTTATAGGGCTTTTCGAGAACTAAGACTTAAGCCTACAGCGACTGAATTTATTAAGCTCAGTGACAGTCATAAATCAGCTACCCAAGGCATGAAGTGTGCATAAATTAGTTCCCTGCTGTGTATGTACTTCTTTAATTCTCTCTAATATGGGATTTAGGATCTCTGTTTCTTTCTGGTGGTCATTGGGAAGGCAGGCCCAGTTTTCCAACCTCAATCAGGGTGACAATATGAGACTTGAGGGTCGGAACACTCAGACCAACTGTAGTAACCTTATAAATGATGGCAGTGAAGCGAACCAGTTGCCTTTATCTGTGAATTTGTTCTTTCTATTCCTTGCCCAACTGTAGTGCTGTGACAGGGAGGGGTGGAGTTGAAGAGAGCAGCTATACTGAACCTGTTCCTCATTGTTCTCACCCCTGGCTGCCCAGTTGTGGAGCAATATCAGTAGAAGGAGACAGCCCTTGCTCCTCCCCAAGCACCTGGGCCCAAGGTCTGGGTACCATCACCGAAAAGCCTATCATTTACTGTTATAGAAAGATGAGTGGGGACCCAGTCAACACTGGGGACTTGTTGCCCAAATGCATGCTGGGATACTGTCCCTGCCCCAAAGACTTCATAATCTAAATAAAGGAGCCGAAGGGTGGGAAGGGAAACAGTTGTTTAGAGAGGAGAACTTACTTGCTTCAGACCTGCAACAAAGCTGGGAATAAATGCAGGACTCTGTCTCTTGGCCCACTGCTCTATCCAGTAGACAACATTGCACCATATTATGCAGGCATAATCTTGCCCCTGGTCTGAATGTGCTTTGCAGAGCTGTTACGATGAGATCACTTTACCTAGTGGTTGGAATCTTTACACAGTGACTTTTTAAAAGATATATTTGATACATTAGTTATGAAAATTCAGTAAAAATTTAATGATAAAACCTAACCAGTTCACGACTATCTCATTGCAGGCAGGTCATTCTGGAGTGTTCATTGGCCTGGAATCTAAACAACATCTACCCAAGAGAGGCTTTTCTTCAAACATGAGTCCCAGAATGAGCAGTTGCATTAATTCAGATGAATTATTCATCAGCTCTGATTTAACATTTATCCTGACACCGAGGCAAAAGCAAGCCATATATTTGCCTGTTAAAAATAACGATTTGCATTACAGTGGATAATAATGCAAATTGTTATTTTATCCTTAACCAACAATATTGTTACTACAATGAAATAGCCTTATAGGCACATGGAAATCTTTATCACTTGGTACACGTAGTTCCTCTGAGGCGTATGCTCGTTATCCTGATGCTAACATTTTATATTTGAAATTCTATCTTTACATTTAGAATAACAGCAGAAAGGGAAAATAACGGAGTACTTTCCAGATCATAATATATTAAAATGGTTAAAGTTATATTATGTTTTCTGTTGCACACTGTGCAATCCTTCACGTCGTCTGTTCTTTCTTTTCCCTTTCATGTTTTTTTCAATAGGCTTTTTCCTCATGCAACACACACATACTCTGTCTTCCCCATCTTTTCCTTTCTTGGCTGTAAACGTTACAAATTAATTTCTTTGACTTTTTCCCTTTGTTTTTGCATAGGACTGGCATACATTGACTTCTGAGCTTAACAACCTACAATGTACGACTCTGCCTGAATGCTGAGTGTATAAATCAATATTGCAGGCAGCTGCTATTAATTATTTCGGCAAAGGGTCCCTGCCCTATGTTGCATTCGGTTGTTGTGTTATTTAGTGCACAATAGGTAAATGGGAAGGAGGCAGTGTTAGTTATATTACCTAAAAAGCAAGTTCCCTTTACTTGATTGATAGTTATTTCAGTACAGTGTGTACAGCCAAATACTTATTAGTGCAGGCTTCTTTTGGGCCAGCTGGTGAGAGATGCGAAGGTGACTTCCGTAGGGGAGCTTCAGGTGCTGGATTTTGGCCCATTATTTCAGCCTGTATTGCCGTCTCTGAGGGTACACCATACTCAACAGCCCTACCTAATCTTCACCCCATTCTTGAGCACAAACCATGTATCCTCAGAGCACTACTAAAAACAGCCACTTCTTGAGTGGAGCATAGCAGCAACTCCCTGCCAGCCTCGAGAAACAGAGTTTAGGTGAGGAAAGCTTCTCGAATGAAAACTACAGCATGGACTTAAAGAGACCACATTTAATTAATCTAGCTGGGGTTTGTCTGTGGAGCTTGGGCTGATGTGCCTGCTTTGATTTAAAAAGTGCAGGATGGGGCTGTATTGAACACAGCTGACCCAGGCCTCAGTGTCGCATCTCATGGGAAAGAATACGACGCACTGCTGGTGAACCAGGCTCGTTAGTTGCATTGGGCAAGATTTCTCACTGTCTTTCAAACCAGTTTTGCCTCTCAAATATTCTCACTGATTTTGTTTTTTACTCTGCCTAATGCATTTAACATATAAAATATGAAGCAATAACACCTCCCCAACAAAAAACTGACATGAGCCATTGTCTGCCCTGTAGCTGCCGAGAACCATTGTTTTTGGATGCATGGGGCTAAAATAGATTGCACAGATCTGGCTTTCCATGGTGCTGTTAATGTCCTAAGCATAGCAGAGAGAGGTTTGGATTTGGTGTGCAGCAAGCTGTCAGCTGGAAGAGATACAAATATTAAAATTTATGTGTTATCAGAAGCAGATGTCTCTCCTGATTAGTAAGGGCGGATTTCTCCATTGGCGAAATGTCAACTTTTCTAAGGAGAGTTGCACATCCCTCCCCCAATCCTGAGGGACGGGCGTCACCAATGCTTGTTCCATGAATTCGTATTGACATTAAGTTGTGCCTCTATGCTAGCTACTTCTTGCAGTCACACATGCACAGCATAGGGGGAGTTCTTGGGCAGGGTCAGGGATAGACTGAAGTACACTATGCTTTGATCTTCAAAGTGCCTGAAGTGGGATTTTCTCCCAGGAAAGCTCATGCGATAAATAAATTTGTTAGTCTTTAAAAGTGCCACAAGACTCCTTGTTTGTTATGGTCCAGATATTGTAGCTGGCAGAATGGTTCCTAGGGGTCTTCATCCATTATAGCTAAATTACTCTGGGGCTAAAGTTTGGGGAGAAAAGTGGACCTAGGGGATCTGGCTCCTAATAGATCAATGTATTTCTTTGTGCTTTGACTGTATGGAGCAGCCTGTGTCGTGGTATCTAGGCAGTACAGCATCCTGTTTCATGCAGGAGTTTGGGTGAAGAGGAACATGATGGAAAGGGGGAAGGAAAAGAGGTTGGCTTGAGTTTTGGATGAAGTTAGACTATTATGTTAATTCCCTTCCCTACCTCCCTGCTAGCCCCTGAGTTACATGTACCTTTCCAAGCCCGCCGCTGGTAAACTGTATGCCAATACATCTTAATTAAGCTTAAGTGACTCCACCGATTGTACATCATGCAATTAGTGGTGTGACCACTTTGCAAATATTTTGCTTTTTGTGGGGGGTTTCTGGTCTGAACAAATATTTGGTTACATTTCTTTAATGATTCATTGACTGCAGCATTCTTGCTAACTCCATATCTTCTTCCCACTTGGTACAACAAACCCATAGATCTAGAACTGAGTTTGGGACAGCTACGGTGAAGCCCTGGGGGAGTGTCTTTGTGTTACTGTCAAGTGGTCTGTATTAAAGCTAGGGCACGAAGGTGATTACTGTGTTCTTTCTCCGACAAAGCACTTTCCAACGTCAGTGGTTTGCCTGATTGAGGACTTTAGGATTTGACCCACAATGCAATGAAACTGAGATTTCAATGCGAGTATGTACTTTAAATGATCCTCATCCATCCTTTGGTTTTGTGTACCATTATGTGTGTTAAAACCCAAAAGCAACAATGATTATTTATCTGGTGTTTCCTGTTACCAAAAGGGCGAGGTAGATGATAATCTCTGCTTTGGCAACATGCCGAGAACGTTTCATTGAATTCATTCCAGTGCTACACTTACGTCAAAAAGTCCAAGTCAAGCTGCTGCTCCGAATGGCACTTTTTACCTGAGGGTACCCCTCCTTTGCTGGAAGTCACACTGGACGGCAACTTTTTATATCTGCAAGGACGGCAGGGCCTACATCCATTATGTCATGGATGCAAAAAGTAAATTCACACTTTAAAATTGTATATTAAACTCTTGATATTTTCAGCTGCTCCCTAAGTTTAAAAAAAACTAGATAAATTCTCAGAGGATAAGTCTACCACTGGCTATTAGACAGGATAAGCAAGGATGAAAAACCACACTCTAGCCTTTGGTTGCCAGGAGCTGGGAATGGACAATAGGGGTTGAATCACTTGATGATTACCTGTTCTTTTTATTCCCTGTGAAGCACCTGGCATTGGCCACTGTCGGAAGAGAGGCTAGATGGGCCATTGGTCTAACCCAGTATTGCTGTTCTTACGTTCTAAGCCTGATGTGCTTGAACATGAATAAAGTACAGAATTTCATTGAAATAAACAAGCAAGCTAATCCTCCTCCATCAACCACCTCTGTCAGGCCCAGTAATAAAACAAACTGATGTGGAGCACATGGTATTGGAGAAAAGATGAATTGTTGAAGGCCCTTGTAGTTGAACCAACATAGATGTGATTGTTCTTCTTCCTGCCGCCTCCCATTGAACCCATTAGCTAGTTGTTAACAAGCCATCATGTCAAAGGTTATTTTGACATAATCCTCTCTCTCTGGCATCATTCTCCTCTTCCACTAATGAGTTAGTGCCCAGCTTTACTGTTCTCTGAAGATGTATATTTTTAAGCAGATGTTTGCATATACTCAACATATAAACTCTATGCAATTAGTGCAAGGCAGAGGAACATAGACAATTATGGCTTAAGTGTTAGGATTTGTCTACACCTAAAATACTACATTGTGACAGCTGCAGCATTTCTGCAGGGTAAACACTCTCTACAGCAATGGGGAGGGGTTCTCTGTCGCTTTAGTCAATCCACCGCCCTGAGAGGCAGTGGTTAGGTTGATGGAAGGATTCTAAACCAGAATAGTAGCTAATAGGACACTTTGAAATGTACAACACTGTCTAGTGTTCTATTGTTTTACTTCTGAACTCACCAGCTGAGATAAACATCAGAGAATGCAGGCGGGTGTGTGTGTTTAATTATTTTAGATTACTCTAGCTATCAATTTGCATTATAAAAGTATTAAACCAAAACCAGATGCCCTGGATGTGCTCGATTCATGTACCAAATGCACCCTAATACATTATTGAATTCAAGTGCTCATCCAATTATCTGAAGAGGTGATGTTTTGCTATGTCTTTCAAATAGCTAATACCTTTCACTCCGCTTCCCCTCAACTTCATCCATCTTATTAGGAGACTGAGGTTTCAACTGACCCCTTGAGGAATTCAGTGCACTAAAACAAATGAAAGTCTGGCATAATCATCTTAGAAAAACATACACACATGATAAAATATCCCTTCCACGTATAACCATTATTGAAGATTACATGAAGCAGATCCACTTAAGGCACTGTTTAATTTAATTGCTAAAGTCCATTTTAATTAGCCAGACCATGTTCCTACTCTAATGGACACTGGTATAGAATAGCAATGAGAGAAGTGTCTAGAAATTATTGACCAGTGAGTCCAAGCCATCTGGACATCTTTAAGTTCCTTCAAGTTTGCATACTTGACCTGAGAAGTTGACAATCAATTATGACATGACTGAATTGTTGTTCTGCACAGGAATGATGAATCCGCAGACCTCCAGATAGAGTGTCAGGCACGGGGTTCGATGTTCTCAAAGCAGGTCCCCAGCTGCAGAACGTTTTAGCAAAGGAGACTAATTTAGGTTGAGGCAGCAATGGGGTTATGAGGATATAGAGCACTAGAATTTTAGTTAAAAACAAAAAACCCCAACCCAACTTGGCTTCTGTTCCAGCTCTGCCACTGAATAGATCGCCGATTGGTGGTGTGATTTTCAGATCAGCAGATGAACCAGTGTTAGCACTGATCAAGTTAGTGTGCTAAAAATAAGTGTATGGGCAGCTGGGCATGTGGTGGCAGAAGCTAGCCACCCCCTATACGTACATCTGTAGTTTCAGCTGGGATTGTACAGCACAGCTAGCCTGTCCCACTATCCCTGCAGCTAGACTGGTGTTCTTAGTACATTAGCTCAACCCTAGTTAGTGCAGTTAAGTCTATTTGATCTGAAAGTAAGACCTCCAACTAAGCTGTGGGTGTATCACGCACCTGCTATAGCACCTTGTTCAAATAACATCTCCTTTCTGTTTCCTGTCCCACCCTGGCCTTGTATACTTCAATTGCAAGTTCTTTGGGGGCAGGCAGTGTGTCTACAGCACCCTGCACGGTGGTTCCTGAGCTCAGCTGGGCCCTCTGGCTTCCACTGCAACACAAACATTAAGAGATGCAAGATTTGTACACTCTCTGCCCCTACACAGAGCGTGTGAGTGATCCAGAGAAGGAAAACTAGGAGGCGACAAAGGAATTACAAATGGCTGAATCATGGAGAAGGCGAGAGCGATCAAATAAGGATTTGTCTTATGCTAATGCAATGCATAGGCACCATACATAGATATCAACAATAGTTGCTTCAGAAAAAAACATAGTTGCAGCGGGAGAGGGGCTGGGCTGAGAGATGTTGAATGTCTGGCAAGAGCACACCTCCTCAGTCACGCAGCAAAGCTTAGTTGTTTAGTATTTTCATAATGTGCAATTCAAAAACAGAGGACAAAGCCCTCTTCAGGGCAGGAGAGTGTCACTGTCCCCATTCTAAAGAAGAGAGAAATGGAGCCAGAGAGAGGTTATAGACCAGATTTTCAAAGTGCTCAGCACCCATGTTTGGGGCTATATTTTTTCAAAGACCTCAGCAACCAGCAGATCCCACTGAGACCAATGGTGAATCTTCCCCTTGCCTGTCACACACACAGTAAATCTTTACCCTCCAGCTGCTTCCTTGCGGGTTCCATGGTTCAAAGCCACAAATGTGTGTGTGCTTTTTCTAAGATGATTACGCCACAGCCTCATTTGTGTTGAGTGTAGTGAATTCCTCAAGGGGTTAGCTTAAACCTGTGTCTCATAATGAGATGGGTGATGTTGAAGGGGAGCAAAGTGAAAGGGAAAGTTGTTAGCTATTTGAAAAACATAGCAAAATACAATTGAAAAGATCAGCACTCCATCATTGGATGACCAGTTCCATTCAGTTTTTATTAAGGCACATTTGATGCATGAATTGAGCACATCCAGGGCATTTTTTTTTTTTTAGTTTAATACTTTTAAAATGCAGATTGACAGCTAGTGTAATTCAAATAATTAAACACACTCGTGTGTGTGTGTGCTCTTTCTGTCTCTCTCGATGTTTATCTTAGTAGGTAGGTTGAGAAGAAATACATTAGACAGTGCTGCATGGTTGGACAATTCAAAATGCCAAGGTTCCAGCTGAGAATTGTTGTAATATGGATCAGAAGAGGTACTTACTACAGAAGAGGATTTTGCCAGAAAAACTGATTTCTTTGCAAGTCCTCTCCTTGCAAGACATATATTCCACCCACCGGTCTTTTCAATGCAACTTTGGGCTTGAAAACAAAACCAGTGACCTCTCTAGGGTTATAACATGTGGGTCTGTTCGGAAAAGTCACCCTGTAAAAATGATGTAGGCCTCGATATAGTAAAGCATCTGTAGTTGGGGCTGCACTTAAATGTGTCCTCTACTCCCATTGACTTCAGTAGAACTTTAGCATTTACTGAATCAAGGCTGCAATGGATTCTAAAGTTGTTTATTCATTCTTATGCATCATCATCATAGAAATAAAGATTCAGCAGGCCAAATTCTTTCCTAAGTCACACCAGTACAGCCCCACTGATGGGCTTGCACAGGGTCAATCCCAGCTTGAATCTCAGGTCCTAGCTTCACTTTGCAGTTGGTTTACAAATTGCAAGAATTTTTTTTAAATGAGTGCGTTATACAGTTAGTGAACCCTGATAAACATGGAACTAAAACTCAATGAATAATTGACTTTTGTTTTTTGGTAGTGTGGGGGTGGAGAGAAGTGTTTACTGGCTATTGCAAAAAATTGAAGAAGGAAAAAAAAAAGAAGAAAAGAAAAACAGATCAGTTAGAGTTGAACTAAGTCTGAAAACTACAAAATTTTAATGACAAATTCCAGAAGGGTAGTGGTGTTAGTCGATTTCAGCAAAACCAAAAAGGAGTCCTGTGGCACTTTTAAAGACCAATGAATGTATTTATCATGTAAGCATTTGTGAGCACAAACCCACTTCATCAGCTGCATGACATGGAAAATGTAGCATGCTAGCTGTATATACATACAGAGAAGGGAGGGTCACATGGTCATTTCAAACAGACCCAGAGGGATAGTCTGTTAGCCTATCTCAGCTAATTGAAAAAAAAAACTTCTGTTTTAGGTTGAAAGTTTTTCAGTTTCATTGCAGTGTAATTGTAATTTTTCATTTTCATTGTAATCGTCAACCAAAACAGCATTTTCCCAACTAATAACTACTTGTACAAGATTTTTGCCCCATTCTTCATGCAATCTTATGTTGCTGTTGAAACAGAGTAATGTTTAAGAGAAGAGCCGGACTTTTTAACATTGGATCACAATGACAACATATTACACATGCATCTAACACATGGCCTGGACCCCAGACCCAGATCCAAATGACATGGCTCATGCCTATGTCTACAATGGGTCAAACTGGAATACAGAATCTGGTAGCCCCTGAGCATCAGCAATGTTCAGATTCAAATCTACCCTTGACTGGTTCCTTCTGTTTCATCTGCTGTGCTCACCGCACATCCGCCCAGTTCTGAGCTGCATTTATTACAGGGTATGCTAACTGGTGCAATGCATTTCTTTTGGCTGCAATATGGAGTTGAATCCCAGTTAGCCTCATCCCCTATTAGCTTTGGAAATAAAGCCAGCTGTTGTGGCATTCAGCAAGAGCAACTAGAAAATCCAGCCAGCAAGAAATGACATATATAGTAACTTTCCATTCTTTGTAGTCCTATTCTTTAATTATGGAATAATTTATTTTGTTTGGCTTCCAAATGCTGGACCTAAGGAGAGTCAAGCTGATTCGGTTAAAGAGTGCAGCTTTGACCTCTGGAGTTTTGTATTGGAGAACTGTTCTGACAGACAAACAGCCTGACTGGAAACTCCATTCTTCTTTTCAAAGACAGTTCTGCTTTCTATTTTTTGGAGGAAAGGGCCATGTTTCTCAGTAGATTTCTCTGACACAGAATCTTCCCTTGATGTTGTACACCACACAGGTGAATCCACAGGCATGGAAGCATTTTGCAGAGCTGCCCTACAGAAATTGTTAGAAAGCAATCATCATCCTGTAAAAATAGCTTTGCTTTTGTTATAAACGAAGATCTGCAGAATGTTTTCTTATCTACCCACCTGCCCAATCTCTGTTTCCCTGAGCCCCAGTGAAACAAATAGTATAGCTTCCATCGGCTTTAGAAGGAGTGAGACGCACTCTGTGCCCCTCTGTGCTTCATTTCCCCCCATAGCTACAAGTCAGACCAGTCCTTGTTCGTTTTTAATTTGTAATTCAGGGAGGGTGGCTGTGAATCGAAATGAGTGCAGCTTTCTGGGAGCTGCAATATGCACATGATTGATTTCCTGGCTGGCTTTTCCTCGGCCTCTTTGCTGGCTATATGGTTGCTGTGAAGTCATAGAGCTGCCTCGAGAGGCGACGGAGGACCAGTTTGTTGGCATGTCTCAGCTATTTATTTCTCTGGATGCTGTTTTGCCTTAATTGTCACTTCTCAAAGCCCTTGGGGTGCCCACATCCAAGGAGACCCTTTTATAATAAAGCAGCCAGGTTCCTATGCTCAGTTATCTTCCCTTCTGAATGTGCTCCCAGCATGTCTCCGAAATGCTTCTAGGTTAATGAAAATGCTGCTGCTTCTGTTTGCTGGATTTATAAGGGTGAAGTCCACAACAGGCCTGTTGTGTCTTTTAATTGAGCAGTTTGCATGGTGAATGTACAGTACACAACTCATGTTACCTGGTATCACTCTGGCAATTCACATGAAAAATCCTGCCGCGTTGTATACTGGATCTCAGTAGATCACCTGCAGAGAGCAAAATTGTGAAGGAATTAGCTCAAATGAGAGAGTGAGAGAGAACTGGAGAAAACCATAACTCTATTACAGTCTTTAAGAGCTGCTTTTTATCCTCTTCTCTTTTCTTTGGTCCCCATTTCCTTTATTATAATGGTTTGACAGGTGTAAAGTGCCCTTTTCTTACTGCAGACCTTTTATCCTAAACCTGCTGTGTAGTATAAACCATGTTGTTAGCAATGATTTCTTTTGTACTATGTTGCAATTATAGGCAAACGAGAGTACTACAAGCTTACAGCTGATGAGAGACGCAGCATCCTCCCTTGTGCTTGGAAACTTTGCTATGCTTAACTTTTTTGTTTCCTGCATCCTTTCTCCCAAAGCTGTTTCCTTGGTACCCTTTGAGAGGCAGTATGGTCTGATAGCTTAAGCCTGGCAACTGTTTCCACTTCTGCAAGGAGTTCACTGTATTCTTGGAGAAGTGATTTACTTCTCGGCGGCTGTCTGCCCTTACAGCAATGTGTAGAGTATGTGCAATGTGTGCCTTCTCAGCATGGGTATAAATAGCAGTGCAGATGGTAAGCCACTGCTTAGGTGAGTAAAGACATGCCAAAACTTTGATATATATCCTACCTGGCTCCTTACACACCCAAGCAGTACCTCCCATGCCTACGCTCTTTTTAGCAGCGTAATAGAAGGGAATAATCACTTACCTCAATCTGTTGGCAGTGTTCTTGCTAATGCGGCCCAATATGCTGTTAGCCTTCTTGGTAATAAGGGAATATGGTTGTCTGACGTCTAGTTTCTCATCCACAGTAACCCCCAGGTCCTTTTCTGCAGAACAGTGCCGAGCCAGCTGGTCCCCGGTCTGTAGCAGTGCATGGGAGTCTTCTGTTCTAAGTGCAGGACTCTGCACCTGTCCTTGTTAAATCTCATCAGATTTATTGTGGCCCAATCCTCCAATTTGTCTAGGCCACTCTGTATCCTTTCCCTATCTTCCAGGGAATCTACTACTCCCCCTATCTTAGTGTCATCTGCAAAGTTGTTGAGGATGCAATCCAACCCATCCTCCAGCTCATTAATGAAGATGTTGAACAAAACTGATCCCAGCCCCTGGGGAACTCCACTTGTTGTTGGCTGCCAACTAGACACTGAGCAATTGAGGTGTGATCTAGCCAGCTGTGATCCAGGGAGGATGGAATGAGGCTGTTCTCAGTGGTGGTAGATGACAGAACTTGAAGCAGTGGTCTCAAGTTGCAGTGAGGGAGATCTAGGTTGGATATTAGGAAAACATTTTTCACTAGAAGAGTGGTAAAGCACAGGCTGCATTACCTAGGGAGGTGGTAGAATCTCTGTCCTTTAGAGGTTTTAAGGCGTGGCTTGTCAAAGTCCTAGCTGGAATGATTTAGTTGGGGTTGGTCCTGCTTTGAGAAGGGGTTTTGAACTTGATGTCCTCCTGAGGTCCCTTCCAATCCTCGTATTCTATGTTTCTCTTTCTGATAGAAGACAGAGATTGGATGAGAAGCCTGGGAAAGGAGGCCGGGACTGGAAGAGGAGCTGAGGAGGAAATCGAGGGCATGAGACTGGGATCAAGTGTGGTGAGAGAGAGAGAGAGAGAGACTGGGAGTGGAGGGGACTCAAATGCTGAGCACAGGGTTGGAGGCTCAGAATTGGTGGGCCGGGAGACTGGGATGAGATGCTTGAGAGTGTAAACTCAGACTGCCTCATCTAATGTACAGGCTGGACCTGCTGTGAGGACAAATCAGGGCTGTGTAGTAAAGAAGTTCATGGGAGCCCTGCCTCATTTGTTGGAGAAGTTGGAAAGTGTGTTGTGAATGAGGCAGGAGGTTACAGGAAGGAAAAGAGGGGTCTCGTGGGCAGCTAAATGTTGCTTTGGAGAACTGGATTCTATCCCTGCCTCTACCACAGAGTTCGTGTGTGATGCTGACCAAGCTGCCTAACGCTGTCTTTTCACAGGTGGCCAAGAATTGTGTGTGCCTCATTTTTGTGGCTGCCGAGTAGTTACTAGAGACCTTGTGTTCTAATTGCAGGCTGTGTGAGCACTAACAGCTGTCCCTGAAGTCAGTGGTGGTAGTGTTTGAATATATCAAGTCCTGTATAATGCTGAGCATTTGGGAAAAATCAGGCCCTTGTTGCGTCAAATTGAGTACTCAAGATTTGTGGAGGCTTTTGACCATAATCTCTCTGTATGTCTGCTCCCCATCTGTAAAAGGTGGACAATGCCATCCTGTCATTTCTCCGGGGTGTTGTGGGTAGAAGTCAGCTAATGTTTGCAAAGCACTCGGATATCATGATGAGTGCCATAGAAAAGTCCAGGAGGAAATTAAGGGATTTCTGACTTCAGAGTAGGATTTAAATACTGTGCAGTAAATAAGATATTAAATTGACCAATGAGGATGAAACGAAATATTCAATAACTTCTTAATTGGCACTTTCTCTTCTTGTTCACTAAATGTGGCAGGCACCCTGTGGGGAAAAATAGTGTAAGATCATTTAATTAGACTCTTTCAGAATGCATATGGCCAAGGGGCCAAATAACAGTGCCCGGGAAACCCGAATTCCTGTATTTCCTTACTTTTGAGTGCTTGACTTTTCAACTTTCGTAATTGTCTTCTAATATATTTAATATATTCCTTGCTGTTAGCATTTGTGTGACTTCTCCACAGCTCCGGTTGGTCCTTCTGTTTCTCTCTGTATCTGCTGTGCACATGCACATCGTGGGAGACGGGGACAGGGACAGACATATGGCAGCGATCTGGTTTCCGTTAGCACTTTCCATCGCTGCTTCTGATTTCAGTTTTATGAATTCTCCTTGTCCTTGAAGCTAATCTCAGCTTTGCGAATGAATTTTTCAGTCTTCTCCCAGTGTGTGGCTCCTTCTGTTGCCAGATTAAAAAGATACTTTTGGATCATATTAGCAGCACAGTGAATGCTCTGGCTATAAACATATATCACATTGCCTACATCAGATGGAACACTGTAAATCCAACTGTTCAATGGGAGGGGAAAAAGGAATTCATTTAAGCCACCTGTGAAATTACCTACCGGTCTCTCCATTGGTCTCAGTGCTGCAGGATTGCTGAAATGTTCATGCAAAACTCTTTTGTGAAAGGGGCAGGAGCATTGTTATTCTTATACTCTTCTTTCTGACCTATGTATGTGAGAAGCTGTGTGCAGCTTATCTGCCTTTCATAGCTGGAATTGGTCCTGCTCTCGCTAATATGACAAAATAAAAATAACTGAAGGAACAGCGAGATGCGCTGATGAGATTTTTCTGAAACAGCGCTGATCAAGGATTTCAGTGATGAATAACTCATCTTTTATTGGCAACATTCTCCTAAGAAACTCTAGCAAATGCACGTCACTGTGCAAATGTGTCCTCTAGGATTCCTCAGGGTATCTGGAGCAGTGCCAAACGTGTCTACCGTCCCACCTGAGTTTACGTCTCCCTGGGGCTGAATAAACCTCACCGGCTTTTTAAAACTTGCATTGTGTGGATCCTGCTGCGTGGTACCTTATTGCAGTCGTGGTACGCTTGGTAGCATGTCGTGACTATGTAGGACAGACCAGCCCACCCCTTTCAGGTCGAATCCAGTCATCCTCCCTGGCTCATTGTGACCCACTTAGAACTGTTAAGTGACACAGTAATGTGTCCTGATACAGTGGTTGAGAACTGCTGACTTATTGCCTTGCTTGAAGGCCTCTTCACCCACCTTTTTGGCCCCCCTCCCAAAATGGCTGAACAGTCCTGGGTTTTTTTTAACTGGCATGCGATGAGGATGATAGGAACGAATGATTGATACTTCAGATATCCTACCTGTAATCCTGGCTGCAATAAGGGGCCTTAAACTGCCCCGGCATTTATAGCAAGAGCAGAAGAGGGCAGACTGTGAGGAAAGTCGTAGGGAGGGGATGGGAAAATCCATGTCGCTGCAATTAGTATTTGCGATGTGCTTTGAAGGCTGTTTAAAAATCTACTGTGTAAGTAGTTGTATTCTCCAGAGCAGTGTTTCTAGTTGCTGGTTCCTGACACTTGGGAGTGAGTAAAGAAAATTTAAGGCCTTGAGAAGTATCGAAAATTTGATGACAATCTAAAGCAAAGAAAAATCTCTCTCTCTGCACACCCATACCTTTCATATCAAGTATTCTCAGGTAGTCAAGTTCCAAAGGGTGGGACGTGTTAGTCTATTGCAGAAAAACAACTGTGTCCTGTGGCACTTTTAAAGACTAACAGATATATCAATATATATCTATATATATATGTTAGTCTTTAAAAGTGTCTCAGGACTCTCTTGTTTCTCAGCTTCTCTAAAGACATGCGTGCAAATTACATAGGGTTAGCATTGTTAACACTGATATAAAGTTTGTCTTAGTTTTATAATAAATGTCTTGGGGAGAAGCCACAAAAACTTTTCTCAAAGACTGAGAAATGCTGATGTAGAGTTAAGGGTTCAGTCCTGAATGTTGTTCAGTGCTCTGGACTGGATCCAGCAAAAATATTTAAGTATGTGCTGAACTTTCAGTTAGTAGGGCTGCTTACATGCTTAAAGTTAAGCACAGGCTTAAGTGACTGGTTGGAGCCTAACCAGAGTAGTTGGACCTTCAGCAGTGAACCTTAATCGAGCACCTGGGAGCCAGATACCTTGGTTCTATTTGTGGTCTCAAGACAAAAAGCGGTATTGCCCTAATAGGAGGCAGTGTAACCTATTAGTTAGCACACTGGACTGGGACTCAGGAGAGGCTAGTTCTAATCCTCACACCACCAGAGACCTGATAGGTGACCTTGGGGGACTCACTGCTCTCAGCCAAGCATATCTTGATGGCAGAGGGCACAGGGTACATGTGAGAGGGACCCCTGGGTCTGATAACTGTAATAGTCCACCAAAGAATTTCATGTAAGATCTCTGGTGAAAACTTCTACCAGACTGCTCACCAGAGTCACTGGGAGAGGTGTGGGTGGACAACATGCAAGGAGGGGGAGGGGAGAGAGACTAAAAAAGATTAAAAGTTCTCAGGTCTGTCAGTTGAGGCAGGAGCCCAATCTAATCCCCTCAGGCAGTGGGGAGAGTCACCTATCTCTGGCTCTGGAAATTGAGTATTGTGTGGTTCCCAGTGGATACCCATTTACAGTTGGAGCAAAATGCTAATGAATGGATTGTAGCAGCTGCTGAAAAAAAAAAAACTGCAGGCGTTATCCTGTTTAGGAATAAGACAATGGAACTTTGAAACTGTGACAGATAACCCACAGGTATTCCTTCGTTCTGTGACGAAAAGCTGCCACTGCTTTTGATCTTAGGAGAAGAGGTCAACCAAAATGGTTGAAAGGGATGGGAAAAAGAGTCGGGATAAGCTATTTTGTAGGAGAATGGGGAATGCTTTAAGTTTTTTGTCTCTGGACAGCATGATATAATTGTTTTGTACGTAATCATTTGTTTCCAGTATCCTTATTTTCTATCGCTGAATTCCTGTTCTTCGATGATAAACATATTTTTGTTTTCCCTACGTAAAATAGTGTTAAGTGGAATGGTGGTCCTGAACTGACTCTTACAAGCTGGTGTGTCCCATTCCTTGGGAACAGCAAATCTGAATGATCTTTGAGCATTCAATGGAACAGGGCTGAGACACTCCACAGGTATACCTGGAGGACTTGGCCTGGTGTGTGCCTATCACTGAATTGGGGGGAGAAAGAGAAAGACTATGCATATGTTGGCGGAGACTGGTGACTTCAAGGAGCTGATCCGCAGCAGGCACAGACCAGCCACCCTGTCGTTAAGGACAGGTGGTAATGAGGTGCCTCACAACCCCAGGTAGCTCTGGGAAGCATCACATCTTCACCCTCGCCTCAGTTTCCACGTCTGTAAAACAGGGC
Organism: Pelusios castaneus; assembly: GCA_007922175.1. Classification (NCBI taxonomy): domain Eukaryota; kingdom Metazoa; phylum Chordata; order Testudines; family Pelomedusidae; genus Pelusios; species Pelusios castaneus. Next base: position 5,478,033 of record ML685868.1, read on the forward strand.
TGATGATACTGACACCCGTTGTACAGGGCTTTGAGGTGGAGTGATGAAAAGTGCTCTGTGAGCCTAGGTTGCGGTGGTTAATTTATCATTTGCAGTAGCCAGGGGCCAGGTGCCAGGTGGACAGTGTTGTGTAGTTCTCTGGTTCTCCCTGCATGGATCATTGTGCGTCATTTCAACCTAATTTGCCACATAAGATGTGGGGACTTGGCTTATTTCTATAATTAATGGCTGCTGAGCAAAAGGAAAACAATGTCAGTACAGGGCTATGCAGAAAATGTTGCTGTACAGAGACCAAAAAAAAAAATCAATAAAGCTATTAAGCTGCTCCAGGCACACCGCTAGAGTGAGCCAGTGTCATTTCTAAAGTGGCCCAGAGACTTTTGAGTGACTCATTCTTTCCCAAAGGCTTCTGGTTTTGTGATTGTTTTTTCCTAGGAATGGAGTGGTTGCATTCAATAAATTGCGCTCTTGAAGTATATATCACAAGTCCCATTCAATGGAGGCAAGCCCTATCTTGCACTAATGCAGTACATCTAGATTAGCTCAAGATTTGCGCTGAGAAAACTTCACCACTGCAGATAGGCCCAGTGTATGGCAGATGTGTGAACAGAGAGGAAGAAAAGTGGGAGGGACAGTGGTCCCAGTCATGTTGGGGATTGCTCTTCGGCCACCCAAATGAATAGGAATCATGGGGCAGGAGAAACCTTCTAAGAAAGTTTCCAAGAGTTGCTTAAAAATAACATTCAGAGCTAGAGCTGGTCAGAAAGCAGCATGGGGAGGAGGAGGTTTCTGCAGAAAATTCCGACTTCTTGCTGCTGCGGAAATTTGAAAAGGCAATTTTCCACTTTTTGATAAAACATCGAGAACTGAAATATTTGTTGATTGCAAATGGCATTGTGTTGTGTCATGTGCCTGCTCTAGTCTATAGGCTGGACTCGGTGGGGGGGAACACGACTGTTTCCCACGACATACTACTAGCTCTCCTCTTGGTGACGGGCGGGAGTATATCCTAGGAGTCCCTGACATTGGTGAATCATGGGAGATGTTTTATGGCTAGAGAGTCTAGCCCATGAAGGAGAACAGGAGCAGAAGACAGCTGAACTGTGACTCCCATGAGATACTACAGTACCATTTTGAATCAAAATACTTCAGCTTTCAGGTTCCCCCTCTCCCCCTCCACTTCTCCTCAAAAATAACAGTATTCCAGAGAAAGCAGACACTTTATGGAAAAAGTATTTAGTCAAAAACCCAATTTTACTCTCAAAAACAGTTTTGCTTCACTGCTGAATAACTAGACGTAACGAGGGGGAAAGCAGCTAGAACCTGCCCTGATTTTCACCTGTACTTCCCTTACTGAATAAGGCCCATTTTTTAGCCAGAGTGTCAGTAAGAGGTAGAAAGCACAGGCAAACCATTTTTCCTCCCAGCCAAAGACAGGCACAGCTGATGTCTTTTCTCCTTTCAAATGTCATGTGTTTTATTTGTTAGCATACAGAAATCCTTTCCCTAGGCTGATCTTTATTACATCTGTGCTAAAGTCAGGCCTTCCTTTTCTCTCCTCTCCTCCACCCTTCATGTTTTTTTCTCACAACTTTCTTCATTCTGGGTTCAGTGATCTTGTGCTCCCGAGACACTGCTATTCTGTTAACCTTAATCAGGTCCATGGATACTTTACCACCATGCAAAAGCTTGAGAAAAGTCATTCTGTGGAGTAGTAAATGAAGGCACTCACAGGACAAGGGAAAATTAGGCTCCTCAAACAAGATTTTCAACAATGGAGTGGTGCCCAATTTTTAGGGACCCAGCTTGAGACACCTTAAAGGGGATGGATTTTCTGAAAGTGCTAAGCATCTGCACTCCTGAAATTGGGCCCTATAACAGAGTTGGCTATCTCCTGAGCACCACCTTGTGGCTAGTGGTCACACTGTGGTGTCCTGCCTCTGTTTTCCTCTTTGCAGGGCCCCTTACACAGACTCCATGCACTTTTCATAAGGTCAAAATACCTCTACTTGAGGTCTGGGTTTATTCACAGAAAATAACCCCCCCGAGCCCAGAATCCCAAATTAAAGCCCAGCAAACGTTTCTTATCCAGTTCAGGTATCCCTCCCTGAATTTTGCAGCCTTTCTCCTTGCTTGCTCAGGGTCTCCACTGCCTTAGCAGGCTACCCCCAACCCTTCCTAGCTGGTGTCTTAATCCCAAAGCCCAAGACACTGCTGGAGTTTGCTCACTCCTACTATTCTGTGCTGTTTTTGAGCATTCTCTCTCATTGCGGTGTCTCGCTGCTTTTTGTCAGGGAATTGCCTGATCCCTTTCAGGTATGCCTCTTTTAGTAGTTATCAGGGTTGGTTTCTCAAGGTCTCTCCAGTTTGGCATCCAAAATCACGTATCGCGTTCTGAAAATGGGCGCCCTTGTCTTTTTTGTTATAAAAGTTTCACTTCCAGATAGAGACGGAGAGAAAAAAACAGAACAGAGGAAGGTGAAAGAAGAGCGATGCTGTAAAGGATGAAGAGGCTGTTTGCTTCTAATGTTGACCAACACCTGCATGGCTTGAAAATACGATTTCTATCCTGTGCTTGAAACACAGCAGAGGTGATGTTAACATCACAAGTATTCATTATTTCTTGGTGTCTGCAGCCAGGCTGCGAGCGGTACCGCCTGCTAATATTACTGCAGGAGCAGCTCTTCTGTTTTCCAACTCTTGGTTTGAGGAAAAGGTGCTGATTCCTGATAAGGAACAGCAGCTAGTTAAAGATGCACCATCAGTCCTGCTGCCTTTCCACAGGATTATCTCAAAGGGAGAGTGTATGTTCATCCAATCTCTGTGAACAAAGGTTAGGACAGGAACCACTTCGCCTGTATTGTACAAAGTTAAAATCATCACAAACAGTTCTCTGCTCTTCCACAAGTCACTCAGACACTGGACGATTTGTGCTTCAATTAGCAAAGGGCCCATATAGGACTAGGAAATTGTTGGGTGGTCTGTGCATTGGGCTGTGAGTGAAATCCCTGTTTTCCCCTATGTGCTGATTCTTCAGAGGGCTGCCGTATGCCTCATGCTCTTCCTCCCTTGCTGCTCAGAATTGGTACTTTGAGGGTTAGCGAGGAGGCGTCATTACACTGCTAGAATGCACATACTCTTGGGAGATGCAGACACCCTGGTGAGGTGTTTTGACTGGGACATTATCTTTCTGGTACTGCGGAGATGAGGTTTTCCAGAGCTGTATAATATCAATTAAGATTAGACAGTGGTCTAGTGTGAGAACACGGGGGGGACAAGGGACTGCGCTGTTCATGCACAGGTGTACAACATGGAGCATGTGTTGCCTGTCTGGTTGTGGTGTGGTTCTCAACTCTGTGACATTAGGCGAGGAGCTTGCCCAGCCTCCAGGCTCTTGGAAGAGGGTGTGGATTAGCTGGTTGCACTGTAACAGAATGGGGCTGATGATTGCCTTCCCTCCATGTAAAAGCGAAAGTGTGCTTTCGAGAGTAATGTATAACACGTTGCCATGAAGCAACAAAGACAGCATGTCGGAGAGGAAAAAGCCATTGAAGAGAAGACTTCTGAACTGACTGTCTCTGGAGAATGAATTAAAGGGGTAGGTGACTGATTCCACTAGCAAGGAGCTATGACAGGCGATCATGTTCCCCAACAGCAGCTGAGTAATGAGGAGCTCTCTGCAGAATAAGCGATAGACTATAATAATTGAGGTGAATAACAATGTGTTTGTAATAAGAACAGACTTTTTAAAAAAAATGTAGTAATCTAGGAAGGAACTCTGTCAGGAAGAGAATTCACAGTAAATGGATGCCTAGCAATAGCTCTGACGCTTTTAATATGCTTTACAAAAGTTAATTCTTGGAATATTCCTATGAAGGCCCATGAATATTAGTGTTGAGAAAAGAAGACACCTGATCAATCTTCTAATACATTCAAGGCTGTAATAAAGGGGATGGCAATCAATTTTTCTCCATATCCATCGAAGGTAGTACAAGAAGTAATGGACTTAATCTGCATCACGGGAGATGTAGGTTAAAATTGGTGGTGGTGGTTGGGGAAGGGGTGGAGCTTTTAACTACAAGGATAGTTAAACTCTGGATTAAGCTTCCAAGGAAGGTCCACATCATTGGAAGCATTTATAAACGAGATGAACAAACACCCATCAGAGATAGTGTAGGTTTACTCGGTCCTGATACAGCACAGGAGGATGGACTTGATTTCTCCAGCCCTAAATTTCTATGAATTGAGCTATATATCCCTGTGTGGTGGAGGGGTGACTTAAGGAACAGAAGGGAGAAGGGTAAGTGCCTTGTCACATTATTAATGATCACAGTGAAATAATATGTGTATTACAGGAATGCCTAGAGACTTCAATCAAAGCTGGGGCCCCATTGCGGTAGGCACAGAATAAATATATAAGACCTGCTTCTGCCTTGAAGAGTTTATAGTCTAAATGACCTCACAGATATGTGAGTACTGAGTTCTCTGTTTCCTTATGTCATCTGTTGATGTGAATACAAAGTGGGCATAAAACATGCTTCTAATGACTGGCACCCACTTTCCCAGGTGTAAACTTCTCTCCAGTGTGCCAGGCAATGGAGAATCAGGTGCACTCTTCCCCTGGAATGGTAAATGATAGAGGGTGCTGAGTCCAAATAAGAGTGATGTGGGAGATGTAGCTTTTCATCTTTAACTGTGACACATGCCATCACATCCTGGACTATGTCCTCTGAAGAGTTTACTTTAGGGAGACGAAGAAATGGAAGGACACTAATCAATGTTTGAGATGACAAAAGAATTACTCAGATCTCTTGCTGCTATTGTGCTGTCCTAGGGCAAGGACTCATCTTCTTGAAATAGATTATGTGTACAGAGAAAAGGGATTGCTGGTACTCTGCATAATATTTGAAGGAGAAAAAGGGCTCAAAATGACCCTGCAGTTTTAAAGGAATTTTGTATGTAAAATGATTCCCTTGTCCAAGACCAAATTGGTCCCAACTGATGCACAGACAATCTGTCCAAAATGCTATAAGACTGATTTTTGTCTTCCTTGCATCCATTCAAAGCAGCACTTGAGACTGGCCGCCAGGCATGTGGCTGTAAGTGGTGGGAAGATGTGCCTTTCTACAATTAAGTGATTTAATTAAGAATGAAGGCTGAGACTTAATAAGGTTCCCAACTTCCACTGGAATTCAGTGGCTGATAGACACCAAATTCCTACAGGGTTCAATTTATACATCCTATAACAATCAGTTTATAAAATGTCTCACTGTTGTCTTATATTAAGCAAACTAGTTAAGCAGGAAGCAGGTTTGTTTTTGTTTCCAAGGAGATATTATGGCGTCTCTTTGTGCATCTGTAAGAAACACACATGCAGAGAGGGAATTAACAAGGTCAGTAAAGCTAAAACTTGGGCATCTTTTGGTATCTCTGGTTGTAGACTTTCCCATGCATGGATCAGACACATACATGTATGTACAGTGTGATGAAGCCACACATTATGACATGATGGAAGAGTAATGTCTGGCACACTGATATATCTTTAGGTCAGCAGCACTCATGATTTTCCTGTGAAGCTTTACATTTTAGATACAGGAGATTAAGGAAGTAGCCTTACCTCAACTAAGGGAAAGAGGATTGGGACTACTTCCAGAAAAAGCTAGAAGGCTGCAGAGGGGACCTCAGAACACATCTCCCCTTTTCTCACCCATCCATTTCCTCCTCCTTTTCCTCCTCCCCCTTCCTCTGTGCTCTCCTAAAATGTACCATTCTTGCAGGAGAAAACAGCTGTTGAGCTATAGCTGTTACTTGGGAAGATGAATGCCAAAAATAGGCTATGCTGTGTCTGTGTAATCAATATTAGGTTCATTCCAAGACCTTTGCGTTAAGCTAGTGAAGTAGGCAGGATGGTCAAGAGGGTAATGAGCTGTACTGGGATGCAGAAAATTTCATTTCTATTACTGGCTTCAATACAATCTTGAACCAATTTCTTTGCTTCAGTTCCCCATCTGTAAAACAGGGATAATACTTTCCTACTTCAGAAGGGATACTATAGTGCCCTGTGGTGAGGAGAGTCATCCAAATACCCAGATAAATAATCCCAGAGCAAGGAGGATCATTTCTCTCTCCCATCTTCCAATGGGCAACTGAAATTTGGCATTCATTATATGGCCTTTCCCATCAGCTTATTCACTGAGTGATTGTGTTCCAGACAGGATCCTTCTCTCCTGTGAAGAAGCATGTGTGTCTTATTAAACATGGGCAGGAGGACGCTGCGGAGAGTTGTCAATAAACAGGATGTTTCAGCCATGAGTTTCATGACTCAGATGAGTGTCAGTATTCTTGGAACTCCATTAACTTTAACTCTGAAATGAAGCATGCGGCTGGCCTGGCATAGAATGCTTGGTTAGCATATGTCAGAGTAATTACAGAGTTCATAGGAAAAATATTGCTCTTAATTACCATCACTATCTAAGGGGAATGAATTACAAACTCTCTGTATAATTCATGGCCTGCCTCTAATTAATTTGATGCTCTGATCCATGAAGTTCAGTTCCTCTTGTCTCCTGCCAGTCTCTGAAACAAAATGTTTACCCTGATGCATCTCAAAGAAGACACCATGGGTGAAAGGAAATGTTGCCTATGCTGTGACAGTGAATGGGTTAAGTGGAATGTTGCTGGAGATCTGGCCGATACATAGCATAAAGCTTCCCCGTTGTTAAATGAAAGACAAAAATTACATTACTTTCCTAATATTAATTTTCCATATGGGGTATTTTCCTGAGGATGTTATTTGATCCCCTGTTAGAGTGGGAGATTTGTTTTACGGACCATCTCGCTCTATGAAGATGTGTTCCACAATAACAACCTTGTGTCTGTCTGAAACACTCCCATCCTGCTGGCAGGTGTTGATACTACTAGGAAAGAGATGAGTGGATTCTGCTGATGCACCAAGGAAGGTGACTCCTTAATCCACTTGGTTTAATGGAGGTGGGAGTGTCTTTCTGAGGAGAGAGGACACCTACAAGGAGCAGTGGACAGAGAAGAGACTGAATGCTTGGTGGGGAAGGAGTGGAAGGCTTCTATAGGCATAAGAGGCAGCATGAAGCTGAGTGCAGGTGAAAGATATGAAGGATTAAGGTGTAGCAGTAATGCAGAAGACTTGGGAGCATGTGGGGGAAAAGGGAGAAATGAGAGCAGATTCAGGCAGGCAAGATTACATAGAGACTTAAAATTGAGGAACAGGAGCATGACTTCCTTCCTCTTAGTGCAGGAATGGTGGCGCTGAGGGCATGTGAAAGCGAGAGAAGGGGATATGGTTTAAACTATGGGAAAGGAAGATAACTTTGGCAGCAGCATTTTGGATCTACTGGAGGGGGAAGAGGCAGAAGGAAGTCTAAGTGGTGGGAATGAAGTCATAATGATGTATATAGTATAGCTGCATGGGAAAACCCAGCTGTTAGAGTTCAGGAAATAAGGCCACAAACAATAGCAGTGTAATCTTTCTGTGAAAACTAATCTAAGGACGTGTTTGTGCTGTCATCAGAGCTTTGCTACTGACTAAGGCTTTATTTCAGTAGCCATTGAGGTCAATGGAAGCTTTCCCAATAGCTTGAATAGGCATTGGCTCAGGCCCTAAAATTAGGGTTCACCTAGCCTTTTCTCTGTTCGTGGCTGTGTTTAAACCCATGATCCTACACAGGACAGGAAAGTAATAACCAAGTTGCTAAGCACTGTTCCTATGTAGGAATGCAGCTAGAATGCTTTTGTATAATGCCAATCAATGCCAAGAGAGAAACTTGCCTTGATCTTGCCATTGCTCATTGATTGTGAATGAGAGGATGATGGGGGAGAAAAAGATAGATGGTATAACTCTCTCTAGTCTGTTTCCTTCCTCCTCCTTTCATCCTATTAAACTGAGAATAGATACCTTGAGACACCACCAGTCTAAATCCTAAGTAAGGTTGGCCTCGCATTACTTCCAAGACAAATGAAGAGTCGGTAGAAGTTTGTAGCAATGCTAATTTTCATTTTTACTTTTATGGGCATGCATTTGAGTAGTACAACATTTTGCTGCAAGATAATGAGAGAAACACTTATTAGCCTTCTGTTGCACACACGTTTATATAGTAGGTTTTTACTACGGGAATAATATACCGCCACGTGGAAACAGTGTATTAGGTTGGTTTTACAGTAGTTCCCCGTGAGTTTCCCGCTGCCTTTTGCTCTTTATATTTTGCTCTTCTAGAGGCAATAAGAATAATAGCATCCCTCTGTTGGTGCATTATGAAAGCCTATTAAACACTCTGACTGTATTAGTCTGCCGTGGTTCTCCACGAAAGATAACACGCATGAATATATGGAGATAAAAGAGGCTGAGGGCTAAAGGGAACAGATGCCGAATGCTTCCAGAAATGTAGCTGTCTCGTCTTGCTCTTCTCTCTTTCTCCCTCAATTTGTCTTCTGTCATCTATGATGATATTATAAAATGCAAATTCTTTTACTTTTGTTATCCCTTGATCTAACTTTCTGAATAATTTCTTCTCCTATTATATACCACCGAGGGAATAAACCAGTGTTTAGACATCCTGAATGGTGCTGGATATAATTTAACTATTTAAAGGGGTGCTAATAAGGCTTTTAACAGAATTTCTCATTCAAGGAGGGAAAATAATATTAAAATATATTTAACCCCTCCTTTGCCCCCCAAACTAACAAATGAATAAAATTAGCTCACCTCTGAATGTCTGTTTTGTCCTGTAATTAATTAAAGTTGTTAAATTTGCTGAAAGATTAGTTTATAGGGAAATTGTTTCATATTAAATTAATCATGATAATTTTTCATGAGTTGTGCCGCCTCCATGACTTCTGCAGTTTGCTTCCAGAGTATATATTTTTGCCTGATTGTTTTCTGTTGGAGTTGGGATGTGTTTTGATCATGTAGCATGTGTCCCAAGTGGGGAAGGACTTGTATATTATATATGAATCTCACCTTAGATAAAGTTTTTACCTAATGTCGCTTGCATCATCCAGGAACACTAAACAAACAAGCAGAGCAAAACCAGTTCGACTAAGGACATCTTGAATAATATAAACCTATATGATTTTCCCAAGTCTGTTTCATCCATTGCCCTTTGAAGGGGGTGAACTGAGAGAGTGCTGGAAGTCAGATTTCTGGGTTTTCGCCTTAGTTCTATGTAGATTTTTCCAAGGAGTTCAATGTCCACTTCTCACTGATTTTCAGTGTCATTTGGCAACCAACTGTTTCAGGCTATTTTCAAATCCTTAAGTTTTCTGTGGATCAATTTACTCATCTATAAAAAGGCCCTGACTAGACTTACCTATCTTGCAGGGGAGAGGAGGAGTAATTAATGAAGGGCTTTAAGAATGAAGTGGCTCTTCTGTTACTGGGTGATTGCCTTTCCCTTGTAAGGTGTCTATAAAGAAAGTTGTTTTAAAGCAGAAGACAATTTTTAAAGGAATTGGTTTGTTGCTCTATTAACTATTCAAAGGGGGTCTTCATTCCATGGAAATAGAGCTTTAGAACAGCTCCAGTCTTAGTGGTCTAAAAAGAGAGGTAATCTCTCAGCTAGTGGGTGCCTATGTTCAATATGCATGTAGGGATGTGGTTTCAAGATTACGGAGAGCTAGGGTCAAAAGGGGCATTTAGCTGTAGAAGATTTCCCCCCAGCCATCTCCTCCCTTGACCGTTCTGTCTTTTTAAGATATACTAGCTAGCCTTTGATTTGTGGTTCATTTGGCTTTCCTTTCAATTCTTTAGAAGTTGACTCCCCTTAATGGCATCTTCGATCCCACACGTCTCAAGTGCACAAAAGGTCCTTCAGAGCTTACTGTCATCATGTCCAAAAGGAAAGGACCAGGGAGGTGAGGGGTGGCTTGCTCCAGCCAGCTCTGTATGTAACCATGTTTTACCCACCCCAGATAGCTCTTATCTCTGGTCCAGCCACTCACAGGCTCCCTTGGTTTGTGTTTCTCCTTTGCTCAGGGGTCTTGGGAAAACTTTCCTCCCTTCCCCTCAGGTGCTCTGAAAGCAAAGTCTGCTTATAATACAGCTGAGATAGAACCCATCTAGCCCACCACTCCCTCTCTCTTTACTTCTTCCTTTCCTGGAGAGTGCACGGCATCCATACGCTGCATCACTAGTGACCCCAGCATCAGCAGAGGTTAGCAAGGGATGAATTAGACTTAAAATTCCCCTTAAATCTGGAGCAACAGCACTGCAGGTGCTGGAAAGCAGTGTCAAGTCAAATCCAATGAATCTCTCTTGCAAATCAGTCTCGGGCACTTTGGGCTCGAGTTGTGAACAGCAGCTGTTATCAGTAAGTCTCTTACCGATAAAGAACAGGAATTGAAATCAGACTTTGAACCACTGGGACAGCACAGAGCAGTGGGGTTCCATAGCTGGAGTTGACGGGGCTCAGATGCGAGGACGTTACTCTGGAAGCGAGGCTGTGGGCAGCAGTACAGCAGTACAAAAAGCAGCTGAGAGAATGACAATGATTGAAGATCAAAGAGGAGACAGCGAAAACAAGTTTATTTTACTTTATCTTTTTGCATTGAAACTAAATTCAACCTTTAATGAAGATGCTGAGTACAATAGATTGTGAGGCAAGAAAAAGCCAATTTTTTATCTGAAATGCACAGTTGGGAATAGCTTATCACAGCACAAGAGGTACCTGAGCCCGGTGCACAAAGCCATTTAATAACTTAATCATAAATAGAGGTGGCTTTCAATTTAAACTGAAAGCTACAGTGATCTTCAATTTTTAATAATCTCTCTTTAAAAAATAAACACTGAACAAGGCTAGAAAGTGGTAACATTCTCCTAAAGTGAATCTTAAGGTATCATTCACTTCCCGTTCACCTAGGAAGCTCCAGGCTATTCAGTGCTGCTTGTATGTTGGAACAGAACTAAACGTCTAGAACTTGAGTAGCAATCACACCACTTAACATTTCTCATGAGCAGATGTCATCTCCATTATAAAGACTGTGAAACTGAGATTACATGACTTTTCCATAGTCATCAAGCAGGCTCATGGTAGAGCTAGGAATAGAACTCAAGTATTCAGGGCCAACCCAAGGGTTTTTGGCACCCTAGGCCAACTATGACTCCCCCCACACTCAATATAGGAAAAAATGAGAGCCTAGAATGAGCATATTATTTTTTTTATAGAGAAAAAAATCACTTCCATCTAATTTGGCACTCCTTAAAGCCTGGTGCCCTAGGCGACTGTCTAGTTCGCATATATGGTTGAGCCAACCCTGCAAAATTTGGCACTCCTTAAAGCCTGGTGCCCTAGGCGACTGTCTAGTTCGCATATATGGTTGAGCCAACCCTGCAAATATTCTATGTCCTGGTCCAGTGCACTATCCATTATGATATACCGTCTCCCAACGATGTCTATGTTGTTGCTCCAGGGTAGTGGCTAGCAAAGATGGTTGAAACAACCGATCCAAGCTCAGAACTATGCTGTCACAATTAAACATCTAGAAACTGACTTGTAAAAGTGAAAAGGCAATAGACTAGCCAAAAACTAACCCTAAAACCATAAGGGGTTGGTGGAGGGGAAGGAAACAGCCAGAACAAAGGGAAAGAGCCAGAATAAATGAGGCCCCATAACCCTTACCCAGCCCTCGGCATCCAATTGCCATTCTCCCCCATAAAATGGAATCAGGGGAAGCACCTAGTTTGATATCACCAAAATGACCCATCACTTCTATGCACTTATTCTGGCTGCATGGCTGAGTTCTTTGTGTATCAATCTTTAGAAAGTCAGGACCCCAAAGAAGCCACAGCATCCTCACAGTGGCAAACTTCTCTCCACCAGCAACCTTTCTGTCCCCCGGCATTGAGGATAGAGTTCCAAGGCACCCAGCATGCAATGTCATGCCAACACTTCTCCAGACCCGCAACTGCATTTGTAGGATTCACAAGCAGAAGCTATACAACTGGGAGTGAGTGTGTTGTGATACTTCCGTGACGCTGGCAGATCAGGTGCTAGTTCATGCCAAGGCCCCAGCCAGCCTCTCTGAACACTAACAAATGCATAGCTGGAATCCTGTTTGGGTCACATAGGTGTTAGCATTGTGATAAGAAAAGAATGTGTTTAGTGCATAGACTTATGAATGGCTCGTAGGATGCTGCATGCATGCATGAATCTCACTAATCCCATATTAGAGAGTGATGGCAAATGTTTTCACTGCAAACCTCTCTAATTGTGGAACTCACCAAACAGGAAAGAAAGATGCATTAAAGTAAAATGCTCATCCTGCACAAAAAGAAGGGCCATTGAAAGCAAATGAGTCTTTGTGAAACAAAGGACAGACGCCCTATGGCTTGCATTCCTCTTCCCCTTTGGGATGGGAAGGCCTGCACATGAACTCTGCATGGATTCCTGGCTGAAGGGGATAAAAATCCCTGACAAGGAGAAACTTGGTCCTTTTTGCCCTTAGTCACTAAAGGAGCAAGAATCCTAAGCATAAGACCCAAGCTGTTAGCTGTTTTATTTTGTTTTCAATTGGCTCCAAAGGACCTACAGAGTGTGCTTATGATAGAATTGCTTTTGGAAATCAAGATTGATATTCATTTGTATGTGTGTATATTAGTTACTTTAACCTTAGCAGTAACTATCTTATTTATTTTTCTTAGTTAAGAACCCTTTAGTTTATTACAGGATTGTCTACATGCATTGTCTTTGGCTTGAGATCTGAGATACAATTGTCCTGGGGTAAGTGACTTGTCATTTGGGACTGGGAGTAACCTGAATAGTGTGAATTTTTGGAATAAGTCATCAGCTTGCCTGGACTGTAATGTACATTGGAATGTACAAGGGGACTGTCTGTGACTCCATAATAAGACTATTATAGTGCTTTAGGAGTTCACTCTTGCTACTGGGCTGATGAAATCTAACTATAAAACATACACCAGTTTGGGGTTTTTGTCCTACTTTTTGACAATCTGCCTTGAGGCCAGCCCTCCTGGTCATGAGCCACTTCAGACAGTGTGACAACTTCTGCTCTGTGATTAGAAATTATCTCGGCTTGAAGCTCCCAGCTTCCGCCATGTGAGCTAGAGATCTCAGAGGATTCCCATGTTTCAACCCCTTCAATGGCGAGTGACATACCAAAGCCCATGGATAGTGATTTGCTCTTAACTTGTACGTTCAACTAGAGTCAGATGAGGGTCATTCTGGATATCTCAACCATGCTCCTTAATTGCTTCAGCAACACCCCACTGTCGTTGCTGACAGATCTAGCCTGGCAAAGATCATCAATGAAGCTCAACTAAGGAAAGCAGTAGTTAATTTGGGACCCTGCAGAGCCTGGTCTCCTTTTGAGAAAAAGGCCAGAACATAGGCTGTAATCTTCTTAAGATATCAATGATAATCTTGATGATGTTGGAGCTGCAGAGCTGCTGTCTTCCTAGTCCTCTTCCCCCAAAAGTAGAGACTTAATTTTGACACAGATTCAATTACTTGCACACAGGAAGTGGTGGCTTCTTGAAGGGAGAGAGAGAGACCCCCTATGTCTGAGGATGGTTGGCTCCCTTCACTCACTCAGGGTCAGTTCTACAGGGGTTGAATTAGGGGCCTAATCCTGTGGCAGGATTCTTGTTAAATGAGAAGGTGGAGTCTTAAAAGAAGTGATGATGCCTGTCAGTGGAGGCAATATCTATTGCATTTGCTTTGAGCATCTGAGATAGATAGGGGCCAGAATTCCAAGGGTGAAGGGATGTTAAAGAACCCAAGAAATCATGGACATCTTCACTGAAGACTAAGTCAACTCTGAGCATAAGGAAGCAGCTCGTTGTGAAATTCTGGCTTTCACAGTTGAAAAGCCCAGAGAAACTATTACAATTTCTCTGGACAAAATGAATAGATTGAAAATTTGACCTTGCCCAGAACATCGATGAGTCATTTTATTTGGAAGAGATTCTCTAGGATTATATTCAATTGCTGAAGCTGGGGCAGCAGATGGTGAGGAAAAAAAACACTTGGGGATGAAAGGAAAGAAACAAACCAATATTTTCCAGGAATTAAAAATAAATTCACTTTTGAACGAAGAGATTCAAGGCAACTGACTGTGAGTTGGATAATTAAGCCATTTAAAAATTTTTTTTTAAAAAAAATCAAAGATTGGAAGAACAGTTGTGTATATTTTCTGCGGAGCAGAAATCTTTTCTCTCACCATTGTCAATTTCACCAGAAGCTGAGAAAGCATCATGAAAAGAACAAGAGAGTAGTGACATCAGTGTAAAAGCTGGATTTCAGACATGGACTATTTGCATAAGCTAAATCCATTTGAAATGCTGTGACACAAACAAAATTCACTCAATGATTCTGATCATATTGAAACAGCCCTTAAAGACCACCGAAGAGAGTCCTTTTGTATGGACTCATTTGAGCAAACAACCTCCTTCTCTTTGCTCAGTCTAAGGGAAGGAGGATTTGAGAATGAACTGGACACTTCATTAAAGAAGTGTTTTAGCACTGATAAAAATTTGGTACAATTAAATAAATATGAAGGGAGGGGAAGAAATGTTCACCCTCCTCCCCACCCCAACAAGAATGAGAAATAAAAAAAACATAGTCTTTGAAATGCCACAATTTGTTTCTGTTGTGTCTGGCATCACAGAACGAATTTTTTTCCTTGCAAGATTTTCTTAGTCTTTTTCTCCAACCTAGTTTTCAATCATCCTAAATGATAGAGCTCCCACAGTTTCCCTTGAGGAGAATATTGTATTGTGAAATAGATCTTGTCATCATAATTCAACATAAACTTTCTGTACTTTAGCTTCCTTCCCATGAGGGGAGAGAGTCTCAGAGCCTGGGCTTTAGACCAAGCCCAAATCTCCATTCCACAATTAAATAGCCCCACAGCCTGAGCCTCGTGAACCTAAGTCAGATGATATGGGACAGCTAGGGGTGTTTAATTGCAGTGTAGACATATCCAGAGAGGACAAAGACTGTGATGCAAATGAAACACCAGTCTATACAGACCTAAATTGTATTGATGTTGGCTGTATTGTATTGTATTGATGTAGATCTCTTTCAGTCTTGCTGGTCCCCGGATGTCTCTTGCCCACTGACTATGTGCATTTGAGAGTGCTCTCCCAGATGCATGCACTTGCATTTTTCCAAATATTTTTCCTTTCATTCTTTGCCCATATTTCTTATAAAATTCAGGCATTTGCTGACAGACATTATATGCAGATCTTATTTTGAGAGACAAAGACCTTATTTAGACCAACCTCATGTAGCCTAATGCTGTTGAGATCTGAAGATGGTAGTACCCTTCTTAACGACAAAGAATCCATCAAGGAGTGTTGGAAGGAACACTACCAGAAGCTTCTAAAATGAGAATCAACTGCGATCAATGATTCCATCAATTCCATTCCTCAGCACCCTGTCTGGGAAAATCTTCCCAACCCACTAACACTTGAGGAGGTCCATAATGCAATTAAGCAAATGAAGAACAATAAAGTATGAGGGCCTGATGGCATTCCAGCTGAAGTGCTGAAAGTAGAGGGAGAAACATTGAGAAACAACCTCTACTTGCTCTTTCTCAAAACCTGGTGTGCTGAAGAAACTCTACTAATTTATACAACCCTTCTAAAAAGGGAGATAGGGCTGAAGGTGGTAGCCACTGAGGACTTGCCCTTCTCTTTATCACTGGGAGGATTTCTTCCTAGAATACTACTGAATCTCACAGAAGTAGTATGCCCAGAGTCTCTTCTATGTCTACACTTGCTAAAATTAGTTTGAATTAGTTAGTTCGAACTAACTAATTAGAACTAATTTTAGTTAGTTCGAATTAGCTTAATTTGAACTAGCACGGCCACACTGGAATGTTAGTTCAAACTAAGCAAGCACTTGCTTAGTTCGAATTAGCGATCCCCATTCATTTCACTGGCTGGTTAATTCAAACTAAGAAATTAGTTCGAATTAACAGGGCCACACTGGTTAATTTGAACTAGTTAGTTCGAATTAACCCCTTAGTTCGAATACCCTATTCACACTTATTAGTTTGAATTAAGGAAGCCTTTAATTTGAGCTAACTAAAGCCTAGTGTAGCCATGGCTTTAGTTAGTTCGAATTAAGCCTCCTTAATTCGAACTAACTTGCCAGTGTAGACATAGCCTTTGTGGCTTCAGACCATCACGAGGCACCACTACCATCACCATCTTGGATTTGCCTAGTTTATCTTCCCAGCTAGGCAGATCCAGGAAAAATGCCAAGAACATCATCATCAGCATCATGTGTCTCTTATCAATCTGACCAAAGCCTTCAATTCTGTCAACTGAGGATCCATGTAAAATTATATCAAAGTTTGGCTGCCCATGTAAATTTATCACCACCATGACCAGATAACTGCCTCCATACTGTACCTCTAAGTCCTTTGCCATCTGAACTTGCATAAAGTATAGTTGTGTACTGGCATCCACGCTCTCTTCTTTTTCCTAGCAGCTATGAAAATGCTGATCCAAGACCATCTGCCACTGGACACTGGCAATAACAGATAAACAATCTTTTAACCTCTCTTGCTTTTGTGCCAGAACTAAAATAACATCAGCAATAATAAACATACTCCAGTATGCAGATGATTGTATTTTAGTTGCACATTCACTGAAAAAATTTACAAAGAGACCTTTAATGACTTCTCTGAAACTTACAAAAGTATAGGGCTAACTCTGAACATTGGCAAAACTAAGTCCTTCAACAGCTTGCTCCTGGTCAATCATCAGACCAAGCAAGGAAGATCTACGCTAACAAAGAGGAACTGGAAAATGTAGAACACTCGTTGCCTACCTTGGTAACCATCTCACAGTGGGCAAATATAGGTGAAATATACAGAATCTGCTCTGCCAGCTTTGTCTTTGGCAGATCGTCTCAGTGAGGCTTCAATAACCATGATATTAGAACACACACTAGACTCTTCATTTACAAAGTGGCGGTGATTCGAACTCTCATCTATGGCTGTGAGAATGGGGTGACTTGCAAAACCAGGAGCACCAGCGCTTTTTCCAAAAGGCCCTGAACATAAAGTGGGAGGATTGTTGTGTTAATGTCAGTGTCCTCATGGAAGCAGACATCTTCGGTGTTGAGGCCCTGATTGTTCAGTACTGGTTGAGATGGAGTAGGCGCTGTGTGCATACGGCTGCTGCACATCGAACAAAACAACTGTTGCTTGCCTAACTCACTAAAGGAGAAAGGCAATCGGAAAATCAAAAGAAATGCTTTAGACACTCGACAAACATCAAGAAATGTGGCACCACCATCGCATACTGGGAGACAATCGCCCACAACAGGGCAAACTGGTGACTTGTCAGAGAAGGAACAACCACTTTGGGAGAAAATCATGTCGCCTTCATCTCAGAAAAATGCCAGAAGAGAGAGGTGCTTTTGAAATCCAAATAAATAAAAGTAAAATGTTTGCAGAGGATAATTAACTGGAAGGAGTTGTGAAGATGAGTGACGACATAGAAAGAAGAAGAAAGGAGGAGGAGGAACTTGGCGGTGGTCACTCATTGTCAAGGTTGATCTCTTTCACAGCTTTTGTTTTATGTAGGTCCTTTGGTGACTAAAAGTCCGATCCTTGAGTTGCAGAATCACTGGCAGATGCTGGGCGGCAGGATTGGGTCACAACTGCTATGTGACCATTCCCCAGTTCTGGATCAGGGTCCCATTATGTTAGGGACTGTACAGACCCTTACGCAGATGACTTCTGCCCCAAAGTGCTCATTTTACTCTTTTCCAAACAATTCAGAAGGGAGACAGTTATGTGAAGCATTCACATAGATCAAGCCTTAAACTCCCTTGAGCTAAGTCTTGGATTTGAAGTTCTCTCTGTTCATGAAACACAAATGCATGTTTATGAAAGTTCAAGCAATATGGTCAGATGGTGTTCTCACAGAGAGAAAATGAATGCCACCCTGGAATATAAACAATTATAATGAATTAGTTGAATTACTGTAGCATGTAGGAGTTCTAGTTGTGGACCAGGGTTCCACTGTGGTCACACTGTACACAGAACAAAAAGACAGTCAGTACCACAAGGAAATTTAAAATTGAAGTACAAGTCAAGATGCAACAAATGGAGGCAGACAAGGAAGTCCAAGTAAAGAACAAGACTGGGTTCCACTTTGTAGACCCATTCCATGCAAAGAATCAAGGAACGATTTGTTCCTTACACTGTTTGCTCTGAATTGCAGGAGACCATGAAACTATCCACACAGTGGTCCTCAGCTTTAAGTGCCTCATCCACAGGATTGACCCTGTGTGCATGGCCCATTGCGAAGCTTTCTCTATGAGGAGAAGGAATTTACGTTTATGCAGCAGGAGGGTTTGGCTGTTGGAGGAAGAGTTGGATCAGATGGCTATGGTGGGTTGGTAGGGTGTGTGTGTGTGTCTTTAAGTAGGACTGGGAAGACCCCCTGGTACACCAGCAGCTGTTGGGGTTCCAAGGTAAGAGTGTTGATATAGCAAGCTCTCTTCCAACACTTGGGGGGAGGGAACCTTTTTCTGTCAAGAGTGTGGCTTATGCAGGAATGGCCATCTTGATCCAGTGGAGAAGGATTTGTTCACCCAACCATATGCTGTTGGAAGTGGTTGACGTGGTCTGGAAACAAAACTGCAGCTGATATGCGTTTCCTACTGCTTTATGGGAATGGATCAGATATGTATGCTGAACACAAATCCTCAGGTTCTCTCCTGTTGTCTGGGGTCTCAGGGAATGCACACATCTTTTCAGCTGTAAGGTATGAGGCTCAGAAGGCTATAAATCATTTGGGTGCTAAAGGGGATCAAGCAAGGTTTTTCTTTGCAAGGCATAAAGTGACAGATGAAAATCTGTCAGAGGAACCTGCAGGGGCAGGGATCTGAGGGACTGGAGTCAATTGTTGTATGGCAATAGGAGTCTGTTATAGCAACAACGACCTTGAGAGGAACTTCCACAACTCAAGTGCTTCAGCATTTCTTACCTCTCCTCTCACCATGACAGTAAACACCCTAGATTCACACTCTCCATGTTATTGTAATAATCTTTGAACAAAATGTGCCTTATGAGGCATCATTTGAAAACGAGTAGCTCACTGATCATAAATACTCTTGGATGATACATATACACAGTGTATTAAGATTTATCAATATATAATGGAATTATGACTCATATACATAAACCAGGTATGTCGGGGGAGTTGGTAAACAGATCTGCACTAAAGGAACATGTTTTCCCTATCTGGAAATTACTTCCAAAGTACCAGAGGGGTAGCCATATTAATCTATTTCAGCAAAACAAACAAGAAGTCCTGTGGCACCTTTAAAGACTAACAAATTTATTTATCGCATAAGATTTTGTGGGCATGAAAGGCAATGAGAATATAGTTACATGTTGTGTAAACAGACAGACTCAAGCTAACGAGGTTGGAGGCACATCTCACGCTAACATGTTGGGGAAAAAACTTCATGGTGTCTACACGTAGGAGAGGGAAGAGAAGCTTAGTTTGGGTTTTCTTTTTCAAAGAATCATTGCAAATGACTATTACTGGTCTATAAGACTGCAGGGCTCTAATGCTTCTGAGGTCTCAAAGCTCAGCCTTCTGGAAGAAGCTATGTCGCATCACAGAACTCTTGAAATGCATAACCCACATTAGAATGCTAAGCCACTCCCCCCAGCCAGCTAATCACATTGACTGCTTTTGGTGCACCGATGTACAGTAGAGTTGAACCCAAACCACAGTGCTAAGAAGTTTAAAGGTGGCTGAAGTTGGTGGTTTGATTTGGGCCCCATGCGAGTGAACAGTAAGATTTTTTTTTTTTATTGGGGGTAGGGGGAATCTCCTGTTGGTTTGTTTTAACTGGGGAAGAAATACAGTATTCCCACCACCTTCAAATCTCAGGATCAATCCCATAGTTGATATGTAGCAACTGTGCCTTGTGTGTTATGCATGAGTTGTTGGCATGTGATTGTCCATAATCAGAACCTGCTTTACCCCATTGTATTTTCTCACCTGGGATATCCTCTGTTGTTCAGAATTAGATAACTTGCTCCTCTGACCCCCGTTGTTCTCAAGATCTCTCACTGGCACTCCATGTCTTTCCACATGAAGTTCAGACCCCTCAGTTTCACTTCTAAGTCTCTCGGCACAGTTTTGTCCCATCTTTCATCTCCCATCACTTTCTACCGTTGCCGGCTCCTTGCACTCCTGTTTCAATGCTCTGTTTCATGGTACTCCACATACCTAGAATGACATCCCTTTTTTTTGTTGAAAACGACCATCCTCCATGTCTTTCAAATGACTCCTCTCATAGCGACTTCCACTCTGTGCTGTCTGGAGGCCCATTTGCTCTATCCCAGATCTCTCCTTCAAAATATCAGGGCTTATACAATTCACATGGTCTGTGCTAGAATTCACATAATTATCATTTTATTTCTCTTGACTCTCATTCTTGTATACCTACCTTACTTAGTGGCCATAGAAGGGCTTGCCTCTTTGGCTTTTATCAGTCTCTGTCACATGCCATGCAAAGTTGTGAGAGATGCATTAATGTTATTTAACAGTAATATTGAGGAGTGAACTTCAGGAATCCTGATGGCTCAATTCAGATAAAAATCGTAAAGTCTGCATCCTTACCCAAATTTGATGGGGTCTGCAAAATTAACCTGGCTATCTCCCACAGTACTTTTGGCATTCCTGTTCTGGAGCCAAGAAGTACATGGAAATGGAAATATAATGGAATTGGTTAAAAAAAAAAATCAGTAATTGTTTCTGTTAATATTGATTTGCATTATAGAAAGAAAACACTTTTTCACCCTGGTTCCTAATTATTATGAATTTCCTTAATTTTTTGGGCTGAAGTTTGTGTTCTGGATGACAGTTTGGGTTGGTTATTAATTAAGCTGAATCAGTTTGCCCAAACCTACTGTTGGGAAGCTATTAATTACTTATGCAAATTAGAAAAAGAACCCTTGAAGGACTATTGCAGTTAGTATGTGAGCCTTGAAATGCAATTAGGCAAATCATTCCTGTTTTTAATAACTGCTTCATCTTTGATTATGATAGTCTTCCTTAAAGTGCTGTAGGAGACCTGCAAGGTAGTTTTAAAAGGAAAGATAAAATTCTAGATTCATTAGGTGCCAACTATCCACATGGGGATAAATTCAGACCTAAGGCAAGATGGTACAAATCATCCATTTTTAATCTTGTATTGCATTTGTACTTTTTAGTTATCTTCCTAAATAAAAGTTTATTCTCATTGGTTGGCATAACTTGGTACTTCTTTTTGCTAAGTAGGATACACTACATTTACACACATTTGATTTAAGCAATTATGTAATTTAAGATATTGTCACATTCATAATTTGCATTTTTTATTCCGTTAGAAAATTGTGAATGGTCTGTTTCTTATTTCCTAGATGATCGTTAATATTTTACTTAAGATTTGTGTCAAACAGCATTTGGATAGAAATTAGAATGCAATTAAAACCACTTTTTTTTTTTTTTAGCAAATCATGCCATGCAAGATATAAATGGAAAAGTTATATCTTGTAAGATTCGTGGTAATTTTGTAATATCGGTATCAATAATATTATAAATGGTCATTCCATCACATGAGTTATAAATGTTTACCAGTTCCTCCAATCTTCTCCTTCCCTAGAATGAAATCATGAACTCATTGTTTCCAATGACTTATATTTCAAGGACTTTCAGCTTTCCATTTGTCTGCATCACATGCAGGCCCAATGAAAATGGTTTAAACCATTACCAGGACTAACATAGATGGTTCCCAATATTTTTGCTCTGGGTCTTGAATGATTAAATTCACTGTACACAATTCTAGATATAGACCTGGTCAATGATACTAACCATTGAATTGTAGTTTTATGTGAAAAGCTAGATCAATACGACAGCTCAGCAGCTTGTCATGGCATTTAAGAAGCCCTGGGATAAATCTTAAAGAGAAACACTCCCCACCCTTTCCACATTTTCATTTTAGATATTTAACATTCACTCTATCAAGTAAGACAGCTGATTAAAGTTCAAAATCCTCTCTGAGACTGACATCTTGAAAATGACTGGACTTTGCGAGACAGTGTCTGACTTTATTCATTAAAATCTACTTTGAGTGGATTTATTAACTTCTGAAATCCTGGATTTCTAGAACTCTTCATTGAAATTTGTAAAAACCTCACCTTCTCAAAAGTTATGTAGAGTGCCAATCGTATGACTGTATTGCATTTCAGCTTTTTAAAAATCCTTTTTTTTCATTAGTGGGTTTTAAATGGCTGTTTAAAGACAATGTGATGACATGCAAAAAAGCAGAAAATACGTTGTGAAGAGCTTGTGGTACAAACTTCAGTGTAGTGATTTAATTTAAAGGAGTAATTAAATGTGTTTATTTGTAAAAGACCTGGGAAAATCCTCTTCAGATTCTGTACCAGGACTTTGGAAAAAGTTGAAGAGCTGGCTTCTGCCAGAGAATCCACCCCAGATTTTGCACTAAATCAATGTCTTGTCTTAGCATGCTTTTGGCTGTCTAATTAGTGCTGTATGAACACTCAGGGAGCCAGATTTCACAGGTAAACAGGGCTCCTATAGATAGTTTTCCAAGTCATTATTTGCCTAAGTGAGTTAGGAGCTGAACTCCTATTGATTGGGCATTAGGAACCTAATGTATTCAGGTGGTTTTGTAAATCCTGTTGTTAATCTATCTGTACTTCAGTGCCTAAATACTTTAGAATAATAGAATCCTAGAAGATAAGGGTTGGAAGGGACCACAGGAGGTCATCTAGTCCAACTTCTTGCTCAAAGTAGCACCAACTCCAACTAAGCCAAACCAGCCAGGGTTTTGTCAAGCTGGGTCTTAAAAACCTCTAAGGATAGAAATTCCACCGGCTCCCTAGGTAACCTATTCCAGTGCTTCACCACCCTCCTAGTGAAAGTCAGGCCCAGGGCAACAAAGCTAATAGTCGTATAGCTCTGTATGGAATCTCAGTGCTTTGATTTAAGGAGCTCCCAATAATGTAAAACTCAGCAAGGGTTAAAATACTGTCCTTTTACCAGATATATAAATGGTTAAGTGGCTGTGCAGTGTTCGTGTGTTATCCATCATCCATCTTAGTCAACCTAGAGACAATCGTGTCTACACAGATGTTTTTATATGATCCTCACACCGAGTGGGGCTTTAGTGGGGCTGTAGATAAGCACAGCTGAAGCTCAAGCAATACTCAAACCATCACAACTTCTCCTGTCTGCTGACAACTTCCTTCTGTACACTCTCACCTACAGCCTTTCCTGTCTCAGCTCCTGTTTCCAGGATGGATCTAATGTACCATTGTGCCTTGTGCAACCAGAGGATTTAACCTGTAGTCAGTCAAGTACCTTGATCCAGGATCTCATCCAGGATAAGTGTTAACTGTATGTAGAGTATTAGGATTTTCATAATATTTATTATATAATCATCCATCCAAATGGGGACAGCTCAGCCAGAGTTGTTCTAGTTACAGATTAGCAAGATGAAGACAGCACTTATGTAGATACAGTACTGCAGTGCACTATCTATTATGGTTTATTGAAAGCAAGATACCTTTCTTCAGGAAAAAATTGCCTTGAAAAAAATCAATGGAAAAGTCATTAGCTTTGTAATTTAGTGTTTTGATACAAGTGAAAACTAGCCAGTTAAATTTATTGCCAATAGTGAATATGAAATGTACAGTGATTAGCGGTTGGTACACAAATCTTTTCTCTGCATTCTCTCTCTCTCTCTCTCTCTCTCTCCTTACAAAAGAATTGAAAACGTTAACAGTGAACTAAATTCCAGGAAAGCTTTCAAAATTGACAAAAGAATAGCCGAGGGGCAAGTTAGTGATTAAAAACATGTTTCTTTTTCTGACCCTGAGCTGCTATTTTTAGCATGAGTCTGTCCATCCGGGCCATGAGACTCCCTTCCAGCAGCTGTGTAGACACACCCTCTGTGCCTCAGAGAGCGTCCACTGCCTTTCCTCAGGGCTGTTGTGGAGATGGTAACTCCTGGGAGGCACATGGAGACCGTAGTAATGGTGGTCATAGACAGACATGCTGAAAGTCAGTAGGAGTTGGGTGTCTAATAGGCCCACATGAACATTCAAGACGTAGCTCTCATCGCTGCCATGCACAACAAATGTGAGAACAAATACACTCATACGCACAGTAGCTCTACTGCATTTGCATTGCTTTCCACGGGCTTGACCCTGCAACTCCGAAAGTCCAAAAATTTGACTGCCATTGAGTTCAGTGGTGTCAAGAACAGCCCCATGTTGCTGGCATGGAGGCAGAGGGAAGGAATGGAACTACACTTCCCCAGTGACAGTAGCATCTTTCTTTAGATAAGGGTATTGTAGGCATTGCTCAGGGAGGACCCACCTGACGAACACCTCCTGCTGATGTTACTGGGGAATTAGTCTCAAGTGGTCCCCCCCAGATGGTCTGTGCTCCGCCTCTCCCATGCTGGACTCTGGTTCCATTCAGCTCCCACTGCAGAACTGCACTCAGAGCTCTCTAGGGTGCTGGCTACTGCAGCCAACTAGCCAGAGAAAGGACCTTCTCCCTCCAGCAGACTGACTAAGCTGCCCCTGCAGCTCCCTTTTTATACTGACTGTTCACCTGTCATTGGCTTAGCAGCCCCAGCAGCCAATTGGCTGCCGCATACAGGCTCTCTTTAACCCTGAGTGCCCCAGAGCAGAGAATCACACCACTACAATATGGCCGTGGTCTCTTTCTGGTGGGAGGATGAAAGGGGGTTTCATTAAAGGTGGTCAGGGGACATTTTTTAACCCCATAATTCAGGTTCATCAGTATCCATTGTACATGCAGGGACTGGCTCACTTCCATCATCAGTGAATGCCTTTTTAGAAAGGAACCCTGTGAAGTTTGCCTCTCTTTAAGAAAAACCAAGTAACCCAGCAAGCTGAAGTTACCCATTGGCATTTCCTAGAAACATTTTAGTATCCTTGTTCAGAGACAGAATTTCTCTGGGTTAAACCTGTTTTGTTTTCACTCAGGATGGTGTTGGCAAGTCTACACTTCTCAGAACCATTAGTGATTCAGTGCCCTGGCACATGTTACAGACACTGCGCTTCTGGATTAGATAGGAGCTCATTTTGTGTGTTCAAGATCCCATGCACTTTTCACAGGCAAGGAGTGTTATCTCCAGTGTCCTAGCCATATTCCAATTTGAATAATTATTTCATTTCCTGCCATTTTAATTAATGTTTCAAGTCATGCAGAGACTTCCAATGAGGAGAGATTAGAAAGGCTAGGACTGTTTTGGAAAGCAGATGAATAACTAAGGATAACGTTAGATGTGTATAAACTCATGAATGGTCTGGAGAGGGCAAAATAGGGGCTTTTATTTGTCCAGTCTCAAAATACAAGAACAAGGGGAAATTCAAAGGCAAAACCAATTAAAGGGAATACTTTGTTACATGACACTTAATTAACTCTAGGAACTCATTGCTGCCAGATGTCGTTGTGGCTAAGAGTCTAGTAGGATTAAAAAGAGTGCTGATGGCTTCCATGGGTAAGAACATTCTCAGTTACACAAAATAGGAGAAATATTTATAAGGAATACAAGTCCTCAGGCTTTAGGCTCTGACTCAGCCAACCACTTAAGCATATGCCTAACATTAGGATTTGAGTAGTCCCATTGATTTGAATGGGAATTCATTCTTGCTTAAAGTTAAGCATACATTTAAGGGATTTGTTAGACTAGGAGCTTTTAATGATCGTATCAGACAATCATTAACTCCCTGAGGTTGGGAAGAAACTTCCCCTAAGAAGTCACGGAATCCACTTGGAGGTTTTATTGCCTCTTCTTTGGACCCATCTTATTCTGCCATTACGGGATCAAAGAATCTGGTTTAGACTGGCCACTCATTTGATCTAATATGGAATTCTTGTGCTCCTAAATTCATTCTTCTCTTCCTATGAGTGTATATCTATATGAATGTCAAAGAATTGTAACACCTTTGCCCTTCAGCTAAACTAATTTCAAAATAACGTTGCTGGGCTTAACCATGGGTCTTTTAATATTTTTTTCACAGCTTGATGATCTAGCTAGACAGCATCTAATATTAATGCTAACTGTTTAAAACCACAATCAGTGCATTTCACTACATTCATGACAATATCCTACTATAGGAACATTAGTCCTGTTCGGGGTAGGGATGATTCAAACAGAAGCACCATGGGCATAATTATTTAGTATATTAGTAAAAATATTTAGTGTCACAGTCAGGTAACTAATGAAAATTACATTTAGAAATGGGAATTTGCTTTTTGCTATCTTTCCAGAGGGACTCAGCTTTATTTAATATGCAAATTAAAATCAATACCAAAGTGTGTCTTCCTTCAGCTTTAAATCTCTGAATATTGCTGTTTAGGTTGGCTTCACTGTTGTGTTTCCAAAGGAAGACAGTAATCATTAGCATCACTTTCAGCTGCCTTCCTATCTCCCCCCACCCTTTACAGGAGTTTAAAAGGAAAATTGTTTGTAATTGTGTTTAACTCTCCCCCAAAGTTGAAGGATTACAGTATGTTAGGGAAAGAATGAGCTGTTGAGAAACATTTTCTTTATCTTCAGACTTTCATCATAACACTGAGCACGAATCCTTCTGTACTGGTTGAATAATGTCACCTGGAGCCACTAAACACAGCTGTGACTCTTCTAACTGAGGGATGACATCTCCTGTCTATATAATGGTTTTTATTTTGTGTGTGTGTGTGTGCACGCGCGTGCATGTTTGTAGATGGCAAGGTGTGCTTGCTTCATGTTTTAGTGCATCTATCTATCTTCCTTCATCTGCTGTTGATATGTTAAAGGGTTATAGCAAAGGGTAGGAATATGAGAATCTCTGCAATCTCTTTTTTATTCTTTTAAAAGGCAGCAGCAATAGAAGGGTGCATTTAGCTGCTTCTTTGGGCTTCAGGGTAGTCCTTGATGCACATGACCACCATGATGAGTGTTGTGAGCCTGATGAGTCATCTGGGGTAATTCCATTTGAGTCAGAGGGGTCCAAAAATCCACAAGTAAAGGTCTAACCAACCAGTTGTCCCCTGGGCAGGTGTATAGGCTCATAATGAAAGGAGCCACTCCAGTCTACTCAGTGCCGCTATCTCCCTGGGGATACCCCTAGACACCTGCTAGTTCTGACAGTCCTTTGGGAAGTCTGCAGTACCCTATGTGCTCAGGGTCAGTCCAGTCCTATTCCACATTCAGTCTCATCAACTGGCAGAAAAATAGCATATTGGCCAATGCTGCAACATAAAAATGACTGACTTACCTGCAGCAATTACCAGGTGTGCTTTTTTCATCTTCAAAGTGCCTTATCAGTAAGAAATGTATCATAATATCTAGAGTGCTTTACTTTATAGGAAATTAGTGAAGAGTAATGTATTATTTTATGCCTTTTTTTCTTATGGTAATCATTACATCATCAGTCACATGGTGTGACAGAGGCCCAACACAATTTATCAGCCCACTGACAAATGTTCTCTGTACAAGGTACTCAATTAACAAATTTCAAGTAATACATAGAAATTCCTTTTTTAAAAAACAAGTCTCATTGACTTGAAGGATATTTCTTTTAAAAGGGCTCACCACAACAAACTAAATAGAGTGCAATCCCCAGGAAATTCTTCAAACTTAATTTTCACTGGTTGCATTCATTTTTTAAAAGTGAGTTTTACTCTATCAAGCTGTTGGATAATAGGGGAGCTAACAGCCTCGCCACATTTTCATCAAACAAAAGGATGCAATTAGCTAGCTCAATTACTAACACAAGAATTAGACAGATACACAAAAAGAAGAGCAATTTATTTTCACATTAAAGCCATTAATTCTTGGAAGGAAAAAAAAAAACATAACTAAATTCTGAGGTTTAACATCACATTAACGATGCACTTCTAATATAATTAAAGTTTCTTTTGGTCACATTCCTGCTAAGTTTAGATCTGGCCTAAGCATTATCTATGTTTAGTCAGAGTTAAATGTTCCCCATAATTGTGCTGAAACTCATAGTTTTCTGCTACTTCCTGCACATTGATTTGCCTTTGTTATTATTTAATTACAACTTGGATTTGAGGGAGAAAGATTCCATTTCATTATGATGTTCCTCTTTCCAAACAATTCAGCTAGCGAGATCGAGTCCTTATCACATTGATGCTGGAATTTTGACAATCTAAGGTCAGTGTTAATCCCCTAAACAGGCTTTCTTCAAGATCATTATTGCATAAGCTGGAATTAAGTTGTCTTTTTATGGAATGTACTGGTCAAAGAATATAAAATCTACCTATGAACTTAACTCAGTCATTGGCAATATCAAGAGTCCTGTTCCTCTGGAATTGTCTGGAAAGTCTTTAAAATACCCTATAAAAATTGTATCCAAGGGGTTGGATGACTTAAATGGTTGGTAATAAGCTAAGGGAGCATTTCTTCTGTAGGTTGCCGGTTAGAATCCAAGCAGGGTTTATTCAGGGATGGTTTTAGTGATTCTGAGGCCCAGGGCAAAAGTCAAGGATGGGGTCGGCTCCTGCTCCTGCCCGATCCCTCCCAGGCTGCCCCATAGCTGCTGGGCGGGGCCCCTTTCCAGAGTGTGGCCTTGGGCAAATGCTCAGGCTGCCCCATAGCTAAGACCGCCTATGTTTATGGTGACTGAATGTTATCAGGCAGCTCCTATACCAAATGAGTGTGTAACATAGACAGCTGCCTGCATTCCTGGGAGCTCTGCTGTACCTGACACTGTAGTTTGTAGCCAGAGAGAGGTCCAGGAGTAAATGTACCATGTTGACTGTTGAACTTTTCATTGACCGAGTTGTGTAAAGAATGTAATGCCGTGTAATTCATTTTATCACCATCACTGTCGATTTTCTTCAGTATTATGAATGCTGTAAAATTTAGGTGTGGTGGTGGTGAGTTTCATACAGTCATGAATGTTAATTCCTTACCACGTATATAAGGAGAAATTTGTCTTCCATTTCAGGGTAGGAGACAATTACTGTAAGGGTCACAAAGAAATTCCCACAACACCACCTCCTATTTTCAGCATTGCAGATTATTAGTTAAGTGACATCAGGGCTTTGAAAGTCCTAATTACTTCAAATAGATTATATGAGAGGCGGATCTATTTCTGAAGTATGTCATCCGAGCACGATATAGAGACGACTGGACTGGACAAGCTAGCATTCTAATCTTGTATAAGAAAGCCAATGTTTCCTAAAATGCACATGGTGACAAATTCATGGATGAGATTCAACAGCTTTCTTTGCTTTATGATTGCATGGTTTGATTACACATGTACAGTTATGGGAGCAACCCACTCAGACATCTTGATTCCATGTTTTATATTTTCCAGCGCACGGATTTAGGGTCCTCCGTAAAAATGCATTATGATGAACTGTTCTGATACAGATAACTTGGGGCAGAAGAAAAACTGTCTTCCTTGTTCCTTTGCAGTGACTAATTTCAGGAATTGACGTGCACATTACAGTTTCCTTTTGTTATATTTGGTGTGAAGAGCCGTTCCTTGACAACTGTTTCCTCGATTATTAGTCTGGATTTTTTGCATGAATTGGGCACCCCAGTTTGTTTTTTAATACATGTGTTGTCATGCTGTGCAGAGCAAAATGGTGTCCTCTGCACACTAAGGATCACTGCATTCCACCTCCTGATGGCACGACCCTATTTGGGAAACACGGTCAGACTCTACTGGACTCCCAAATTGCCTAGTATTTAGGTTGGCTGGTTGTTATTTAGCACTTATTTGATGTTAACCATTTTTTCAAAGGGCAACTGTGAATGAATGTTCTTTCTGACCCATCAATCACCTTATGTGTATTTTTGTATCACGCCTAGAGGAAATTAATTTAGCTTTATATTAGGACTAAATCAGGTCAAAATTCAGTATTTCCCTTTCACCGAAAATGTTAACCTTTTGTTTTCATTCCAAGTTGGAACAAAAGCAATTATTTTTCCCATTTTCCTCAAACTGGAAATTCTGAAAAAATTCGAATATTTTGTTTCAGAAAAATTGTTTTGAAATTTAGTTTGATTCTTCCATTTTGATATTATTTCTCTGATGTTTACATTGTTTCATGATATGATTAGTAGTCATGAGTATTCTGATCCAACTTGGCATATGGTGTCATTCCGTATAACTGGTGTTCACACATCATGAAACAATGTAAATGTAACTACAGTGATAAATAAAATAATTCTCATTTTGAAATGAAATTTAAAATGTTTTCTGAAATGACTTGTTTCAAAATTAAAATTTTCTCATTTAGAAAATATTTGGTTTTGGGGAGAAATTGTCAATTGATATGATTTTGCAGAAACTTCTGCTTTGTTGAAAAGTCTTTTCCAAAGGAAAACTATTTCAACAAAAATTTCCCATCAAGCTCTAATTAATGACTTTTAATCAAGCAGATTTGCTGCTACAATTATATGCTAGTGTCTGTAGACAACGAATGGTGTTCAAAAAAACCACTGCAGCTTGTGAACAATGTGTGATAATTGTATGAATGGAATAGTTGCAACCAAATGGATGTGCTGTGATTATTTAGAGAGAAATAGAGTGAGACTATAAAGACTGGAATTTCCAGGCAGAAGCTGAGAGTTCTTAGTAAATAAGAGTGACATATTGAAATTGAGGTAGTCAGATTTTTTATGATGGACTGGCAACATTTATTCATAAGGGAATATTTATGAGGTACTTAAGAATACATTTGATGTGTGTGACTCAGGGCCTTCTATTCCCTCCTCATTCAGGATGTGGTTACTCAAAGACCAGAACTGTTTCCCTAAAGCAATGAATAATCAAGTCATCTTTTGCCTTAACACTGTATATGTTAAATCGGGTGCAGATATTATCACACCTAAGGTGCATTTCACCTCTAATTATTTAATTTTACTTCTGTGCTTTATTGAAATAATCTGTTGTTCTCAGAATAAATATAGTTAAATGACAAGAAAAATATATTGCATGTACATTAAGGACCATATTCTGGGGGCTTGTGAGAGGAGAGGGGATGGGGGACCTTGACCAGCCTACCTGCAAGTTAGGTCTTGTGAGCAGGTGTGTTTTCATGCTGTTACTTCCATACTTGCCATGGGTGTTATCCAACACAATTCCCT
Source organism: Pelusios castaneus (assembly GCA_007922175.1). NCBI lineage: Eukaryota > Metazoa > Chordata > Testudines > Pelomedusidae > Pelusios > Pelusios castaneus. Next base: position 5,509,223 of record ML685868.1, read on the forward strand.
TTCCAGGAGCTTGCCTCAAATGCCTAAAATGGCTGACTGGAAAGTTGTTGAGTCTTCTCTCTTAGCTCCTTCCACTTTAGAGAGCTGCTCAAACTTACAGCTCTGAGTTGGATGTTGAAGGACCTACGTGGTCTGAATGCCAGAGTAACTCAGCAGAATAGCTCTGCAGAGCCATATAGGATTGTAAAGTTTTTGGTCCAAGGGAAGGAGTGAAAATAGTATTTTCCAATAGTAGTGGAAACTCGGCAGGGGGGGGGCAAGGGGCGGCAGTGTGGTGTGGCCATGACTCCATTGGTATCTGGTTAGTGGTTTGGGGCTGGGACTGGTTAGGTGAAGTGGAATTGTGAGGGATAGAATGCTGCCTCTTTATAAAGATATGGGAATCATCAGTCCTCCAGCACTTCTGGAGGACCCCTGCTTGTTTCTATTTGCCCTAGAAGAACAACTGCAGAACTGCTTCTGACGGTTAGTTAAGCCTCATTCTGTCCCTAAATGGCCAAATTGTAGATGGGTTATTGGCTTGATGAAATATGGTACAATGTGTTTGGGTGGGCCAGTCCCGACAGAATGAGTGAGGGATAATTGGAACTGACCTGGAAGGAAGATAGAGGATTTGCTTGGCTTGTCCAGGACTGGACGACACTGCTAGGTAAGATGGGATTTTGTTGATTTGAAAAGACTATTTGATAAGGAACTGATTAGATGGAAAGATGTGAGATGGATTGCAGTTGCATGGATGGAATAATAAAGTTCTGAGCTGAGCTGCCAAGATGGAATGCAAGGGGTTGATTTAGAGCTAATGTGAGCCAATAAGAAGTGATTGTTCTGAGGGAACAATGCAGGGATTCCCTTGATGTAAGGAACAAATGTTTAATAGTTTTCATAATCAGACCACAAATGCTTGTTGCCTCACTCATTTGAAACTCCACAGCCATGTGTTGCGACAAAGACGTGGCCTGTAACTTCTCATTAGACAAATTGTGACTTTCATTAAGGAGGCTGGCAAGAGGGGAGAAAAGGGATTGTCTTTGGTCGCTCTTCAATTCTTGAAGACTGTTCTGCTCGGGGGGGTGGAGGGGGGGGAAGGAGCAGTGAGGAGGAAATAATGCAAGGCTCTTTCTCACAGTCCAAGCCCTGGTTTCCAGCAGTGGAAGGTACAGATAATATTTAATGATGAATCATTTTGGAACTGAAGAAAAAAATTAATAGTTGTCGTTGGTCCGTTATGTTCAGAGTTTAATAGACTGTAATTCTTTATAACTGGAAATCTTTGTCAGAGCGCTAGCACCGCTATTATCTAATGAATCACTCATTGACGAAAGATCCCAGAGCTACTGCCATTTTTTAAAATTAATCACATGTTAAACTTTTTGCACCAGAAAAGGGTGCTATTTAAAAATTACAAGGATCGTTAACTAAAACTAAATTATTGTTTAAAATCAAGAGCATCAATCTTGATGCAGGAGGTGCCTGACCTGAATTTATTACTGCTATCTCAATAATTACAATGGAAATTATACTGTCATTGTTAATTTCAGTCTTGTGTATCAAGGTAACTTGCAAGGCACAATGTTGCCTCTTTAAGAATGCAGCGGGAGCATTGGACTTCGTTAACAGTGAAGGAGAGATTTCTTTAGCAGTCAAGCTTTGTTTTTATTTGCTTAGGCAGCCTGCACAAATACAGCTTTCTGCAGGGCTACAAGAGAGTTTTCAATAGGATTCTTAAAGGGAGTTGGGACAGAAATAGGATTCATACATGTACAATGGGCCAAGGTCATCCTCCCTGAAGTCTGTACTATAGGTAACCATTTGACATTGATAGGATAATGGAGTTGGAAGTATAGTAAGCTTTTCATCTCTAAGGGCTCCAGTTCCAGAATTTGCGGCAGGGATGAATTAGGTCCAGCATTTTTTCACTGTATTTCCTAGGTGATCCATTGTCATGCCACTTTCCACTGATTCATATATAATACTACCAAAACACAATAGCTTTAAATTGTGGAAAATGTTATACCAAAAAAGACATTCATTTTTTATTGCTGAAATATAGTGATTAGGTATTTTGTGTTTTAAATGAGGCTAGAGTAAACAGCAATGGCTTACTCAAAATGGTCTTCACTGCTATAAGATCTAGAGCTAGTTTTTCAGTGGTAATGCGACTAGAAGATTGTTTCATCAAGCCATTAATTGACAACCTATCAGTAGTGACTCAGTTGATCTGTAGATTACTGTTGCCTAATTATAAATCTAACTAAGTAAACTGAGTGCTGTTTGTTTACATTTGTATCTATTGCCAGTTGAAAAAAAAGTAAAGATAAATAATGCAAAATAATTATAAATGCCTAAGCATAAAAGCCTTTAACTTACAGTAGGCAATTGTCAGTAAGTCCGGAACAGTAAAACACCATCATCCCGCTCCTCATCAGTCACCAACATACAAGGATGGCCTTGATTCTGCCACCTTTACACTGGGTAGCACTTACTTATGTGATAGTTTCATTGAAAATTGAAAGGTGTTATGTGCTTGAATAAATCCGACTCTGTCTGAGTTAGTGTTGCAGAGTTTGGCCTTGAGTGACACAGCAAGTAACACATGGAATGCTCTATTGAATTGGCCATGAGACTAACAGCTGGTGTAAATCAGCATAGCTCCAGCGAAGGCATATGAAACAACAGATTTACGTCAACTGGGGATCTCGTAGGAGAATATTGTCTAGAGAGAGACTAAAATAAGACCATATTCTGTTTTCTAAAGGGTGCTCTGTTGGGTACAAAGAAATATTGAGGTACACATCCTTGTAGCAGATACTATAGATTTAAAAGCTGCCCCAACTTTTTTCATACCTGCCTTATGAAAATCAATGTGTCAAGCAAGTGTATGATCCCAATATTTTAATTTTAATTTTGCTGACTTTGCATAGCAGCGGAGAATCCTTTGCGATTGGTATCCTTGGCACGAAGCCATCTTTCATTTTTTAGAGGTGTGTTCCATGGTGATTTTGATATACAGTTGTTTTTAAGTCCCTACACAAAGAAATCAATTTTAAAAACTGCGTATCTGCAAACTGAAGGATGCAATTGAACTGTTTGCCCAAGAATTCTTGGCCATTAAGACGAAATAAACCTGACAGCATGGAATTAAACATGACAATAAGAAACCAAATAAAATCCTTTAGTGGTAGGGTAGAGAGAGAGAGGCTGGAAATCCATACAGCAGGAATTGATGTAGTCAGCTTGAATGGGGGATATAAAAACCAATGATGTGTGGGCACCCTGCTTGAACAGCACATAATCCCTTCCGAGGGGAAAAAAGGTTTTTACAGAGTCCTAGGTTGCCCTACGATGATAGGAATGATAAAAACATCTCTTCTAGGGTGATCACTCTAGGATCCAGCTACTGCAGATTAGCAGGAGTTGCTATAAAGTGGCTCATTTGTCTGTGCTTTACTATCATTTTCTTTCTCCCTCCCTTCCCAACATACAACTAGCCCCTAACCATATCAGCTTTCCCTAGGATTTCCTAATTTATCAGCCCATGAAACTCATCATGTGAACCTCTCACTGCCTAGTTTGAAAATCTCTGTCGCGTGTCTAACCTCTTGGCCATTCCTATAATGCACCAAAGCCCGGCACTCTACTCACAGGGGCCTTGAAAGTACCTAAAACACTTTTTTGCAAATTCTCTAGGAACACGATGTTGTCTGATATGCCAGAATATAAGCCTGATCCAAAGGCCACTGCAATTAACGGTAGTCTTTCCATGGACTTCAGTGGCCATTCTTCCTACTTGTGCCTATGGAGTTTCAAAATGCCCAGACTATGGGAAAACTCTTGAAAGACCTCAACATGCACTGCTCGGGCCAGATTTTTCAAAAGTGCTCAGCTCCCCTTCAAACGCCTAAATGCCTTGGTGTTCAAAAGTGTTCAGCAAATGGGAGCAGAGCAGTCCTGAAAATCTGTCCTGAATTTTGGGTGCTGAGTGCTTGAGAATCTAGACCTGAGCTCTCCTAAAGGTCTGGCCCTAGGTGTCCAATACAAAGTACTGAAGAGAAGAGGCCACTTCTTAAAACTTAACCTTAGGCAGCACTTTATAGATACTGGTGCAGTACAAGAATATTCAACAAATCTCACAGCTGGGACATTCAATAGTGATTCTCCAAGTTAAAGAATGAAGACTTATAAAAAGGAATACATCTGTTCAATATGGCAAGTTCCCTGCTGAAAGCACCTGTCATTGGAAGCTGACTGTAAAAGGCATTTGCAACAAAAGCTACAGTGCATACAATAGCAGGGAGCCTTTGAAATGAACACCTTTTAAGACAGCAAGTAAATAAATACACTTCTTGCACACTGAAGTTGTACAGCTTGCTGCAGTGTCTGAACAAACCTACCGAGCCTCGCATGACTCTTCCAGTGCAAGTAGATAAGTGATAAATATTTATGCAGGGCTGCTAGAGATTTTATGTTGGATTCACATCACCATCCAGTAAAAGCTCATTCAAACATTTTTAGGGACCCGTTTAAATAATTTGGCTTGTGAGGTTATCCTATTTTTTAAAAGTCGTCATGTTCATTACTAATAGGAGTTGGAGAGAATCTAAAACCATCACGGCGATCTCACTATACTTCTTCACATGTGAGCAGGTAAGCCTAACCGAAAGGGGGGATATTTTGCTTGTCAAAGCTACCTTTGCATGGTGGCTAAGGGTTTCCCATGTAGCATGCTGTGATTACTGAAGTTTTTGATCTGTGATATAATATTTCCCCAGAAGACATCTTAGTATTGATCACTTCCCCTTCAAGAGAAGCTTTCAGATGTGGTTTCCTTAACTGTATTCTCAAATCCTTCGTTGTGGACTCTTAGATTAGAGCCCAAGTCAACAACCACTGAAATGAGCAGAAAGAATGTTCCTTCCTTCCCCATTGACTCGAATGGATTTAACCACATGCAAGTGGTGTTTTCATGCCGAAGTGCCATCCTCAGCGTACAACTGCACTTTTGGTTGTGCTATTGAGAAACAGATGTGACAATTGGCTTCAAGACTTTGTGGAAGAAATTAAAAGAGCTGGGTCCCTCTATCTGGTTACTTATGTAGCCCTGACCATCATAGAATCTGAGTGCTCACTGTAGCTTACGTTTGCTGAAAGAAAGCCAAGTGCTGATACCTTTTCATTTGGCATTTTGTCCCAGTGATTTCTTACACAGTTACTATTTATTTGCTCTTGAAAAAGCAGACATATGCAAAGACGGGCACAGCAGGATTATCAGTGTATTGTTAATCTTGTTAAAAAAATCTTTCTCTTGTTACAAGTTCTCTATTGGAGCTTCCTTTTCATGGATTACTGTATCGTTAGAAGGGTCTAATTAGTTGATAGAGCTACAGTTTGATCAGAAGGATTTTCCCCATTCGAATTGTATATAAGTTACAGCACAGAGGAGATGGGGAGAAATATGCATTTCAAGTCAAGCCATACCAACAGTGAACAAAGGAGGAGGCCCACAATGCATCGTAAAGCAGTGGCTGGATATTCTAAATTCTCTGCCTTGCCATCCTTACTTAGTAACCCTCGCCCCCCACCATGAAACTGAGTGGGTCCTGAATACCGCCCAACCAGCAGCCATTAGGAATGGTAGGGAAATGAAGATGTATTGTACAAGAACAAATTATTTCCCATAGCAGTTGTCACAAAGTTCTTGTCTGGCTTTGTCTGGCTGCCAGAGGAAGGAAGAGTTACCAGGCATGGTTGGTCTTATGTAAGGGATGGTCTATTGACAGGCTATCCAGCCAGGTGGCCTCCCAAGTTAGGATTTCCACTGGCTGACATCCACCAAGGATGGCATGCAGCTTCTTGTAGAGCGGCATGTCTACAGCTCTGCACTAGAGCAACTGTTTGCCTTCCTTTGCGTTCTGATACACCTGCTGCAGATCCTTGATTTTTACCTGATTTTTACTACAGGGAAGAGAAAATAAATGAGGTACAGAGGAAACGAGTACTAAGAATGTGTGTGCAGAATGGAGGTTAAGGCTGGAAAGGAGAGGACAAAAAACTATTTTCAGTCTCCTATTTCCCACTGTCTATACGTCTTCCTCTTAAAAATAACTGTAGTTTTAAATATGAGACTCCGGGGAAAGTACAGACTGAGCTCTTGAAAGAATTTAGGTTTTATGAAGTTACATAACAGTGGGATGGGTAATAGTTTTATAAAGAAGTTGAATCCAGCCTATGTTCCTACAATCTAAAAACTGGACATATTGATGGGAGTTTTATAAACCTAGCTGCACTACAAGTATGGTACCCAAGAAGATAATCACAAAAGATTTCCAATATTTACAAGATGAAAAGTTTAAGGGGGAATTTTTTTAACCAAAATGTCATAATCTGGCATTAAAATTAGGCTCCCAAGAAATGAAGTTTTTCTTGCCTACCAATTATAAAAGTAAAGCTACAAAAAAATTCTGAAGATATGAGACAGATAACTGGCTTCCTGTGAGTCTACCCAGTTATAGATAACCTGGTTCTCCTGTGTGTCCCTATGGTAGCCCTTCTCCTTCACAACCCGAGCAGTGTAGCCATAGATGTCGAACTTCCTGCAGCCGGAGTGGAGTTCTGCCTGCATAGCTTCCTCTCCACACAGATCCAGGAGATCAATCACCTTTGGTATACTCCAGGCAGAAGTACATTCGCTGCATGGAGCTGGCAGGGCCAGCCAGGCAGTTGCTATTTTAGCTCTCCATGCTGAGCAAACAGGAAGAGCAATTTCAAAAGTTCCCCCAGGCTTTGAAAGGGGAGAGGCCCATGCCTGTGTACCAGGCTGCAGGACAGCGGCGTTCACAACGGTGACCAAAGGGGTCATGGTGGGCAATGTGGGGCACCTCATGGAGACCAATTAGGTTGATGTAGCCAACTCAACATCTGTATGGACACTGCGTCACCCTAACTCCATTGACCTAAGTGCTACCCCTCTCGCTGAAGTGGTTTTATTAGGTCGACATAGTGGGCGAATTAAAGCAGCTGGAGGAGCATTGTCTGGTAGATATTGCCCTATTTAGGTCAATGTAAGGCAGCTTACATCAACATAACTCTGTAATGTAGACCAGGGCTCCATCTAGTCGGCATTAAAAAAGTGACAGCACTTTACGTTTCCTGGCTGGTAACCCAGGATGCTCTCAGCAGGCTAATTGCTGAGCATTATAAATACACGCACCCTTACTATCCACTTTTATTTTGCATGAATAAGAGAAACAATACTAAATGGAACATGAACATTCTTAATGTACTGCAGCTGCATAGTTTCTTGGTGTAATTTGTAGCTGGTTGTTTACCAGTTCTATCTTTTTATTCCAGAATAAAAAAGAAACCTAGTCTATTTATCACAACAGGTATGTCTTCAATGTCCATCTAATTCAAGTCTTTTAGAAGATAAATAATTTCCTCCTTTTCCAATTCACGAGAAAGTAAAGATAAATATAATCTCTCCTGCCTGTAATTTCACTGATAAACTAAACATATATATATAGGGTTACAGATAAAAGTATCACATCTGTTTTAGTGACTGCAGCAACCACAGAGATTATCCTATTTATTTCTAACCATATGAATTCTAGAGCATCTCCTCCTTCAGATTTCTATTCTACAGCATGTCAATGACCTTTGAGAAATGCATTTATTTATTTTTATGAAACAGTGTTGATAAAGTAAAGTATAAATTTAAGTGTTTGAGTGTATTTTAGAGGGAATTTCAAGGACACACATGCCAGGAGCAGGGACAATTCTTAGTTTTTTCATCCATTTAATGGGATACTTCATGTTTAATACTAGCTGCATTATTGTGCTGTCTTCAAAGAGATTGTCATGAATACTGAGGTGCACATACAAACTTGTAGCAGATTATGACACACACACTTCATAGGGTTGTGCATTTCATAGCTTCATCAGGCTGCGCTGTCCACCCAAAAAGGAAGAGTATTATATTAAGGTGCTGCAAGTGATATGCATAGAGAGGGCAGAGAGATTCCCCTGTGTGGAGAGTGGGGGGAAAGGGATGTGTAGGGGATGGGTAACAGAGACTGAGAGAAGTGGATGTGAGGATAATGGGGGTCAGACACTCCCAGTCCCTGCACTCAGAGCCACTTTGCTTTTTTTTTTCATCCTTTATTGACTCTTCTCTCCTAGAAACTGTACTCTCTCTGAACTGTTTTCTCTCTTCTCTTCTAGAACCTGTCCTCCTCTCCCCTGGTTCCACGCAGGCTGCTGCATATTTCTTTTAAAATAATTTTTGTGGTTGTATCTTTTGTGTAAATGTTTGCTGATTTGCTGTGACCAGAACTTTAAAAGTCTGGAGCGCACCATCGGGACACACTTACCCTTGTCCCATTGTGGCTTGTTAAGCCTGCGTTGTCCTTCGAGTATGCTGGGCTTCAAGCAGAGCTCCACTCCTTGTGTGTGTTACTCCTGTCGGCGGGGGACTTGCTTTCCCCATTCTGGTGAGTGGCATCTGTTGGTTCTCTTTACTGACCATATACCGCCATTTCTTCTGACTCTCCTATGCCAAGCCAGCTGATGGCTGAGCCTCAAAGTCCTTCTTGTCCTCTCCCTGGCCCCATCTGTCTGGATGTGCCAGATGTCAGCCGCTAGTCTGCAGCTGTCTTTGGTTTCACCTCCACCGCTTTCCTGAGTGTGTAGCTAACTTATATAACCTCTGTAGCCTGGATGCTCCCGTTTGCCACCGTTTTGTGTAGCTATTGGATGGTTGGACCCAGACCTGCTCACCTGTGTGCACTGGCCTAAGTTTCTTTGTCGTCTTTGTTGTAGCAGGCTGTCTGCTTGGCATGGTGTTCTCGGAACTGCTTCTGTGTCCTGTCTGTTCAGCTGGACCGCAACAGATGAATGTGAATAGGTCTGTTCTGACTTCTCTCCAGAATTAGGATGGGACATTAGGAGGCTGTAGAATCCCCTTGTGTTGTCAGTCACGAAATGCTTTGCACATCTTTTACTGTTCTATGCATGCTGTCATTTGAATATTCTTGCCTGGCCAGGGGATACGCTCCATGGTTTGTCTGAGACATGCCTCTTCTGTAAATCTTAAGTGTTAATCCATCTCATTATGTCAGCTCTTATGTCATCTGGAATTACTTCTTGGTCCTCCTTAAACAGAATCCCAGCTTGCACACACAGCTCATCCTCACTTGGTAGCAGGGGTAAACTTCCGTGGCACTTGCTTCTTCTGATCTGTCCAACAGCATGGACTATTTGCCTGTAGCAGCCCATCATGTTTGGTGCTTTGTTGGATTGTTGGGAGCCTCTTCAGAAGTGCCAGGGTATTGTAGCACGTTGATAGACTCTATATTGCTGCTCCACAGAACCTCGCATGTTGAGGATATTGGGTTATGCTGAACTCAAATCCATCCCTTGTAGTTCCTGGCTGTTATGGGGTTCTTGATTTTCCTCTGAATCAAGCTTTTCTGGTCTTCCAGTTTTTACCAAAATCAATAGGGTTCTGTCCATTGATGCCTGCAATATTCCCTGAAAATTTAGAATTGATTGGATGTGACGTTCCAAAGTCGTCATGTGACAGAAGGACACAACTGAGGTATACCATGAAGTTGAGTGTAGAGCCTCACTTCATATGGCCAAACATTGTGGAATTGTGGCAGTGGGGGATGGGTGCGATGCTTCCCAGGGGTATCAAGAACTGTGAGAACCTTCAGTGCCAGCTGTTCTTAGTGTGATAAAGCCCTGTCGTGGGTGAGCTCCCCAACTCCACTAGCCATGGGCAATAAAGCACTCCTGTCTAGGCCTTGTAGACTCTTCTGGTACTTTACAGATTGGCATCTGGCAGACCCCCAACTATGGAGCCCCCTGAATGTCTCCATGGAGTGTCCAGCCCCCATCTATTGGACATTCACAGTGCTCATAGCCTCGCTACTTCCAAAGAAATAGCACAAGCTAGTTTCCCAGTTACACCTCAGATCACCACTCACCTTAACCCACAGCACTTAGATATATTTATAGTGAAATCAAGTGTGCGTTCATTTAACAAAGCATAGGGAGATTCAATTAGAAGGAGAAGTAGTAGAATTGATAAGTGGAAGTACTGCAAACAAATAAAATCATCCCACATCCTAGAGCCTAGACTTAAAATCTTTGCAGTATTTTGTTGCCAGCTTAGCTGTGACCGACCTCTCAGGAGACAAGCACGTTGCCAGTTGCTTCCTCTGTGGAGGATCCCATGTCTTGTTTTGTACTCCAGAATATAACAGAACAATCCTTTACTTTTATTCATTAACCAGATGCCACCTTGCTTCTTGCTACATCCCGTAGATTTCACAATCTCCTCTTTTCCATTCGACTCAGTACACAAAGGATCCTGCATAACAAGGTGCACAATGCACAAATGGCTGGATAGGGAGACAGATATCTGGAACCTTCTGCCTGAAGGGAACATGTCTACATAATGTTCTGGTGACCTGCCATTAGGCCAAGCTGTTGTTAACAGTATAGTTTTCAATGTAGTTACATAACTACTTAAATATTATACGTACGCGTTCATCAATGATCATGATGACCAGAGGCACTGGCTATCAGTAGAGACCTCACATGCCGTTGTGTGGAGAAGCATTATACATCTGTCTGACCCAGGGGATCCTGTAAAACCCTGTGTGCCTTCTGCCAGTTGGCACCATAATTCTCTGGGTCACAATGGAAAGGAACAATTGTGTCAAATTTGGTCCATTCCCTGGTCAGTGAAATATTGTTCCCTGCAACATTTTTTCCATTGCTTTGTCTAATTAATTTTAAATGTTTAGGATGATGGGTTTTCTGCTGTTTCCGGTAGAAGATTATTCCATAATCTAATAGATCTCAATTTTAGCATGATTTTTCCTGGTACTCAGCTTCTTCTGAATATGATTGCATAACTACACTCTCAGAGCACCCTCAATGATCTCAAAAAAAAAAAAAAAAAAAAGCAAGCTTTCCAACACTAATTTAATGCTTGGCACTTCTGTGCGATAGGAAAGTGTTATCTCCATTTTACACATGGGGAAAGCAGAAATAGAGTGAAATGACTCATCCATGGTCACCCAGGATGAAATTCACCCCGGTGCAGCGAACTAGTTAAAGCCTAGAGCACCACTTAAGACCTGCTTTGATGGTTTACAGAGTGTGACTAGCGCATAGATGTCACGCTGGCCTTGTGCACAGAGGTGAATTTCATCCCCAGTCAGTTGAGTGCCAGAGCGTAGAGTGGAGTCCAGGAATTCTGACTCCTCATCCCATTGCGTTGGACTGACCATAGAGATTCTAGTGACACTCTAGAGAATTCCTCTCCTTCCCTACTACTTGCATCCTTTGGCACTTGTTGACTCCAATTGCAAACTTTTAAGCATTGCTGAGCTATATTCATTTTGCTCTTTGCTTCCTAATACATCAACGCCCTTTGCTGTTTTAATCTATGGGTGATAAAGATTTTTTGTAAAGAATAGCAAAAACTCTTGTGCTTACCTAGAGATCTGTGTGTTTCTTAACCCTTGGTGGTTAAGAGCTGCACGTATCTAACTACGATAAATCCTGAGAGTCTATTTGCCTGTTTTAATGCTGATCTGCATACTGCACAAGATGCAATCAGCCTAAACACATTCCTTCTTCACCTGTTTTATTAATAACAAATAGTCTTGCTTAAATGTAAACAGACATTCTCCAAATATGAAGCTGAAGCTAAATGTGATGAAATGTTCGAGCCCATGAAGTAGGGTTGGAATAGATACTTGTTATGGGTTCCATTTAGTTTGAGAGTCATTCTACTGTAAACCAGAAATAACAATAAATTATAGAACCAATTGGTTTAGATGAAACCATAATGTGTATTTCAAGCTATGTTCTGCACTGATAGGAGTGCAAGAATACTGTAGCTAACTGCAAATGTGCTCTTGGGGGACCAGACTCTGAGGACTCTGTCTGTCTATGTAAAGAAACGTTAACTGCCTAGCACACAGAAGAATCACGCTGCTCTTCTGTGTGGGGTAGAGTCCTTATTTTAGAGTCCAGGTTTTAAATGCAGGGGCTGTACTGCAGGAGGTAAAGGACTACACTAGTGCAGAGGCAGTAGCAAACTCATAAAACTCCATACATGCTATGGCCAGTAGATGGGGAAAAAAGAAACAAATGGTGTCAGCATGGGTTACACCTACCCAACAGGAAGGGTTTGCTATGGAAGTCTTATTGATGAGTTGATATATTGATTATTGCTTAATCTCTTAGACCATAGTAGTCAATAAATATATAGTCTCCTGAGGGCTGCAGCGGCAGGAATAATATTATCAGTGTCATTGGAATGAGAGCCCTAGAAGAAACAATTACAATTTAGCACAATTCCCTTTAATAACAAACCCGTCGAGCATGTAAACAATCCCACAAATATTGAAATTCAACAGCAGACAAAGAGAGTGCAAAACGTTTAGCCCAATAACTCGTTTCCTGCTGGAGGACCTAGCGGTATCAGTCATCCCCTTCATCTTCATCGTTGTCATCACCTACTGGTCTCATCATGACATCTCCCCGTGCATGTCTCTCCCCCCAGCACACATGCCAGGGCAACACCTTTTATTCCCAGTTACTCTTACGCTACTCGGACTTATCCCATGTTTTCCTTATCCATGCTTCCACACCACACTAATTTAGGGTACTACTTAGTTCTTTTTTAACATCAAATAGTTACCATAGTAAGTAAAGTGAAGTTAAAATTTCCCCAGGTCATCTTGGAGTATTAACTGATACATTGTGACGTATTTTCCGAACGATTGCTTCAGAGTTTCCAGAACATCAATACTTCACAATCCTTTACTATAATCTTCTATTATGCTGGTACAGGGGTATCTCTCAGTCAACAAATCATGCCAACCTGTTTCAGGCCTGGGGTCTTCTATGACCAAACTACATATGTTGCAGAACTAAAGACTGGAGGCTTTGTGTTACGGCCTACTTTTACTTGTATCCCTAATACACACTTCTCAGTGATGCATATTTTTGTTACCACTGAAGCCCACAGCTCAAATCTAATGCATTACCTATACCAGCAGTTCTCAACCACTGTGTTGGAACACATCACACAGCAGTACGTGTGTCGCGGAGAGCTGGGGAGATGGCTGGATTTGGCCTGTGGGGAGTGGGCTGGTGTGTCCCATGGGGTCATGAGACACCACCAAGTGTTGAGAACCATTGACCTATACCTTGATTACATAACTATATGATTGTGTGCGTGTGTATAAAAATAAATAGTTTTTATGGATGTGAACTAAAGGTCTCTTGAAAATGATGCCATTTCAAAGTAGTACAGATTTGAAATATTTAAAAGTTTTTAAAGCACCAGGGGGTCATTGTGCATTCATCTTTTCTGCTGGAGACCTGTTTTGTGCTTGACAATGTTTTGATGAAGTGATGTGACACTGAATTTCCTTATGTAGCTTCCTGGCATTGAAAGCCATTTTTGTATGGAGCATGTATTTCCAAAGAACCTCATGCCATGAAATCACCCTGAATCCAAGACAATCTGTGAACAATTTGAAAACCCAACTGATAAAGATATTTTCATGATGATATTCTACAGATGATCTCACAATGGTTTTTGTTTTGATTTTCTTTCATCTTGAATAACAGGTAGGTAAGATACACTGTAAACTCTGATACATAAGCAGTAGGAGCTTGCTTATTGCTTTGGGTTTCTCAAAGTGTGTTCTCTTCTCCAAGGTGAGAATAGCTGCCTTGTTTAGCCTCATTACCACAGGAAGACTTACCCTATTGCTTTACCTAATAATAACATCCCATTGCATCGATCCTAGTCATTTGTATATTACAACTTGTTGAAAAATGGAACAGAAATTTAGCCACAATTTTCTTGACATCTTTTCTCTTGTTTTGGACAAAAGCCAAAATTTCAAATTTTTTAAAATCAAACTTTGGAAAACTTTACATTTAAGGTCAAATCAGTTCTTGTAGTAAGCAGGACTGCCCTGCATTCAGGATGATTTCATAGCATGAGATTCTTTGGAAATTCATGCTCCATACAAAAATGGCTTTCGATGCCATGAAGTTGCATAAGGAAATTCAATAAGACTTCAATGAAAGAAGACTGCTAAACTAGTAAAATCAATGATGGGTACTGCAAGTGTGTCTGATGTGTGTCAGTGGCTTAAACAGACAATGGGAAGCAAATTCTCCAAAGACGATATCCAGGAATTTAGGCTGATTTTTACACCTTAAGCAAGAAAATAAAATACAGCAATAGAGACAAGGTAGTTAAGGTATTTCATTGATATGTTACCAAAGTACAACCCAGCTCCCTGGAGACTCAGTTCAAAAAAAGCATTCCTCCTCCTGCTGGGCATTCAGTGGAATTTTGCAGCCGATTTTTAGACACAGCTAGGTTAGATGTTAAAGGGGCAGTTCCAAGGAAAGAAAAATTGCCACCCCCAGCAATGGCAGCATGAACAGCTAGTTCCGTCTGCATTTACTCATAAGGTTTAAATTAAATCCATAAAACTTCCTCTTAGATTAGCACAAAAACATAATGTAGCATAGCTAATGGCTTCTAATAGATACCTGCGTTCTACTTTTATATGGTTTTGTGTTTTTATGAAAAAAAATCAGTCAAGTATTTTAAATAGTAGGGAAAATTTGAGTTACTATTTACACTTTATTAGAACAGAAATTATTAAAAATTAACTCTTGGTTATCTTGATCTTTTGGTTTTCTTATCAAGTACACGAGTGCAAAGTAGGTATAAAATGCTATCATTGTAATCTAGTAGCATTCTATGCTCACTTGACATTTGTTAAATGACTGCACAAGGTGCTGGCCAGCAGTGAATTCTTTGTTTTTTATTTATTTATTTTTGCGTTGCAGTAGCACATAAGAGTCACAGTCAGAGACTAGGAGCCCACTGTTCTGAGTGCTTTACCTAGAACAAAAAGATAGTCCCTACCGGAGCGTATAATTGAAATAGATCTAAGTGTAATCAGGTCTTTGTATTTTCTATTTCTCAATTAATATTGTTTTGGGGTTTTAGACTATTGTTCAACTGAGACAATTAATTAAACCAGTCAATTGCACTCAGCTTTTTCTAGTTTGGTTTGTGTGCGTTAGCCCACTGTTTCGCAACCTCTTTGACACTAGGGACTGGCTTTCTGCCTTCTTAAACTGTTAGGGACCAGCACTGGCCCACGGACTGGTCATAGAAAAACACTACATAGCGAACTCATTGGTGTTGTGCTTGGAGTCGTCATACTGTGGAGAGATGTTTAAATTGGGTCTCTTGATGTTCTTGGATTATTTGTTGGATAAAATGTAAGGATCAATGTATTTTGGAAGCATTCATTGAGATTATTTTCTATAATTTGAATAACAATTTATATAAGTTTACTACAATAAAATTACCAACACTGGCACCTTTTAAAATTAAAATGAGTATGAATCAGAGGGGATGCGTGTGGAGAGGGTGTGGGTGCAACTCTACCCACCCCCACCTGAAAAGATAAAGAACTTGTCTACACTGGCACCACGATGTAGAGTATATGTAGCTCCATGGCAGAAGGAAAAATAGGGCTGCGTCTATAGTCCAGGGTGCTGTTTCAAGAGGTTGTTAAAGGCTCTAGTGGGGGAGAGGCAATAGGAAAAGGCACCAGCCACAGGGAGGTGGTGGAACGCTACACCACTAAAAATATTTGCGTAGGTGGGGAAGGCACTGCATGGGAATGTGGAAAGCTATGTAGAATAGCTTGTAATGTAAAACCCTGGCTGGGGTAATTTAGGGGGAGTGGTCCTGCTTTTTAGCAGGGGGTTGGACTAGATGACCTCATGAGGTCCCTTCCAACCCTATGATTCTATGAATACAACCCTAAGGCTCTAGGGTATCTTTACTTGCCTACACAGTGTCTCACTGTCTCCATTGCTATTTATACCAGTGCTGGGGGGCATGTATGTATTTTTCATGCTGCCGCTAGGTTTGTGCAGTGTAGACATACCTTCTAGGGCACCCCTAGAGACCCAGTGCACAAGGCCACGTCATCTCACAGAGGAGCTACTCATGCGGCAGGATATGGGTATAGCGGAAAGACGCAGCTATTTGATTATCCCTGTATAGAGGAATAATCTCACTGAAGCCGGTAGAGTTATACTGGTGTAAAACTGATGTGAGTGGAGGCTGTTGGGCCAGACTCTCTATTTCAGATGAACTATGCTTGGCGTAAAAAAGGATGGGGAGTAGAGAGAGGCCAAGAGCCAGAGTCAGGTAAAGAATCCAACCATTATTTCCTTTTAACTCTGAGAAGAGAATGCAGCTTGTGGGCTCTGCCTCAGAAAAATAAGAAACGGCATCTCCTCTTATGGTTGTTTTAATACCTGATGAGATTAACAAGTACATCATGTGCGCTGAATACTGTGTCTGTCAACATGCCTAACTTCTAAATATTGTTTTCCTACCTAAATCTCAATTCACTTGCTAATTATGGCTGAGAGCTTCCATACAGATTTATAATGGATGGAACATTGATTCAGAACCCATTTTAATTTATACTAAGAGGATTCGTAAACTGATGATCCATTAAAATAGACAGACAGATAAACCATGATAAAAAACCATTACATTTTATTTAAGTAGCTGTTCTAATCTCTATCTCCATGCTGTGGTTTGCTGGTCCCTCATCCTCCCCTACTTTACCTAAATATAATTTACAGCTTAATTAAATACAGGAAGTCTGTTGTAAAAGGAGTGACAAACAGGAGAATGCTTGGGAAAGCAAAAATAATCTTGATCCATTTCTAACGTATTCCATGGCAGCACAAGAAATGAGTCAGGGGACTCAAGGTCCCATTTACTGTAGCACCCACTCCATTGTGACTTTCATCTTGACATTTAGCCTGATAAATAGCCTGTGTCAAAACACCTTTTTAGAGACTCGTGTCTGTTTCTAAAACCAAATGATGCTAAAAGATTCGCAAAGTAAATGGCCAGCAAGGACCTGACAAACTGTTCTTCAGTGGGGCTGTGTTTTTGCTATTCGGGAAGCATGTGCTGGAGGAGGAGACATGCTCTTCCTTATTCCTGTCTTGAGTGAATGATTACTCAGACGCTGTGTGAACGTAGGTTCGTGGATATACACATGGTGATTCTCTGCTAGCCCCTTCAAATAATGGCTGCAACTTGAGTTATTGGCCATTCAGCTTTATTTGCTCTTCTCTTTTAATATGCTCCTTGGGCCTTCCACTGCTAGTTTCTAAAGCCTTCCAGGGTGGTTATTTTGCAGCTCAGAAGTGATTTATTTTTTCAACATTCTGAGCCAACTTTAAAGGGACACCAGCAGGAAAAGAACATTAGATGTGCTTACTTTACAGCTGGGCAAGGAGGGAGGCAAAATGGAGAGACGCTGCCTCCCACCCTGGGAAAATTACTAGTACTGCCTCTAGGGGGAAGAGTGTCCTTCAGCTGATGCTTTTTGAGGTTGGAGGTTGTTAAGGGGTCACAAACAGATGGTCTTCCTCAGAAAGAACTTTTCCTCTTACTTTTTACTGGGAAGCCCTGAGAATGAAGAACACAGCTACTCAAAAGAGTGCTTGGAGTGTATCCCTTTGCTGCTTGGAGAAACAGCAAAACTTTGGGGGTGAAGCTGATGAGTGAGAAAGTGGGTATCAGGAACCCCTAGTCTTTGATTTAAAAAGAAAAAAAAAGAATCCAAGTATGAGCTTAAAGTGGTGGGTCACTTCCTGCTTGGTAAACAATAACGCCAACCCCAATGGGGTGTTAAATGGCACCTTGCTGATTGTTCAATGAGGAGATTCAGGAACATCTGTGGGATTCCTAAGTGTTAAGTGAAGGCACTGCCATCTGATGACCTTTGTGCAGGTTGAGGTCCCCTAGGAATCCACCTGGACAGCTAGAGGTCTCATTAACAGTAAGTAGGAAGTGATGGAGTCAGACTGCTTCATAAGTAGTGTTAAAAATTCCCCATTGCCAGCTCTTTTTGTCAGAGCATCCCTTGTTAATGTTACAGGGAGTAAAATATTCATGAGATGAGGTTCTAGCAAGACTTCATCTAATAGAATGACTGAGCACTGAATGTGATTGGGCTGAAGGCTGCTTATTGGACACAGCTTTAATAACCAGCCTTCAGGAAATTTTAGTGTGGAGTGGATGTTTGGAGTTTCAAATCCATTGTGCCTTCTGCATCCAGTCTAGAATGGTAGCCATTCTAATATGAGAAGCTTTTGCTGATTATTATGTAAAAGCTTGGTGCTTCACAGCTACACGAACACCCATACTGATAATTTTGCTTTCAAGATGTGAGTCTTTTAATAATAATATTTAGCACTCAACAACATCCAGAGCTTTTTACAGATGTTAACTAATTCATCCTGAGAACACCTAGGAACTCAGGCAAGCATGAAGAGCCCCACTGCACAGCTGCTGTAAAGGGAAGACGGGGCACGGATGAGTTGATTTACCTAAAACTATTCAGTGAGTCAATCAATAGCACAGATAAGATCGGAACCCAGGTATTCTTGGCTCCTAGCCTGGGGCCAATCTAATAGATCACACTGTCTACGTTGCCTTTGTTGCTGTTCCTTGTCCTCTGTATTCATGTCCAAATATTGGAGACGCTGTTTAGCAGTTTCCATAATCTGCCAGAATCATGGAAATAAAGATAGTTCCAGAGACCTTGTTGGGAGGCTGGGGGTGGTGGGAAGGGAGGATAAAAGCCTGATTGGTAATTAAAACAAGGTCATTTCCTTAGGAATTACTTTAAGAAGTGAAATGTTTGGAGAAACACGTTCAATGTACGTGACAGGTTGGAATGACTCACGCAAACTACCTCTTGTATCATTGTAGATTTTTTAAAAAAAATACTGTTTTCTAAGACAAGAGATGTTTTTCTTCAGTCTTGGAATGTCAGTATTGATCAGATTACTGTAGAAACTCACGTACTTCGGAGATTCAAACTCTGATTCTATCTATTTTAATTTTTATCAGGCTATTAATTTTTTCCATTGCACAGCCAGATTTAGAGCAATTAGTTTACTGCAATATGGGATCACAATGCCAACCTTTTGGTGGAATGGACTGGACTCCACTGCAGGTATCTTGTTAGAAGCTACAGACTCAACTTGAACTCAAGCCCTATTTTGCTAAGCATTGTACAGACTTGGCAGAACTTTGTAAGACTCACACAGGTTGAGAGGGGACAGAGAGGTCCTATGAGTTGCTCAAGATCACAGAGTAGGTCAATAGCAGAACCCAGATGTTGACACCTAGTCCAATGGCCTATCTCCTGGGTTCCACTATGTGCACACACATCTAATAATGGCACTTAGCAGTAGTTCACTGTCAAAACTCTTCAGTTTATCTGTAATCTGCAAAATCCCTTTGGCAGACTGATAGGAATCCCAGTTTTGCAGGAAGTGAAATAGGGAACAGTGCTGGCTTTTAGTATTCATTGGATAGATCACCATCTTTATGGATTAAAGGGACATGGAAATTAAATATCTTAGGAATTGCAAAAATAAATCCTCCCAGAGCAAAATGTACACTGCTCCAAGAACATTCAGTAGCAAATATCTCAAGAATCCATTCTTGATGTGAATCTATTTGCATAGGATCCTGTTAAGACAGGAGACGAAACACTTCATGCAGATCACAGCTCCGAATGTAATGAAACAGCATTTGCGTTTTAATTGATTTTTCCCCTTGCAGTTTTCATTTTCTCAGCTGTCAGTAGCTTCTGAAGGCAGCCTCAGTATTTGAGAGATTCTGAGTGCTTGGCTGAGTATTTAGAAACTATTCTGACTTGTTAAATAAGGTGGGTTTTTTTTTTTTACTTTAATTTATAATTCTTAGCTGAAATATCAATGCCTAACCTCCCCATTCATGTAGGAAGAGAGCTCACCATCTAGGTTCCATAGAGGTAGCCGTGTTAGTCTGTTTCAGCAAAAGAAACAAGGAGTTTTGTGGCACTTCTAAAGACTAACAAATTTATTTATTGCATGAGCTTTTGTGGGAGAAAATCCCACTTTGTCAGATGAATGACAGTGTGATTGTGCCTATGAAAGCTCATGCAATAAATAAACTTTAGTCTTTAAAAGTTTCACAAAACTCCTTGTTTGTTTGGTTTTTTTTCTCACCATGTACGATGCCATGTTTAGGTTTCAAATTGTGACAGCTCAAGAACTTCATAACCTCTGGCCAAAAATTTGTAAATGACTCACGCCCTGCGCAGCTCCATTAAAATCAACAAGGTTACATGAGGCATTGATCGGATGTAATTCATTAACAGATGGAACACTGCCATAGGATATCACTGAGGTTGTGACCTTTAGTGGGACTGAAATAATAGCCATATAAATGCCCAAATCTTTTATTCACGTTTAAAAGTGAAGGGGATGGAGATTCATGGCATGAGCCAAGCATTAGCCATTGGGAAGTTAGAAAGAAATGTCTGCTATGAAATTTTTTTCCCATAATTGTCCACTGCAAGGTTTCTTGCACCTTCCTCTGAAGCAGCTAGCATAGGTTACCATTAGGAGATGGGATATTGCAGTAGGAGGTGAAACACTGTTCCTGTATTCCTAAGTTCCCCTATTTTAAAATTTATTTTGTCTTCTATGCTTACATGCCTCGTGTTTTGCTTTTTATGATGATTCCTATGGTCCAACGTTCCTGGTTGAAAAGAGGAAAACCATAAGGTTATGTGTTTCTTCGAATCAGACTAGAAATGTGCACACATGGGTATCTGAGCTAGAAGCACTTCAGCATTCGCCGCACACAGAGTGGAAGCAAAACTTTGCTAATTACCTGATCAATAGCAGCAACTCAACACAGCTTGAGTAAGGTAGTCTGGAGACTCACAGGATTGTTCACAATCAATTTGTAGTTAACAAATTGGAACAGAATGGTCATGTTTCGAATATGAATATGTCTAAGGAGCTCCTTTAGTGCATATGCCAAGTAAAGGGGTAAAAGGCTAAGGATGGTATTTTGAATAGCACAGAGAATTGGCCTAATTATGCCGCATGATTTAAAGCAGACTTTATAATTATGTCAACTATGAGGCGATGAGTTTTCCCTCAACTAGTGCCTGATTAAGCCACATGCATTGATGAATCACTTATGTGTGAGGCTCCAGCCAGTCCACAAGCTAGTTTGATGACTCTCTGGACAGGTGTATAATACGCTTCATAAGAGAAACACCAGTCTAGTCAATGGCATTTCATGGCTTGGAATTCTCCCCAAGGCTTAGCTTGCTCCAAGCCCTCTTTCTAGTTCTGCTGTAACCTTGCTCTTGCTCTGGCCTTGTTCCAACCCTGTTCTGGACTTCTGATTCTAGCTCAGACCACTAGGCCTGACCATCCCCATCATGGGTTCTGACACTGACAGCTTTTAGAAACCACACCCCAGGTTCTTTGGGCAAACCGTTGCAAATTATTAGCTCTGCTCTGAACTGACCTTGATAAATTTATGGAGATGGTATGATTAGCCTATTTTGGAAATTGACTGATATTGGGCTACGTGTGGTGGATATACAAGTGCCCTAAGAGGGGAGAGTACGTGGGATGGGTTCTGAGTTATTACAGAGAATTGTTTCTTGGGTAACTGGCTGTTGAGACTTGCCCATGTGCTCAGGGTTTAACGGATCGCCATATTTGGGGTCAGGAAGGAATTTTCCCCCAGGGCTGATTGGCCTGGGCTCTGGGGTTTTTTTTTGCCTTCCTCTGTAGCACAGGGCATGGCTCACCTACCGGTGAATTCTCTGTATCTTAAAGTCCTTAAATCGTGATTTAAGGAGGTAAATAACTCAGTCATAGGTTGGTGGCCTATTTCTGGAGTGGGTGGCTGAGGTCTTGAGGCCTGCATTTTGCAGGAGGTCAGACAAGATGATCATACTGGTCCCTTCTGACCTTAAAGTCTATGAGTTGGTTACCAGGTGGAGGAATTCTAGTCCAATTCCCAGTAGAACCTCCATATTTCTCAAACCATTCCCAGCTAGTTGGTGGTCTCTGAATGTGGACCAAAGGCTAGAAGGGCATTACAGGTATGAAGGGAAGTAGTGAAGTGAAGTAGTGTGGGTGAAGGTGAAGTGAAGTTTTAATCCTTGTAGAGTACATATGATGCTTGTGTGTGTGTGTTGTGTGGAAAAAGTATTTCCTGTTATCTGGTTTGCATTAAACTTGCTACCTATTAATTTTATTGGATAACCTTTGATTTTTTTGTATTGTGGAAAAGCATAACAACACTTCTCCATTCCCTGTTTCCACATTATTCATGATTTTATAGACCTCTATAGACCTCTGTCATATCTTCCCTGAGTTTTTTCTTTAGATGAACAGCTCTAATCTTTTTAGTCTAGCTTCGTATGGAAGCCATACCCTTCCCTTGATTATCTTTGTTGTCCTTCTTTGAACCTTTCTTGTTGTGCTATATCCTTTTAGAGATGCAGCACCCACAACTGCATGCAGTATTCAAAGAGTGGGTACACTATGAATCTATATAGTAACATTATGGTCTTTCCTGTTTTTTCTCTCTCTTTGCTAACAGTTCCTAACACTGTTAGCCTTTTCAATGGCTGTTTTTAGAGAACGGTCCAGGTTGGTTGCAAGATCTGTTTCCTGAGTGATAACACCTAATTTAGAGTCTATCATTATGTATGTGTAGCTGGGATTATTTTTTCCAGTGTTGAATTTCATCTGCCATTTTGTTGCTCAGACATGGTGAGTGAGGTAATATCTGTTATTGGACCAACTTCTGTGCACGAGAGAGACAAGCTTTTCAGCGCCACAGAGCTCTTCCTCTGTCACCCAAATTTGTGAGTTTCTTCTGTGACTCCATGCAGTCGGCTCTGGATTTAACGATCTTGAATAATTTTGTCTTGTCTGCAAACTTGTCGTCTGATAAATGTGCAAATACGTACTACATGGGTGAAAAGCTTGATGAGGACTGCAGGGGAGTTTTTCCCAGCTAAGCATTAAGAAGTTCTGAGGTTTATAGACCTGAGCATGGTAGAGTGTCCTGATGGGATGGCTGCGTATGCAGATTAGCACATTTGTCTAATTTGCTGACGGGACAAGGCTGACTTGTCTGTCTTACACAGAAAGAAATAACCTTGAACTTTCAAGTCATTTGTAAATGGACTGACAGGTCCCATTCCATCATGTAGCACTACGCAAAGTTACATTTCTGTTACTTAGGAAATATTTAGGCTCATTCTCTGCACAATGTGCTGGCTAGTTTGGGCCATGTTACCAACTGATTTTAGTTACAATCTATGTTTCTGAGAGCAGAACTCCTCCATCTATTGGTGTGTCTCATGTCCAATGAAAACAGGAGTCAGTTTTCAGGTGCTGAAGCATCCTCTCGGAGTGTGTATCTGAATGAGATATTGTAGAAGTCTGTGTCTGCATTTCATTTTTTTGATGGGCAGGGTGCTTAAAAAAGAAAACGTCCGTGAAGTGAGAGAACCTCTATCAGATAGGAACCCTTTTACTATGCAAATGAGACAATGTCCTCATGTTGGTATAGGAAGGCTAATGCATATGTTATACACCTTAGATATTTAAATGGCCCGCATCTCTATAGTAGCTGAGCACCACACAAATCTTGAATGTATTGATCCTCACAACACATCTGTGCGGTAGGGCAGTGCTATTATCCTCATTTTACAGACGGGGAACTAAGCGAAAGATAAACTGTGGCTTGCCTAAGATCACACAGGAAGCCTGTGACACAGCAGGGATTTGAACTCAGGGTACCCAAGCCCTAAATTAGTCCCTAAACCACTGCACCCTCCTTCCTCTCCAGACCCCAGCATGCCCTCTGTGAACCAAACACTCCTAGAAGCCAGTGGCAGTCTGCTATTTTAGTCCCTAGACTAGAACAATTCCCTCTCTATCTTTCTCTTGTAATAGAAATGCTTTTAGGGATATTTCATCTCAAGGAGCAGTTCACAGGGAGGGTGGACACGTCTACTTTTTGGGCCAGCTCAGAGATGGGGCCCGATGGGAAACCTTACTTTTTGAGCTGATTTAAAGCACACTGTCAGTAACCATTGCTGTCCACTCTCCGTGTAAGTACGTCAGAGAGAGCCCTAGGAATCTCTCTCTTTGTAGCATTCACATAAACGGTTTGCTGGGATCAATGCCAAGCAATGCTTGGCTCATGTCCAGCGCCTGACTGGATCTCCTCAAGCCAAATCCTATCTTTAGTGTTCATTTTTTCATCTCTAGCCATGAACAAATTTTCTAGGATGAGCCAGTACCATGTGCATATTGGTGATGTCAAGAGCAGTTTGAATTGAGGGGATATTCCAATAATGCTGTGCCACTGAGTCTACAGACTCTTTGAAACACCAGAGTTCATCAGATTTGAGTAATTCTTGGGCTTCAGTTGTGAAGACTGCAATACACTTAGGCATATGGCTGAAAGCAAAGGGCTTACTCCTATTGACGTCAGTGAAAACGGGATCAAATCTTGGAAAGAACCAGTGTTAATAACAAGGAGGGAGTCTGCTGGATTCTGCCTTCATCTGAACTTTTGGGTGCTATAGAGGCTCAAGGCACAAAGTTTGGCTCCAGATCTGCCCTTCATATGTTTTATAGCAAGGGGGTTAAAAAACCAAAAAGGATTCACGATTGGTTCAATGAGAGATGGACACACCAAGACATCCCCCTCTGTTTTGGAGAGCAGCTATGGCAGTCTATCACAAAGAGAGAGACCGATTTCTCAGGTTCCAAAGCACGTAGGACTTTCTAAAAGCATTGTTACTTTTGCAAAATATCTGAGACCACTTACTAGAATACTGACATAATTAACGCTTAATGACGCTCATCAACTCAATGAACAAAGATGCACTTCAAGGCACCATCTGTGCATTTCTTAAATTTGTTTGCTAAATCATAAAACTTAGTAACTTGCGGTGGATGTCTTCATCACAAGTGGCAATCAGGGAGGTCCTGTATGTTTGCTTTTAAAAAATAAAGGGGGCTCCTACTGTGTCTATAATATTAGAAGAAGGATTCCTCTTCCTGACATTGGAGTATCAAAACAACTGTACTTACCAGCTGCCAATTAGTTATTGCAGTTATTTTATTTATTGGCATTTAAAGGTATATCAGTTTTGCTGTATGTTGCAGGATTCTACATTCTATTGCTCTAATTTATGCAAAAGGCCTTATTAGACATAAGATGTGGATTGTTTTCTGTGAGGCTAGTCTTCTTGTGTCTCCAATGTACAATATCCTGTAGTGACCTCAATCAGGAAGGGGGGAGCTGAGTTGGAGGATAAGTGGCTTGTATAACAACATTACTCCTACATATCTCCATCATCGAATCTGAATGAATAGACATTAATTCATGAAACTTGTGTTAAATGTAGCAATGTTCTACAAATCTTCGCTCTCACAAGGCCTCAAGTGATCTTAGGTCAGTACTATTCCTGTTCAACTGATGGGCGATTGAAGTGAACAGGAATGAAGGCCAACATTTTCTAACATCACGCATACCTCCATTTTTGGTGCACAGATGAAGCTGTTAGAAGGACGTGCAGCTGCTGTTGCCTTCAGAGATATTGTCTTCATCCAGGATGAGTGGGGCACCCTTGGAAACCTTGGCCAAAGTACCTCACCCAAGATGTCTGTGGAAGAACTGGAAGACCAGTACATGCTGTTTGACTCCCAGCTCACTGTGTCAGACCCCAGATTTTGCCTGTTTATCCAGTAGCACAAGTGGAATAGGTATCTGAGCCAGGATTAGAATTTCAGAGTTTCTACCTCTCCTTTCGCAAGAACACACCCCTTTCTCTTTAGCATAGGCGAGAACCTCATTAATCCTAATATTAACGCATGCATTTTGAAGCACTGTGTATTATAAGCTATCAGTGCATACCATGTTGGAGTTGTATGGTATGAGGAACCTCTCAATGCCACATGATCCATTTATGCCAACGTTTTTGATGCAGTCTTTTCTGATACCTTTCAGGCTGTTGCTAGTCCTGCCACATGCTTTTCGATAATGGGCTGTGATGCATCCCTGCTGTTATGTCAGTGGTAAAAACTAGGTTCCCCAAAGACAATTACAGCTTTACAGCAAGAACAAAAAGGTTTGCAGTAAGCGCCATATATATCCATGTTTGGAATACTCGTTGCTGATAACATCACAAAGAACTTTACAAGTTATTTCTTCTTTTCAGTTGTGCCATGACTAAGATGCTAACTAAAGACACATGGGACCATTAGAATTGCATTATTTATACCGCAGATTGATGTGAAATGTTTAGGTCTGTTAAGCATGGAATTTTGGCAATCAATCATGGACTGGGACATGGACTCGACCGGAGGGCTGAGGTCCCAGAAGCAAACTCGGGGAGTGAATCTGGCATGGGAGAGGCAGAGCGCAGACCACCTGATGGGGACCACTTGACTAATTCCCCAGTAACACCAGCAGTAGGTGCTTGTCAGGTGGGTCGTGCACTGAACTTCGCTTACAGGGCTGATTAATGGTCCTCCTCTTAGGGGGAATTGAAACATTAAATGTCACTACATGTATTTTGGATGTTATGCCAAAAATGTCAGTTCCAGCTTAATGTTCTGAAGCTTCATTTGTTCAGTTATATGTAGTGTGTCTTTTTCTTTTTTAAACTGGGGGGATTATGGTTTTTAAAGTAAGCCCCTGAGATTTCCATTGACCCAAGCTATCTCATGTATCAGTACAAAGCAAGGGCTTTTATTTCATACTTCTTTGAAAGGACCTGGCTTGTGTGTGTAACTAGGGACTCACTGTTAGCAGTAAAGAAAATTGGCACTGTACAGAAAATTCACTGCTGCCAGGGAGAAAAGCTTTTTATTTTTATTTTTTTATATGGTATTTATGAAAGCTGTAGCTGGAAACATTGTCCTTCTCAAGATGTTTTTCATCTGGTAGCCACATCTGGGTCCTTCTGCCTCTTATTTTTGCCATTTGTCATCTGTTTTATATAGTCGTCCTTATTTTTAACTTGAAAATTTATATATATATTTCTTGTGTTCATCATTTGCAAGTAATATTTGAAAGGGTGAGACAATAATCCATAGAGATATGTTTGCAGATGGTATATAAAGATTGTGAAGCCTTTTAAAGTTCAGGCAATCAGATTGCAGATCTTATTCTTTAGCAACAACAATGCATTGTTTTTTCTAATAGCACATGAGAAAGAGTTCACGTCACCCTTCAGAGCTGCCAATACAGATTTGGAGTGTCTTTTGAATCTTACTTATGTACCAGTTAGTTAATAAAGGAGTATACAAGAAAACCTCACAACTCTATTTTAAAGTCACAATAAATGGTGTTTTTCCCATTTCTGAGAGATTTAATGGTAAAGTTACTGTCATAAAACCTATGACTAAATAGAGCTAGATGGTTTTTGAAATGTGAATAAAGGAGTCAGTGTCCACTCTTACTTCTGAAGCATGCTCACATGTGTGAAATTCTCTCCCGTGCAGAGGGTCAACACCAACCCTATGTACCGACAGATTCTGTTGATGCTTTGAGAGTGTATGTAATGTCTGTTGGCCTTTCTTTCTTTGACTTCAGCAACAGTCACACCCACTTATGCCTGGGCTAAATGTGTGTTGATTATACATTGCTTTACCTCTTACCGCAACGGGGACTGGCCGCTCCCATTTGATGTTACCACTGCATTTGGCTCAGGGCTTGTAGGAACACTTGGCGTCTTCTTGTATGGCCAAAGACTTCAGACCCTATTGATAGGCACAAAAATAGCATCGGAAAGTAGATAAAAATCCTAAAACCGTAATAACTTTACCCCAAACAGAGTTTTTAACCCTGCAGAAGAGGAAGTGTCAGATACTACATAAAGTCCACTTGGGTTTTCACTGTTGTTCTTGATTTAACATGGAAGATGTTCTGACACTATGGTGATGGCTTGACAGTATTAACAGTGACAGCCTGTTATAAAGCATATGATACAGCTGTAAAACTTCCATAAATACATTAATAGACTGATGTTTATTGGAAAAAAATGCAGCCCTTGTTACCCACAGAAACTATCATTCTCCCAGAATTCTGAACATTCTTCCTAATGTTCCATAGTGAGGCAAAGAACATCATTTTAATTGCAATACATTCATTAATAATATCCAGATTTCCTATATAGCTTTCCTCCTCTATTTTACTGTTTCAATAAATGTTATATAGCTCACACTGGATACTGCCAGTTGATCTGCCTACAACTTATCTTGTATAACTTGGGGACAGGAGAAGGAGCAGGAATCAATTTTTGAGGCTCAAACTGAACAGCGTGTAAGGCTATATATTGAATTGAAAGAGCCACATGTCAGGAGCATGTTGTAAATTTGTACAAGATTTTTCTATGTAATCCAAAACATCCACTCTAGTCCTTCAATTAGCTTTTGAGCATTAATGTAAGTATGGAAAACGTGTCCGCTAGGCTTTGAAGACTGCAAAATGAAGAGCCTGTAAAATTAAAAAGATCGATTCCAGAAATGGTTGAACTCTGCATCATCAGTAAAAGTACCATGGAATATATGCGATATTAAAGAAGAGCTTTGAAGCGGTAGCACAGGATAATCCTGCAGGAGATGAAAGGGTGCACTAGATGACCCAGGAACTTCATTACAACATTGTTTATAAGTGCACATTTATATTAGAGAGAGAAAGCAAAGTTTAAACATTTTAGGCCAAAATTTGTGGCCTCTTAAAAAATTGAGCACAACCGCCATATTGATGACAGTGAGCTTTTGCTCAATTAAGGACTATAATAATTAACTTGAATGGTCCTTGTACACTTTCAAATGGCTAAGTGTCATGTGCATTACACTCTTCAAGACGAAGGAATAAAACTTCATATTTATGGATCAAATTCTCTCACTTTCACTTATGCAATTTCACTGACTTCAGTGGAGTTCCCCCCCAGTAACATGAAAGAAGAATTTTCATGTGAATGTGTCTTGAGGAGGAAGTTTCAGATGTTCCTGTTCTCATTATATTCTTCACTGGCTACAGAGAGGGATTCTTGTGAGGCTAGGAGCATTGAGTCCCCTTGCAGTCTTTGTGAAGATGAGGCAATCCTACCGCCCCTCGTCAAACGTCAATGCCTGATTTAATTGACCCCTCAGATTATTTTGTTAAACTGTTGGTTCTTCTACCCAGGCCCCTGAGGCTGTATATCAAGAAATCAGAATAGACAGCATGATGGATTACAGGCATTGAGCAGATCAAACGAGTGGTCAGAAACAATGGTGATGGTGCCCTAGTACAAGAACCTAGATGGCGCAGGGGGCAGGTGGTTTTTCTGTCTTAACACAGGTCTAATTTGTTGTAAGATACCAAAGTTTTCTTTACCGGTGACGCCTAGTGCAACTGACTCACTGTCATGTGAAAATCCACTCTCTGTCTTAATGATGGCATTTGGAACATAGCCCTATTGCAAGGATCCAGCGGGCTGCCGCATCATCTCCTTGAGCCAGGTTTATTTCTGTATAATCCAAAGCAAAGCCTTTCTGAAGGATTTCCTGTCTGCCTTCCTGCACTCATGGGCCCTGCTGCTAAAAAAAAATATCAAGTGTGTCATCTTTCTTTCAAGCTTTCATGTAGTAACAGTGGGAAAGAATGGTCACTGATGCAGAGTTGCATGCCAAAGGTAGAGAGATTCACAGGGTTGGCTGCCTTCAAAGCATGCCTCTGAATGCCCTCACAAATGTAGGAGTCACGACAGTTCATTCTTCCATTGTTTTCCTAATTTCACTCAAGCTGGGAACAGAAGTAGTGCTGCCACGATGGGCGGTTTTTATTTTTACTGCTTCTTCCTAAAGGAGGAGCCGAGCAAAGTTTGAAAATTGCCGAACTACGCATTATTGACAGACCTACCATGATAGGTAACTGGTATCCTTCTGTGGAAAGCCACTGCCCCAACATGTCATCCTCTGCTGCCAGGCTGTAGTGCTGCAGAAACCTCTGCCTCAATTTCCCCATGCTGGCTTTTGGCCTACTCCAAGCATCAGAGCATTCTGGCCTCTGACCAGACCGTTTTGCTCAATGCTGCCCCTTCCAGGGCCAAAGAGTCCTTTACCAAAGACCAACAGAGCTGTAAACAGAACCAAATCTTCAGCCTGCCTGAGCTCAGCTGGCCACCTCATGCAATACACTTTATCCCCATGATTACTCTCAGGCTTCTGTGCCTTCAACAATGCACTGGCCCGGAACTGGCTCCTCCACTCACTCAGGGGTTCATGGACACGACAGCTCCTCATGGCCCTTATCTCCAGTCAAACTGCTGGCTCACCCTGCGTTAGCTTGTGCGCTTGACTTTCGTTGAGCCTTCTTCCCCTACTTCAGCTCACTCTCGTGCCATGCTTTACTAGAGCATGGGAGAGACGGAGCTCTCCAACTTGTTCAGCAGCTGGGCTTTATCTCTAATTAGGCCTGACCCACTCTCTAGATACCAGCAGGCAGGTTAGCTAGTCCCTCACGCCCACATTAACCCTTTCATGGCTTCATCTTATGTTCATGAGAGCAACTGATGCAAGAGGCTAAGAGGAAGGCTGTTCTTCTGCCTTAGATACTGGTCTCGGAGTTGGGAGATCTGGATTCATTCCTTGGCTCAGCCATAGACATCGTGGGTCACCTTGAGCAAATCCCATGTTATTCCTTTGCTTCAATTCCCCATCTGCAAAATGGAGAAAGTATTGTCCTGCCTCAAAAGGCTCTGGGGAAGGTGAAATCTTTAGTGTTTGAAGTGTTCAGACCCTAGGGTGTTTGAAAGGTGTGTGGGGAGGGGTGCCTTTAGAAACCTAAGCTCTACATTAAGAACTTGGTAGCTCTGTAGAAACTTGCATGTGGTATCTGAAGTGGTGGGCTTCTCCATTTGAGGAACAAGGGGAGAACATACAGATAAAGCAAGCTGACAGCACCTTCATTTTCCTAGCAGCCATGATGGTATTTATAGCTTCTCGAAGAAGTAATTACACTGGCAAGCTCGTGTAAACCAAAAGCTGTCAGAACTCCAGAATCGACAAAGGGAGGCGAAGTTAAGGAGACGGAGCCGTTCGACAAACAAAAATTACAGTGTAGAAAAATTAGGCGCTTCAAGCAGTGGAAATTGCATCTTTTACATTGGTTTCCTCCCCATCTAGCTTGCAGGAAAAGACCAGATTGATAGGCAAAAAGAAAGGTGGGGGATATAAAAAGTAGAACAAACACGAAGCTGAGGCATGCGTTTATTGTAGGAACCAGAATAAATTAAAAACAGGAAAAAATGCTGCAGGATATAAAAGGAATATATAATTGTGGCGACAGAGGGATCACAAGAGAAATGCTATTCTAAAAGCGAACAACATTTCCCTTAGTCCCAGCACATCTCTTTTCTACTTTAAACTGAGTTTTGACAAATCTTTATTCTAACCCTGATCTTTTGATGATGAAGGGAATATGTTGTGTCTCGGTTTTGTTTCCATATCACTGATGGTTGCAGCAGCTAAGGAAACGCTTCCAGTGTAGGAATATGTCTAACATGAAGTCTGGTTGCCTTTAATGGAGCTGGCACATGCTTAAAGTTAAGCATGTACTTAAATAGGTTGCTGGATTGGGGCTTAAGTACATGGAATCAATATTTCTAGCTGAAATTTTTCTTCTTGCAAAGCAGGTTTGGGAGCAAATTTTTCTTCAACAGGTTTTTGGACCAGTATTTCTCAAAATAGTTGCTCCCCAAATCCTATCATCTGGGAGCAAAGAAAGATGATAAAACTTTCCAGAATGAGTTCATGTGAAAATAAGGGTTTCTGCATCAGCCTAACCCTGGGCTGAAGATTAAATATTGAGTTAATCACTACCTAAAACATTCATGTGTAGATGAGTATGTTCCAAAAGAGGGAACATAGTAAATAAAAACTAATTCAAAAATCATGGGATAATGGTATGGGCCAAATCCTATATAGCTGTTGGAGTAGATTTTTATCTGGTATAAATTGTCATAGCTCCACTGACTTAAAATGGTTGAGGATCTGCCCTTTTTTGGGCAAAAAGTCCTGCTAACTTCCATGGAGAGTCTTGCCTGAGGAAAGTGTGTGTGTGCATTTCATGATCTGCCCATATAACAAATTGCTGCACACTATATGCTGTATGACATGCAACTGCAGTGTCTTGCCGTAAACTCTCATCTGTCAAATAAGGAAAGACCTGATCCAAAACCCACTGGCTTTAATGGAAAGATTGTGGTGACATTAGTGGGTTTTTGATTATGCCCCCCAAAATGAACTCGATAAATGTCTACCCTGAGTGAGGAAATGGTGCGGGGTAGAGTGGTGGGTAGGGAAAGGGCTTACAGAGCGCAAAACAATAGATATTGTTCTGTATAAGTTGCCTGATCATTCAGCATTAATTGGATTGTAGGGTGGCTATCACCTATGACACAGTCTAAGCGCATGCCTACACGGAAACCCGGGCAGCACAACCTCCAGCAAGGGCTAATACGAGCCCATCTGAGTAAATATTGCTATCCCAGGTGGTTTCACACAGTCAGTGGTGACATCCATGCAGCCGAGGCTGCACTGCGGTTGATATCCCAAACTAGCTAGATAACGGCAAGCTTGAGTATATCTACGTGAATGCCATCATTCCCTTTCCAACCCCCGCCTGCACTATAGACTTTCTTGAACTGATAGCCTTTGCAAATCTCTTCACTCTGCAATATTTTTTGCACATTGCTAGCTCTGAACTGAGCCAGCCTTCTGGGATGCATAAGGGAAGACATGAACATGACGTGAAACAATGATTGGATGCCAGTGAAACTCCAGTCATATAATGCAAACGTTCTACCACAATGCGCTGAGTTAATTCTAGCTGCTTTCTGCTAACGAGAAGATAAATTTTCACCTTTTCTGTGCAGTACTTGCTGAGTGTTTCATTGGGCAGAGGGTTATATCTCTACTAACTTGCAGCAAACTCAAGGTTGTTCTGTTTCAGTATAAGATCACGGTAGCAAGAGCTGGGGAAGTGTAATGAATGCACATTTAATAGGATGAATCTCTGGTGTAATTCGCTGATGTCAGCTGAGCTACAACAATGACAGATTTAGCCCATTCTTTACCCTTACAGAAGGCTGCATTGTAACAAATTGGAATCCAGGGTATGTTTTCTCCAGGGTGCCTACAGATGTATGCAAACCTGCTTAACAAACAGGGACTTAACAATGTTATGAAAAATGGATTTATATTTACCGTTATTTCTGGAAATGTTTTTATTGCCTGTTTGGAGCATCTGGATGAAGTTCTATGAATGTGGTGTTCAAAGCACGTTTCTATTACTGTCCCTCCTTCTCTGCCATTCTCTCCCTTCTACTCATTTTTATTACTGTATTCACACGACCTTGTCTGGTTTGTACAGCACTCAGCACTTGATCTGATTAGTGCTTTTGGACACTGGCACAAGAGAAATAAAGCCCCTCCTTCAGACTTAATTTTAGTTGTGCAGGTAACTCAGCCAGCAAGTGGTGAAGATGATGAAGCTGAGGGTTGTGGCAATTAGATATTTATTTTAGGCATTTGCACTTCCCAGATGGTTCAGTTAAAAAATATGGATGCATTAAATATCTGTTTGTTGCATGCTGGCAGGGGAAGGGAGCGCCTCCCCCCACCCCCAATCTACAGCGGTGTGAATGAGAGCAATTCCATTGAATGCAGAGGTGTTAAACCAATTTAATTGTTATCAGAATTAGGTCTGTTGTGTGAATACGACACTTCGGGTGGGAGCCACAAACGTATGTAGGAGCCTAAGTCTCATTTACGCCACGCACTCCAGTCTGCGAAACTGACTCAGCTACCACCTAATCCTATAGGTGCTTAAACTCACTTGGTGCCTGTTTTTGCAGTAGAAGTTCCCTTGGCACTTAAGTTCCTGCCTCTCAGCATGCATGCTGATGCCTCTTTCTCAATGCCTGGACCCATATCTCCCTTCTTCGACCCTGAGTGAGTCACAAACAGGGAAAGGTAAGTGTCCGGTCACTTAAGTTGCCTGTAGGGCTTGACTGGGAGGCATCCTCAGAGGACAAGATAACCAGAGAGAGCAGGAGGAGGACATCTCTTATAAACCTTGAGCCTGGCAGTTGGGGGTTTGTCTGAGACATGGGGGAGTCTTCTTTCATATCCTCATTCCTTCTGAGATCTGCCACCTCTCATCTGCATGCCCTCACCAGTAGGCTATGGGATATTCTCATGCGGGCATCCCTAAGTCTCTCCTGTTGAAGTTATTCCACTTTTATGTTGGGCCCAAGATAGCAAGAGAGGGACTCAACAGCCTAGTGGGTAGGGTACTCACCTGAGAGCGGACAGGTTCCCTTTAAATCCCTTTGCCCTCTCAGGTGCGGCGGGGACTTGGCCTGGGGGTCTCCCATGTGCCAATGAATATCCTAACCACTGGGCTAATGGCTAGCAGTTCCCTGCCCACCTACCCCTGGATGTTTTGTGGAATTAAGCAGCATCAGAGTGCCCCTATAGGATCGAGCCTTGCATGTGACCGAATGCCTCTCTTCCCCTGTTTTGTGACTCACAACCCGACGTACGTGCCTCCCCGCAGTCCAGAGTTAGTCCCTGAAAATCTGAGAGAAGTGTGGAGCTGTGATTGTTGGCAATGCAGTCTAGACCAGTGAGGAGTTGTCACCACCTGTCCTGTAACCCCTCACAATGCCTTGGTGCTGTAGTTCACTATCTGGGATGCTCAAACACCCCTGCAAGCATGCAGGTTTCAAACTGAGCATCTGTGCGCTAAACAGTCCTTGATCAACAGGTCTGACTCCACCAGCCTGTCTCCAGCCCACAGTCCCACTCCAGTTACTACTTGCAGACCCCAACCCACTCTGTGCTGAATTTTCCCCAAAACATGTCCTCTGCAAGGTCCAGCCTCTTCCTGAACAGTACAGAGAAATAACATGGCTTGTTTGTCCGCTACAGACGGAAAAGCACATCACAGCTTACAAAGTGACCCGTGGTAAATTACCTCTTTCATTTAAACTCTTCTGAGGCTTACCCTACAAAGTAAAATTTATGCAAGCTGTGAGGAAGGTGACCTGGAGTCTGGTGGTGAAGGAGGCTCTATGTTTTATTTTCCTCTGCTGCTGTTTGCAGAAATACAAAGAGTTCTGTTTCCTGCCACCTTCTCCTCCCCCTGCTGGCTTGATGGTCCTGTTTACTACTTATATGGAAACTGTGGTAGATGCCCATTCCTTTGTTTAGGATAGAGCTGTTTAAGAGCTCCCCCTGGACTATCTGGTTGACAGATTTTAATCGGAATTCCAGGATGCATTCATAACTCTAAGTACACATTGCGTACATGGTTCATGTAAAATTATTAGCGATCCATGAATCTGCTATCAGGGCATATTTTGTATAAAGGTTATTACAGTAGCATGTAGAGTATGAATACGGTGTGCTTGGTGTCACCAGGGGTTACATGCTTACCTGTCATCATCATCTCCCATTAGCTAGTCTACTTAGCGCCCTGTCTAGCATGCTGACTACGTGGATTGAATTCTAAGGTGCCCATCTCTACCTGTTCATTATATAGATGCCGAAGTGCCTAACTCAGTTTTGAGAATTGCTGTTAGTCCTGTGATCTTTTTCTGGGTGTCATGATGCTGAGTGTTGTAAAGCCTAAATTCCTGTGGATCTGGTCCTTACAGCATACTCAGCGCTGTACCTGGGCAGGGGCTACACAGAAGTTTTTCATGTCTGCTTCATGCATCGAAGCAGCACCGCAGTACCATCAGGTGGCATCTCTTGGGATGGCCTCAACCCCGCAGGGCATCTAGCACCATCTCCCTCAATAAATTCAGAGGAAGATGCTGGTGCTTGGCATCTCCCAGGATTTAGCCCTCTGTCAATAGCTCCATTAACTTCAGTCAGACCCCTATGGAGTTATCACCTTCCTCCAGCATGAGGAATGGTATCATCATGTTGTACTTGGGTCTTGGAAGCCCCACTCCTGAGCAGTCTGCCTGCTGTTCTGCTCATGTCTGTTATTTCCAGTGCTTAACCTCCTTAATATGCAACTTATGCAAGCAATGATAAGAGCCTTTAGAGATATTTACCAGCTGAAATGTATAAACTGTCTGCTGCTCTTTAAAAACATTGTTGAATAATTCTTCTGCAACCTTCCTGGGCTGTGCCAGTAAAACTGAGGCTGTTGCACCATTCACTTGTCGCAACTGTCCTATTATGAATATTCTAATCTCTCCCATGGACACCACAACTGCTGTATATCTTGCTGGGACAATAATACTGCTACTGTATGTTTGTGTAAAAGGATTTTACAAGGAGAACTATATTTTCATTTTTAATTAGCAGTTTTTGTTGCAGAAAGCTGTAAAGCACCAGGAGTCTGGGCAGCACTTCAGTGCAACCATAAAATATACAGCAATGCCTGGAACCACATTGCTATGAATGAATCAGTCTAATCAAACTTGTTTGTCTACCTATGCAGTGTCTAAGAATAAATTAGCAATAGGCCAGCAATTAATTAGTTTCCCTCCTTATTTTTTGTTTTCTTCATAGATCCATGAAGGGAGAATTAAACCCTTCCATGAATCATTTGCTCTCCTTTTGTGATGTAATATTGAGTTTGCCAAGTCCATCCAATAGGGTTTCATGCCTCGGGGCCAGCATGCATACCTGAAAGGAAGAATATGCAAAGAAACACACCTGAGATCAGCTAAGCAATGTGGAATGGCAAGCATTCTTTTTTTTAAAATATAGCTGCTTTTGTATGTTTTCTCTTGCCATAATACTCTGCAGTGGTTCACATGTTCTCGCATCATAATACTCTGCCCAGTGGTTTTTTATAGGAAGCTATCCAAGAACTTTACAGGTATTGAGTATTTAAGCGATGTAACATCAGTGAAAGGCAATGTTCACGCTGATTTTCTTTTTACAGGCCTGTAAAAATATGCAGTGATTCAGTGACTTCAGTGGGAGCTGCTAGGTTGTGAGCATTTCTGAAAACCAGGCCAGTTCTGATGGTGACTGGGCCTCTGTTAGTTGCCTTAGCTAGGACAACTGATGCCTGTATGTGGAGTGAGGAGTCCGGCTTGAGGCATCCACAATACAATCTTGGGCTCAAATATTTAGGCACCCAAATGCAATCTTGGATTGAAATTTTTGCTGTGTGCTGGTTTACATTTCATAGATTCAGGAATTTTAAGCCTAAGCGAGTATATTAGAATCAACTGGTCTGACCTGTCATGTAACAGGCCAGAGATTTCTACCGAATAATTCACTGATGTCCAATAGACATGTGTCTTCGGGTTGGTGAGGTCAGAGTTAAGGTTTTACATCATAGGGAGGGGTGATTTGTACGGGACTGGAGTCTTATTTACAAGCCTGGAGTCTGTCAGCAGCAAGGAGAAATATGATATGTTCCTTGCTACCTAAAGGTTTGAGTGTCTGGTGGTTCCCCTCAAGTAACCTTCATTGATAGTTCAATGTAAATCAAGCCTTTTTTTTTTTTTTTTAAACGAGGATTACATTACATTTAACAACCCCAAAGGGAAATTGGACCTGGTTGCAATTGAAAGGGAGAAACAATAGCAATCTTGTACTAGCCCCAGCCTTTCTTCTTTTCCCATGCTTTCGCATTCAGGTAATCTTGAGCCTCTAAATTTGACAAGTGGGCCCCATGGGGCCTGTATGGACTTGCAGCCCCATGCAGAAAGAAATTCCTCTAAGTTTCCAAAAAGTTTGCAGAGCAAAGCCTCCATCAGCAGAGGAAGGTGGGTTGACAGACAATCCTGGAGAATGAAGAACTCGCTCAATGCTTTACACTTGCAAGAACACAACCGTGCCTTCTCACCCCATCTGCTCTGCTTATCTCTATCCTTCAGGGAAGAGAATGCTTTTGTCCAGCTTCCGTTTCATTTTAGAGGTCTCACTGCATCAGCCAGTTTTGGTCAGCACTAGGACTGGCCTGTGTTAGCTGCTTTTCTAAGGTAACTGATCAAGGCCATTACACGTGTGCCTGTGACAGGTTCATTTAGCCTTTCCCTCAGCTCCTGTGGAAGCAATGGGGCCTCATACCAAGAGAAAAGGGTAACTGCAGACATCAAACAGGCTACAAAACCTCTAAGGCAGAGGGATGCAATTGTCACAAATCTGACCAGGCTCCCCTGATTGAAAGTCCACCGGATTGCTGCAAAGAGGTCTAGCTGTTGGATTCCCCAAGTGTTTTAAAGCCTATGAAATCTAAGCAGAACTCACGCCCTGTCCCTATATCAGAGTCACCAGGTATACACTCAAGGTGCAGAAAGTTTGTCTACCAGCCCATCCTCAGATCTATGAGCACGTGGTCCCCTGCCCGGGCCCCGGTACCCATACTTTGACTCTTCTCTAAATCACATCTTCTCCCAGAATCGCACTGAAGGTGTGAGCTTTCTGGTTTACCTCTTTAGGGGGCTGCAAGATAGGTATAGCATACAACACACGGACAC
The DNA here is from genome assembly GCA_007922175.1 of Pelusios castaneus. Taxonomy (NCBI): domain Eukaryota; kingdom Metazoa; phylum Chordata; order Testudines; family Pelomedusidae; genus Pelusios; species Pelusios castaneus. The sequence continues at coordinate 5,547,745 of ML685868.1, forward strand.
TTGGCACCAAAGTCCAACACACTGGTCTTTACTCAATCACAGGAGAAATACACCAATCTATACGTAAACACTGCACGCATTTCCTCACTTACTCCAGGGAATTTTTTTGGGTGAGGGCCATGTTCCTTTGCACCCATCCAGACTCGTCCAGCGCCAGGTTTGTGTTCTGAAACATGGAGCTGCGTTTCCCTTGGTCAGCTTGTCTCCTTCTACCTTGGCCAGTCCATGCCTTTCCTTCCTCCAGCCCAAACTTCCTGTGTGTCTCACCTCAAGTTTCCCTGTGTCACTCTGTGGGAAGGTTTATATATGTCTGCTTTGTTCCATGTTTATAACTTCATTCTCCAAATCCGAGTAAGAGAAAACTGTTCTTTGTGGGCAGGAGCCACCTGTTGGTCCAAGCTGTTTCTACTTCAGTGGGCACTTGTTGAGGGCTTATGACCAACTACTTTCCCTAGTTTGCCAGGGATTCCACACAGCCCTGTAATTCATGGCAGATACACATCCAGAGGGGCATTCGTGATACAGCAGTTTTCAGAGCAACACCTTCATAATATCAATGAGTTGCAGAGAGAGATCTGGCTACGAAACAAAAAAGACTTTTCTGGGTGTGTTTTGAACTATAATCAACATGTTACAAATGTCTAAGCTTATAAAAAGAACATGATGATTACTCGCCACAAGCAAGTGTGCAGTTATTGTGAACACTCACATATCACTGGTGTGTTGTAAAGCAGCTGGCTAAGTCTTTTAATTCTGGCTGCCCTGTGAAGCTATACTCCTTGAAATTTGTTCCTTGTTACTTAAACTTTTTGTAACTGTTCATTATTAAATCCTGGCCTGTGCCAGTCCATTAGGACCTGCACTGTGAAAAGCTCTATCGGACAATCCTAGGTACTCAACCAGGGAATCTCCTTCTAAGGTCGTCTTGTTTTTCCTCCACTCAGTAGATTTCACAGTTTTTCCCATTCATGATGTTCCACTTGTAGACTGTAGTTAATGCGATAGCTCACAGAGTTGCAGATGAGGGAAATAGGCACATACAACATTCTGAAAACAGGCTCTTTTCCTACAGGCTCATATAATATTTAATGTGGGTACTTGGTCATGCCATGAATGCAGGGAACTGGACTCCATGACCTGTCATGGTCCCTTCCAGTTTCTATGATTCTAATATAATCTGGATTCACTCAAGTAAACAGCTGAGTCAAGAATCAAGGACATACCTTTTGGAAGGCGAATGGAATCACTCTTAAGTGGGTATCTTCCACTCTAGCCATAGATGTATGAAGGAAATAATTCAGAGACGATGCACCTGCACACATGCCAATTCATTTCCAGTTTTTCATAAGTCAATTAATAAATCAGCACAAAAACTGGTAGGATAGGCTGCTTCACAATGGAGCATGGAATCCAAGGGGCAGGAGCAGAGAGAGGTTGTTTTTTTAACAGGGAAAAACCTGGGGTGGATTCACGTCAAGATATTTAAGCTGGCTTGCTCTGTCTCTGTTGCACAGTGTTCTGCCTCCAGAGTTCTTGTGCTGTCTCTGAACACACTACAATGTGTGGTTCTCTAGTCTTCTTACCACTCTGCTGGAACCTGCCAGGAATGAAACCCACAGACTTGCTAAGCGTTCCAAGGGGTCTGAGAACAAACAGCAGTGTAAGAAGAACATAGTTATTTCGGATTGGGCAGTGCAGTTGTGGGAGGGCAGGAGAGAGGATTTTTACTCACAGGTTGCATTGATTCTGTAACTAAAGCTTTTTTTTTCCCCTTAAAGGGTGGGAGAAGAGTCGAGGATTCCTGTTCATGCTTCTAGGCAAACTGAGCTCCCCAGCAAGTGATTGCTGCAGTCGCAGGGGATAGAGTATGCAAACTTGTTTATGTTGCACTAAAGAGGAAAAAAGTGACCCCAGCACTTCTACTTTATGACAGGGAGCGAGGAGATATGATGCAGCGTGTGTGTGAATAGCGGCATTAATCCCATTGCTGCAGTTTCCCTGCACACTAATATTTGTTGCAGACAGAACAAAATCCTGTCTGTTTCATTTTAGCGACTCAGCACAAACGCTGCACGGGGTGCTCAGGTGCCTGCTGCTCTACTTGACCAAACTCCAAATCTTATAGTGAAGCTCAGCTTAACCTAATGAATTCCAAATAGTTTTACCTTGAAACCCCAACTGTGACAACAGATTTGTGCTGAGACATCACAGTGCAAGCCTAGGCAATAACAACATGAATACAATGGAACAGAACTGTGAACACATAGTGATCTCTCTCTTTCTCTCTCTCTCTAGCATGGGATTCATTTTAAAAATGTTCAGTGCTGACCTAAATCTGGTCCCTGTAAAGTCAGTGATAAAGGTCCCGTGAACTCTAATAGCAGCCAAGTTAGAGCAACGCTCTAACCTTTGAAAAATTCCACCTCTTTGCTTTTACACTGCACTCATCCTTGTGTTCCCCTTTGCTAGCTGGAGAGTGCTGTGAACCTTCACAACCGTTTAATGGATGGGGTTAGCACTAAGGTGATTTAGGAGCCCATGTCCCACTTGTGCTTCTAAATCACTCAGCAGCCTTGGAAATTCCCACCCTTAAATGGATTTTATTTGGATTTCTAATTGGTAGCAAAAGTTCAGTCCAGGTAACTCTGGTATGGTTTTAGAACTAGGAGCTTGCGCAGATCTAGTTTTTTGGATAGTACTCTTGCTGATCTATTAAAAACAACAGACGCTTTGGCTGCATAAGGAGGACAGGATTGTTCCCATTGTATCCTCCAGAAGAGGGAATAATGAGAAGAAAAGCAGTTTGATATATATATAAATAGCAGAATTAAAAAGAAGCATAAGGAAGGCAGAACCCAGTGGAAAATGAACTTGCACAAAGAATCCATTGATACTCTAATGCTTTTAGAAGCAAGAAATGTTAACTGGATTTTTTAAAAAAAAATCAATTTCTCTAGTATAATACAAGAAACCCAATCTAAGGTTTGCTATTAACCAAAGATGTGTTAAGTACCTGGCAAGATAGTAAATTTTATAAGCTTTCTGTTTCATGTGTTAAGTACAAATTACTTTAAGCAGTAGTAATGGAAAAACAGTGTGATACTTTCTCAAGTAAGTTTACTTTGGGCAGCTCCTCCTCCTGCCCCAAGCAGACCAGGAAAAATAACTGTAACCTTTTTCCTTCATCGAGCATGAAACTTGTTAGATTCATGGGAGTTTCTCAGCTGTCTTCCATTTATTCTCTCTCTGTCCTTTTACAGACATGAACGTTTGATCAGGCATGTACCTTTAGTGAGCTAAAAGAATTTAGTGAAGAAAAAAAAAGTCTTGATCTGACTCCCCTTTGAAGTCATTGGGAAGACTCAGTTTCATTTCAAAGGAAGTTGGAAAAGGCCTTTGGGCAAAGCCTACTGTCAGAGGGAGCGCAACATTGTCTTTCGTAGGTCAGGAGCAATAAAGACCAAGGGAGGTAAATCTTGGTCCCATTGATGTCCATGAGAGTTTTGCCATTGGCTTCAAAGGGGCCAGGGTTTCACTCCAGGTGTTTTCAAATCCCTTTTTATTATTTGGGGAGGGGAAAGGGAAGGTTGACTGATGCCAACCATAAAATAAATAAGATAAAAGGAGGCAATTCAGTCATATCTCTAGTCTGCAGCTTGGTGCTGTATGGGGCAGTGTTATGTTTTGTTGCTCTTGATCCCATCTAGAATGTTTGAGTATTACATGTAAGTTTGTTTGGCACATCTGTAGTAGAATACATCATTTACAATGCAAGCCTCAATTAATAATTAAAGAGGTCAATTTAAAGGATATGTTTTTTCTTAATTATCCTCTTTTGCTTGCTTCTACTCAAAGCAGTTATGTATAATTAACATAGACGAGGACTAGCTTTGTGAAGGATTTAATTAATTGAAATCTACCAAGAGATAAAATAACAAAACACAGTTAAATTAAAAAAAAAAAAACATTTTATTTTGTTTCTCTGTCTCCAAAGGGTTTCAGGCTGATCTGTTCTTTTAAAATGGTTGGTGTTCTAAAGGGCCTGTGTGCAAAGAGTTATAATTGGCTGGAATTAAAACAGAATCTCTAGGACTGGAGGTAACTGACCCGCAAATTAAGAAACTCCAAGACAAGTAACAATTCAAAATATTGCCATGACAAAGTCGTTGGTACAGCTGTGTTGGTAGCAACCTACTTCGTCCTTTCAGAGCAACTATATTCGTTTGGGAATAACTGCCTGTAAATAAACAGTAGGTTCCATTTTAATAAGGATATCTGAGCTTTCAAGCCTAAGGGGTAAAGGCAGATTAGATGGCAAAATGATATTAAGCAAAAGGGGAAAATTGTAGCAGTAGCAGAAATAAATGTGGTCTCTTTAATTATGCTCAAAGTATAATTAAATTCCCTCCCAATTCACCAGAACTGAAAGCACTTGGGAAGTAGTGTACGGCAACATAAAACCAGCTAGCATATCTATACGGGGTAATTCAGCTTGTGGTAGAGGGGTAACTGAGTAGAAGAAATCCTGAATAAAGAGCCAGAGTTATATAGTTGCTGCTCAGAAAGACCAACAGTGGTTCACACTCAAGCCATGCAAAAGATGAGCTTTCAATCAGCAATGTCTTGCACTGGCTACTGCCTTTCATGGAATATCTCAAAACACTTTCCTATTAATTCAACCTCGCAACACTACCAGAGAGCCACAGGTAGGTGTCACGCTATTTTATGGGTGAGGAAATGGAGGCACCCAGAGATTGAATGACTCACTCAAGCTTACACTGGGAGCCAGACTCTAAAACTTACGAGTATTTAGTGTTTGTAAAACATTTGGAATTGCTAGGACGAATGATACAAAACATGGTGGGGTTAAACCTGGGAGCTATTCCTGCCTTCATGATCAGGCCTTTGGGGGCATTGAAGGAAGTGTCGTTTAGAAAGACCATCACTTGGGCCAACATCACTGAGTAATGCTTTTCCCCAGACCACCTTGAAAAATACTTGAGCTCAGTGTGTGGGGCACCCTCTCCAGCTGTGACCAGGGCCCGGTCCCACAGGGATTACTCTTGGCAGCCTGACTCATGTCTAATGGGAGCTATTCTAATGATTAGAAGAAAGCCCCAAATTAGAGTACAGTAATTCCCTGTTCTGGGAGGATGTCTTACATTTGTCTATCTGTGACATCCTTCAAACCCCCATCAGGAATAACTTTATAAGTGCAGGTATTGCTGGCATTTGGGAATTGAGTGATTTCTTGACTCCCAAACCGACTGTAAATTCCAGAGTACAGTATTAAAAGTGCCTCCATTTGCCTTTTGAAGATCCCCCACTCTCTGCCTTCAGGTTCTGCACAGTACAACAAGCACCAACAATAAATCAGCAAGCCCTGAGAAGCACAGAGTATGTAAAGTACCCACTGCAAGCCACTTGCGTATGAGAAGTGTGGGACAAGTGGCTTACTTCTGGGGGAATTCAGGAAGCATCTTTCTCTGTCTTACTGCAGGCTCAAGACTCTCAGGCTATGTCTGCAGTTAAAGTGTCTACAGTTAAAGTTGATTTAAGTCGACCTTGTTAAGTCGACTTAACAGAGCCTGTAATGTAGACATACCCGTCCACACTGGCTTTAATTTGACTTAATAAGGTCGACTTAAGCCTTAAGTCAATCTTCAGTAGTGGTGTTATTAAGTTGACTTAAGGGCGTGCTTAAGTCGACTTAATAAGTGCCCAGTGTGGACACAGCATTCTGTAGGTCGACTTAAGCGTCGTTAAATTGACCTAAGGTGCAAGTGTAGACGTACCCTAAGTGCGCAAGGTAGTGGTGCTGTGCCCTGATCACCCTCGGCCATCACTCCTTCTCCTGCAGTGTAATTGGTGTCGCAGCCAATGCAAGCAGAGGTTCTGCTGTTTGTTGCGGATCATAAACAGTTTCATAAGTGAGTCAGTGACAGTCATTTGATTGGATCCTTGCAGAGCCTGCGCGCAGTTTGCCGTGGGCTCTCTGATAAGCCTCAGATGGATTCTGAGACCCCCGTGGACCATTTTCAATACTGTGACAGTCTGAGATAATACGATTTTGGCAGAGTTTGTTTTTGAAACCCAGTTAAACATTCCTGTTCTTTACAGAGCCGTGGTGAGCTTCGCAGTCAAATAACCACTGTGTGGATGTACCTCTCTGTGAGGTGAAAGGGGCTGGCACACAAGTCATGAACCGTGAAGTGCTCTTCAGTAGCCTAAGCTTTCAGGGCCCCTGGTGTGAGGGCAGTCAGCCCTACAGAGAGCCCCCAAGTGTACAGCTGCCCTGTAGCTTGCCTTGGAGCTTCATTTCCTTCTGTGGAGAATTTTGAAATGTGTGGGGAATCATCCAAACAGGAATGACATCCAATTTCAAAGTACCAAAACCTTTTCTGCAATGGAATTTCCTTTCTCAGCACTGCTCCACCCTTCCCTTTTCCCACAGAACATCTACACATTTCTGCCACCTTAGGTGGTGGCAACATGGGCTTCTATTGCAGTTCTGTACATGGGCCTCCCTACTGTCTGGAGGAGCCACCTGTTTATCCTCTCTAAACATGGCCCCCATTACCACAGTACATGAGGGGAAACCTGGCGATCTTCATGTATTTATCCCTCTCTGACGAACAGATCTACTGTCTCTCTCCATTTTAAAGATGGGATAGGGAGAAACTATGGGTGCATCTACATTTACAAGTTAGATCGACTTAAGAAGTCTTAAGTCGACCTAAACTACTCTGCGTCCACACTGGGCTTTCCTTTAGTCAACTTAAGCATTTCCTTAAGTCAACTTAAGGAAAAGTTAAGTTGACTTAATAATACCTCATTTTAGGTCAACTTAACGCTTAAGTCAACCTTATTAGGTCGACTTAAGCCAGTGTGGACGGGGATTAATGCCTAAGTCGACCTTATTAAGTCAACTTAACATTGAAAAGGGGCTATGTCTATACTAGAAAAGTTAAGTCGACTTAATAAGGTTGACTTTAAGTCGACTTAACTTTTCTAGTGTAGACATAGCTCAAGTGACTGACTTAGTCCATATCACACAGGAAGACTGTGATAAAGCAGGGACTTGAACCCAGCTCTCCTAGATCCCAAGCTACCATAATAATGACTGGATAGTCCTTCCTCTCACAGGCCCTACCCCAACCTCTATGGAATCAGTGGAAAGTCCCATTGAACTCAGTGGGCTCTGAGGTAGGTGTAAAACATAGATTGTGAATTCTCCAAGGCAAGGCCTACCTTTGTATTTGCTTGAGCTGTCGCTTACAATGGGACCCTACTCCCTGTTTGAGGTCCTTACGTAACAACACCACGGCAGAAATAATAAAATGCACTTTTGGAGTGCCCATTTCACCACCTTGTTTTTTAAAACTTTGTCCATTTCACAGATCACTGAGATTAAAGCTAATTTAGTACTTTATTTATTTTGCAAAGCTGGACAAGAATGATTAAGTAGCATGTAAATGATAGATGAAATCCATTGCCTACCCAAGGAGCGGCAAGAACGGCCCAGCACATCCGAGTCTCAAAGGACATGGGCATCTTGGCTCTCTCTGATGCCAGTGACTTAAAAGAACAGGAGGTTGAAGTGAGAATTTCAGTTTCCAGGCAGAGTCAAGACGGGGGAAAATATTAAGGCAATGTTATTTAGCCTCAAACCAGATTCAGCTGTATCTGTTGAAGGTGATGATTTTATTTACTGAGGCCTTTGTGGAAGAGATGTGGGGTGAACAGCTGGCAGCAGAAGATGTATGATTCATTTCACAATGAACCCCAAGTGCCAGATATTTTATTACCTTACAAAGGGAGTTACTTCCAGAGGTAGTAAATTTTTCACTTAAGCTTCCTTTGCCAGCTATTATCCTTCTGATTTCTCCCTTTAATTAAAATCATATGGGTGTTCTGGCTAATTTTTCATTGTTTTGGTTAACCATTTGCTGTCTTCTAAAGGTGACAAGCAGAGAACAATGATCAAACAAATCTGATTGGCAGCAAAGCCAGCTATGGTAAATGCCAAGACTCTGACATGCTAAGTTCTACTGTTAAGGATATTTATTGCTTTTCACCACCCCAAAAGAGAGCTGTGAAAATAGAATTCTGCCCCCAAATCCCCTATTAGATACTGTAATGTGACAGAAGAAAGATAAGGGTGGTCAGGAATGTATTTTCTTCTCTGTATTCAATCCCTTGTTAATATCAGGAAGAGTTTGCCCAAGAAACCTTTCTGGCAGCTTATAAGATTTGGATGTGTCACATGTTATTATATCTGGTCGGGTAACATTTATACCGTATGCTCTATATAATGTATAACTATAAATAGTTAACTATTAATAAATGACAATGAATGTTTCTGGTTCAATAGCATTGTTTATTTAAGGGTGTATTCAGTTCTCCTCAATCAATGCAAACTCCCGTTGACTTTAACAGGTTTGGGAGCAAAGGAATGTTAACAGGTTATCTTCAGATCCATAAACAAATCACAGTGAGAGTTACTGAATAGTTAATTTTTAAGAATTAATTATGCATTTGGCACTGAATGCAGTGGTAAATAGGAATTATTACTGACTGCCTGTCAAATCGTTTATTCCTATTCAATAATGTATTAACTGTTTGCTAAATAATGGTAAACAGCAAGGTGTTGGAGATTAGCGTTTCCCCAGTGGGAGAAAAGCTGGTGTTTGTGCCTTAATCGTGCAATTTGCTCCTGTTGTAGCTGGAATGGAACTATGTCCTATCTGGAACTCCCATTGGGTGCAGCTTTCTGCCTGTATGTTGTAAATTGCATAACTGGGGCCTTGTGTGGAAGAATAAAGGCGGGTTGGTCTCATCATTTCCAAGGCATACAGTCAACGCCTCACCTGATTCCCAAGGATCTGATCTGTTGCAATGCCAGTCAGATTTGCCCCGCCTGTTCCTGGTTTGTTTGCAAGTAATGTATTTTTGGAAGTTACTTGCTTTGCTCTTTAGGAGACAGTAAATCTCATGAGGATTCTGAAAAATGATTTAATTGGCATCTCTTCAAAGCTTTGGTTTGAGGGCTCTGTGATTTCATGTTGGTTGGATTTTTTTTTCTTTTTCTGTTGCTGTAAAGTTGCGTGACTAATTAAAGGATGTTTTTCAGTTTCTTACTTAATAAGCAAAAACAACTAAAGCTCAAACCAACAAACCCGATTGTATTTTTGGAACTCAAGTGCTGTTATTTTTTTTTTCACTCCCTCCCCCTAGTATAAAAGCTAGAGACTGTGTTAAATTCAGTGACTTCTTATATTGACAATACGATCCAGGGCATTTCTTCTCTAGGTCACCAGTTCAAGTCCAACCCTGAAAATCATCATCCGTCATTGGTTCAGAGGTTTCAGAAGACACCTCCCAGCCTTAGCAAAGAGGTCACAGGCGGAGTGACGACACAGCCCGAATGACAGAAGGCTGTTATGGTTACTACAGATTACCACATCTCCAGAGACTGTGGGTTTGTTCTTGGCTTTGTGAGAAACATCCAATGTGATATGATCTTTCTGTACCTCCGTTTCCCCTTCCATAAAATAAGGATAATAATATTTCTCTGCCTTCGGGGCTGGTGGGTAGGGGGAGATAGGGATTGTCATAAAAGCCCTCTACAAACACTTAACATGACAATTGCCTTTCTGCCTTTTCTGCAGTGTGTGTCTGTAGTACTGAACCTTAAACCAGATTATATCAATCAGAAAGGTTCTGTCATGTAAAGATTTGCAATAAGGCACCATTGACCATCCATTCTGGTTGGGAGACGAACTCCAATGATGATGGGTCCTCCTGTAAATCTAGTCATAGGAATCCTGACAGTGGAACTCAGTTGATCATGTGAGCTCAATTCTCTTGTAATTCCAACAGTCACCTTCCCATCAAGTAATCCCTAAAACCCAGGATGTGAGGGTAATTGTCAAGGAAAAGGAGAAGAGGTTGAGTAAGTCATCACTGATATCAAACTTCAGAAATAATTTCTGACCACTATGGTTCTGGCCCTACTTCACTATGAAACCTAGTTCATGTGTGGAAGACATAAGAAAGGGGAAAGTGAGCTCCATGCCTGCTAATGTACAGACACAGGCTTGGTATCACGTCACAAAAAAAGTCACCAGCATTCCAGCTGCTCAAGAGCTTTGGAGCAGAATGGAGCATTTGCCCCTACCCCCCTATCGATTATGTTAGTCTGCAGCTTTACATATGCCAAAGAAAATATTTGTACATAAGACTCCTCTAATACGAGCAAAGTATAGCATAGGAAGCATGGGCTGATGGTTTGATTCTTAGGTTGGGAGTCCAAATATGAGTTCAATTCCCAGTTCTACCACAAGCTTCCAACGTGATGTTGAGCAAGTCACTTAATTTCTCAGTGTTTCAGTTCCCCATCTCTAAAATGGAGATAATATTGTCTTTCTCCCATCCTTTGTCTGTTGTATCTGTTTAGATTTTAGTTTTATTGTGGCCTTCTCTATTCCACAAGTTCTTTGCCAGCATAATTATACCGATATATGGCTATGCTACCAGAGCTTGTTAGTGTAGATGCTATGTATGGCCGGGGTGGACAAAATTGGCTCACAGCTAGGCACCAACAATTTTACTTTTGTTGCCAGAGAGAGCTCCTCCATTACATTTCTGCAGTGGAGGTAAGTGACAGGCTACTAAAACTGGTCACCATGGCAACCACAAACATAGATTTGTTGAGGCCTGCTGCATGCCAAGAGAATCATTTTTTCTGTTGGCACAGCACAACAGCATGAGCTGTGTTGCGTTTATATTGGGGGGATTGCTAGCATAAATGTGTTGAAGAGGGGCTGTGATTTTTTTTGTATCCCTGACTGACATCACTATTACTGACAAAACTTTGTAGTGTAGATCCTAGCCATAGTGTAACAGGGGCTTACAGCATTTACTAAAACAGGGGCTCAGATCCCAGGTGAAGGGTCCAAGCACCTCGAATACAAATTGTCTTGTTTTCTAGTCGATTCAATGTTTTTCTGTAAATGACCTAAAGGCTTGACAGATAGCACAATGTTCAAGTCAGAGGGAAGTCCAGGCTGGCTGAGGCTGAGAGAATCTGGGAGATAATGGTAAGATACTCAGAACAGACTAAGGTTTGAGTATATTGAAACTGAGTCTCTGATTCCCGGAATTGTTGGGGACCATCTTCCTTCCCTTGTGGGCCCCTCTCCGCTTCTCCATTTTGTTTGTCACTGTGCTTGGTTACACACCGTCCTCTATGGCTGGGCTGGGAGATGAGATTTTACAGCATTCATCAGAAAAAAAGGGTATGTAAGGTTGAAATGGCAAGCTGATGTTGATAGCTTGGTGGATGAGCCAGGGAGACTAGTTAGGCATAGAGGCATGGAAGTGTCTTGCACTGAAATAGAATGAGATGAAACGTGAGCCCATTTTATTAGCATGGAAGTTACTGCAACCTGAACAGTATACATTTTTTTTTGTTCCTCCTCCAGGAAGGTAAGGTCTCTAGTACTTTTCAAATCTGCAAAGGCGCTTCAAAGCCAAATGCTGGTGACGTTTGAGAGAGGTGGACAGAAAAACTACAGTTGACGTAAATGAAAATCGGCTTTAAATTTAAATGCCAAAGAAGGCAAGGGACTTTACCTCTTATCTGGGTAGTTGGCTTTAACGCACACGGCTGTAAAACGCACAAGGGAACCTTTAGTGTGTACGCTTTGGTCTACTGGGATCAATTAATGTGCAACACCTCAGTGCGCTTTAGAAATCATGCCCCGTATGATGCATACGCGCACTGTGTCAAGTCTTAGAATCATAGAATAATAGGGATGGAAGGGACCTCACGAGGTCATCTAGTCCAACCCCCTGCTAAAAAGCAGGACCACTCCCCCTAAATCACCCCCGCCAGGGTTTTGTCTAACCGGGCCTTAAAAATCTCCAAAGATGGAGATTCTACCACCTCCCTAGGTAGCCCATTCCAATGCTTCACCACCCTCCTAGTGAGAAAGTTTTTCCTAATATCCAACCTTGACCTCCCCAGCTGTAATTTGAAACCATTGCTCCTTGTTCTGTCCTCTGTTACCATCAAGGACAGCCTAGCTCCCTCCTCTTTGGAGCATCCCTTCAAGTAGTTGAAGGTTGCTATCAAATCTCCCCACAGTCTTCTCTTCTGTAGATTAAATAAACCTAGTTCCTGAATTGTTTTCCTGAATTAGGACCATGCGTCGTTGACAAGCAAATTGCCAAATGTTCCTTGGTTCCAACAGCAAATCTCCCACCAATTCAGATTCCTCACCATGGATCCTAAACACCCCTGACTTTTACGGGGGGAGATGGGGTGTTTCAGAATCCAGCCCTGAATTGCACAGAAGAATTGCTGGGATGTTTCCTGAGCTACCGAGCTTCTTGAGGCTTAAAATCTTGTCTGCTCTCTCCCCTCATTTTACAGTTTTTAGCTGGAACTCGAGTAATGGCAGGGCAGCCTTCCCAGTTGGGTTTTTGAACTTGCTCTTGCAGGGCTCTGGACATGCAGAGCTGGCTGAAAATTAAAAATAATTAAAATAAACCAAAAGCCAATCAGGCTCCTCTTCCCTAACCTTAAGGCCCCTTGTGACCAGCACAAGATGGTGATCGCAAAACCCAGGACAGCACGTAATATGCAGAGTTCTGCCTTAGAGAGACGAAACTCCTCTGTCAATGCTGATTCAAAGAGTAAAGTGAAATTAAATGGAAATGGGTGCCGGGTACCTAGTCTGAACTTTTAAATAAATTTTTAAAAATTTCCCTTACATTCTAATAAGTACACACAATGTCTTGGCTGTCAGTGCAGTTTGTAAATCTCTTTAGGAAAACCAGTGTTTCTTGACAGTTTTGGTATTTCAATGTAAAATGGATTATATAAACCTAGGTAAATTAACTTTTATAAATCCTACAGGGGAATCTATCCAGAAAAGTCAAACTTCTATAATATCATACATCTACTATTCTCCAAAACAAATCTCCCACTGACAGTTAGCAAAAATGTCATGTTTAAGAGATAATGGTTCATAATTTCATTATTTGTATTACAGGAGCATCAGGAGGCCTCTGCTAAAATTTGGGTTTTGTGGAAGGCATTCTACATACATACAATAAGTGATTCATGGCCTCAAATAGCTTGCAATCTAAATAGATTTATAGATTTCCAGGGCCAGAAGGGAGCATTGTGATCATCTAATTTGACTTCCTTTATAACACAGGAGGCCATAGAATTTCCCCAAAATAATTCGTGGAGCAGATGTTTTAGAAAAAACATCCAGTCCTGATTTTAAAAATTGCCGGGGATGGAGACTCCACACAGACTTTGCTAAGTTGTTCCAATGGTTGGTTATGCTCACTAGTTAAAAATGTATCCCTTATTTCCAGGCGGACTTGGTCCATTTTCAGCTTGAAACCAACAAAGGGAGGTAGAACAAAGGTACGGATATGAGAAGCCCACGCTCACACCTGACGTCAGGGGTTGAGCCAGGGACAGAATGCAGGTCTTCTAATTCCTAGCACATTGTCCTAGCCACTAGTCTACACTGCCCATCAGAAGTGCCTTAAAAAGAACTGTTTATTGAAAAACAATTGCAAGGTTCTCTTCCTATGTGGGCTAAAGAAACAGACTCTTAAAGGTAGCAGCACTGGAAAGCTCAAGTTAAAGGGTATTGTGCATACTACTTTAGTGAAAAAATGTATAAAGTTGAAATGTCCTCTCTATTACATATAACCTGCCTCAAAATGGCACATAACACTATAGCCACCCCTCATGATCCTATTGAGATTATCACCAAACACTTGAATTTCACCCTAATAATTATTATAAAGTTGCCAGAACACATACTTCTATTCATGTGAATAAACCACTCTTTCTTATGTACTCTTTACTATATGCAAAGCCTTTTCTTATCTGAGACTCAGTATATAACAACGGTATGGAACTCTTAGAGCAGTCATAGGATTTTGATAGTTTTAGCTCCAATCCAGCAATTGGGCCCCATCATTAGCATGATATTCTGCTGGGGTGGAGGGTTGGAGAGGATGGTTTTGTGGTTTTGACACTGGACTGAAACTCTAATCTGGGTTCACTCTCTAGATCATCTGCAGATTTTATGTATGATCATAGGCAAATCACTTAGCCTGTTCTGTCCCTCAGTCTCTCATCTGTTAAATGAGGATAATGCTTCCTTATCTCATGGAGGGCAGGGTATTTTGAGGGTACTTTCATTCATTTTAGTGAGATGTTCAGATACCACACTGAGGAAGTCCACAAAGGTCCTTAGATTGATCAAAATCAAAGCCCTGGTCTACACTGACCACCGTTTTCGATAGCAGTCAAAGGGAGATATGAAAGTTACTTAAAATAACTAGCATATCTCCCTTCGACTGCCTAACACCTACTCACCATGGGGTCTTTAGTGTGCTCAGTTCACGGGAAATGGTCTCCTGTGAATTCAGTTCTACTCTTTTTTTTTGTGGGTTGTCTTACCTGGTCAACTTCCTGATCAATCAAGCGGATATCCACTGACCTGCTCAACCGATCTGGAAAGATCTATTCTTGGCAGTGAATTTGCCATGGTAAGCATAGACCTGCCCATAGTGGCCCCAGGTGGGTTCAAGGGGCTTTTTAGGGTAAGCTCAGTGCAGGATTGGAATCACAGGTTAGTACCCACCACCAATGCATTATAAATAAAGCTTTGACAGTTTACAGAAGATATGTTTATAATCTCCCATGATTGCCAGGCTCTTGTGAGTCTGGGGTCATGAGTAAATGTAATTAAATTATAGCATAAAAAGATTGTTTGAATAGATAAAAGCCTATTTCTCTTGGAAGGAACTCTTCTAAAGGTTTATTGCAATTCAGCCTCTGTGATCACTTTGTTATTCTAGTCCTTAATGCCGCAGTTGGCGGTAAGATTCTTTTGCACTATTGCTTCCAAGGTCACTACTTACAACTTGTTCTATATCTCTCATAAACCTCTGTCGAATATTGCACCCATTTGTTTTTAGATTCCCAATGTTTAGATCCTCTTGGGATTTTACATTCCCTACAGCATTCTCATTGGCAAGTTAAGGAAGTATGGGTTGGATGAGTAGACCGGAAGGTGGATAGAAAACTGGCTAGATCAACAGGCTCAGCGGGTAGGAATCAATGGGTCAATGTCTAGTTGGCAACCGGTAATGAGTGGAGTGTCCCGGGGGTCGGTCCTGGGGCCAGTTCCGTTCAACATCTTCATTAATGATCTGGATGATGGGATAGATTGCACACTTAGTAAATTCGTGGATGACACCAAGCTGGGGGAAATGGTAGATATGCTGGAGTGCAGGGACAGGATTCAGGGAGACTTAGACAAATTAGAACACTGGGCCAAAAGAAATCTCATGAGGTTCAACAAAGACAAGTGCAAAGTCCTGCACTTAGGATGGAAAAATCCCATGCACTGCTACAGGCTGGGGACCGATCAGCTAAGTAGCAGTGCTGTAAAAAGGACCTGGGAGTTATGGTGGACGGGAAGCTGGGTATGAGCCCACAGCGTGCCCTTGTTGCCAAAAAGGCCAATGGCATAATGGGCTGCATCAGTAGTAGTGTTGCCAGCAGATCGAGGGATGTGATTGTTCCCCTATATTCGACACTGGTGAGGTCACATCTGGAATACTGTATCCAGTTTTGGGCTCCCCACTACAAAAAGGATGTGGACAAATTAGAAAGAGTCCAGCGGAGGGCAACAAAAATGATTAGGGGGCTGGGGCACATGGCTTACGAGGAGAGACTGAAGGAACTAGGCTTATTTAGTCTACAGAAGAGAAGACTGAGGGGTATTTGATAGCAACCTTCAACTACTTGAAGGGTTGCTCCAAAGAGGAGGGAGCTAGGCTGTTCTCTGTAGTAACAGAGGACAGAACAAGGAGCAATGGTCTCAAATTACAGCTGGGGAGGTCGAGGTTGTATATTAGGAAAAACTTTCTCACTAGGAGGGTGGTGAAGCATTGGAATGGGTTACCTAGGGAGGTGGTGGAATCTCTGTCTTTGGAGATATTTAAGGTCCAGTTAGACAAAACCCTGGCTGGGATGATTTAGTGGGAGTGGTCCTGCTTTTAGCAGGGGGTTGGACTAGATGACCTCGTGAGGTCCCTTCCAACCCTAAGATTCTATGATTCTCTTTCACTTGTGAGAGCAGCTTCACTTATTTCTCTTGATTGTTTTTATCTTTTTCAGTTAGGTCCCCTCAAAATCCTTTTGCTTTCTCTTTTTAAAAATTATACTGTCAGCCCACTCTCAGGACAGATTAAGGTGACCAGAATTCTCAATTTTGTAGGGACATTTCTGATATTCAGGGCTTATATAGGTGCATATCCCCTCCCCTTTCCCCCTCCAACATCCTCCTGTCTCTATTTTTCACACTTGCTATCTGGTCACCCTAGGACAAATACTCTGAAAAGCCAGGACCATTTATAAGTGTTATCTTCTCCAGAGGGCACTAGAATAGTCTCTCTCTGAAATTGAATCCAACTTGAACATTGTGTCCTAGACAAAGGGAAAATCAGTCTGCACTTCACTTAATAACAATCTCACTTGGTCTGATTTGTATTCTCTTCCTCAACTAATGAGCCTTGTTTGTTGTTACCATCCACTAGGCTGATGGGATCAATGTCTCATAAATCTCTTCTTGACCATTCTGTTGAAAGGCTGTTTCACTGAATGGGCACTCTCTGTTTTGATTTTTTTGTCCTTCAGTTTATTATTTTGTATTTCTCCACATGAAGCTGCACTCTCAGTTTAATGACCCAGCCCCCTAAAAGATACCATTCCCTCTGAGCAATGAGCAAATGGTTTTAGCAGCATGGCTCTTATTAAATGTAAAGATGGCCTAATTCAAAAACCATTGAAAAGCTCCCACTGAATTCAGTGGACTTTGGATCATGCCCTGAGATCTATGTTGCTAAATCTCTGAGCCCTGCTTTTGAGTTTACCTTGAAGTAATCTGCTCTAAGCCAATAAAAGGGGGGAAATTCAGTTTGACCTCAGATGCGATCCTCAACACTAGCAGTGAAATTCAGCTTCTCAGAATATTCATGTGTTTAAAATTTGTAATTATAGGTAGAGCTGCTATATATGCTACAGTTAAGGTTGTCCTACACATGTCTCATCATAAAACCCTGTTTTCAGTTGCTTGTAAGAGCCAAACTTAGCTGAAAGTTTCCATGCCCGGTATCTGCCTCATGCTGAATTTTTCTGTTCAGCCAGTACTGTATGAAAGAGGCAGGCATCTAATGGAAAAAATATGTGAACATGTAACTAAAGGTTGTATCACAATACAAATGCACACGGGAGGCAAGTTCTGACATTTTCGAGTTTTTGAGCTCTGGTCTGTGGAACCTTAAAGTTATTTAAACATATATTTTTGTGTGTAATGAAATGCATATTTTATTATCTATGGAATCTGTTAACAGTAGGCCTTTCCCCATGCCCTTCTGCCTGCAATGGTATAAAATTTAGTAACCCTCACATCTACCTTGTAACTGAGGTCAAGATATAAAGATAGGACCCCTGCAGCACTGCAGTATATCAGAGTTTCATTATAGTATTCCCGGGGGGATCACTTTCAGGCTAGAAGCGTGTGTGTTTGATACGGCTCTTCAGAGTATAACATTAAGTGGTTCTAACATTATGTGCAGATGCACGGCTAAAATCTAACCCTGATATCTGAGCTTCTTCAAATGTCTCAGGAATCTGGATCCAAAATTGTCCATTGTGTCTTTTCTTCTGGGTGGAATCTAAAACCAAACTGGGCCATTTGGTTGTATAGGTGTATATTTTTTTTCTGCTGTCCAGTGTTCCGCAGAGCCCAAAACTTGTGTCAGCGGTAGCCAAGAGTATGTCAGCGAAGAGCAGTTGTTGGGATTGCTAGATCTGGCTGGAAGACCTATTTTCCACTCAGATCTAGTTATTATAAGTTATTTTCCCCTATGGGGAAAAACAGAGAAAATTAATTTTAAAAAATTATGAAAACATACAGGAAAAAATAGTTTGTTTTTGTTTTTAATCAAAATTTTCCATGGAAAATGTTGACTTTGCAGGGACATTATTTGGCCAAAAACTGAAATAATTTTATTAAAAATGTGTCGTGCTGCTTTATGGGAATTAAATTTGGATACTTATGCTCCCATTCTCCTACCAAGGCCAGGCTTTCAGACAGGACTTCATCTCCCATGATGCACCATGTCCAGGAACTCCCATGAGGCACTCGCTCCTTTCATTAAGGGTGCATCTACACTGGCAAGTTAGGTAGACTTAAGGAGGCTTAAGTGGATCTAAACAAAGCCATGTCCACACTGGGCTTTTCTTAAGTCGACTTAAGCATTTCCTAAAGTTGACATTAAGTCAACTTAAGCTTTCCTTAAAACACCTCGTTTTAGATCGACTTAAGCCTTAAGTCGACTCAAAAACAGTGTGGATGGGGATTAGCGCCTAAGTCAACCTTATTAAGCCGACTTAAAGCGCTAAGTCGACTTAATAAGGTCGACAAGGGGCTTTGTCTACCCTAGAAAAGTTAAGTCGACTTAATAAGTTTGACTTAAAGTCGACCTTATTAAGTCAACTTAACAAAGTTGACATAACTTTTCTAGTGTAGACATAGCCTAAGAGCTGTGGTTTTCAGCCAAAATATTTGTTTTCAGTATTTCAACCAAATATAAACAATTTCCACAAAAACAAAACACTCTGGAAATGTAGAGTTTTTAACTAATTATTTTTATTCAAAAAGACTTTAAAAGGAAAAATTTCAACAAACCTTACTAGTCACTTCACCTCTCTGTGCCTCAGTTTCCCCATTTACAAAATGGGAATAATGATAGTCCTTTTTCTTCTCTTTTTCTCAACCCTACACTCTAAGTGACACAAGCTCTCTTGCTTCTTTTTCTTTATTTCAATATAACCTTTTTTTCTAAAAACGTTTTCAAATTCTTTGTTCCTGTCTCTGCCATGTGGTGCTCACTGTCTTTTCTCCTCCTCTTTTTACACAATGCTCACTAAACTTTCTCTAACCCAACAAAAACTCTTTAATTACAGAAAACTCCGTTTAATTTCTCTTTAATTTCTTTTCCCTCTGAGCTTTTAAAACAGAACACATAAGGCTTTCTCCCAACCTAATGGAGAATTCTTTAATTTCAAAATCTCCTTTTATTTTCTTTATTTCAATCTAACCCATATTGTTTTTCTTTGAAACCAACCCTTATTTTTTTCTCTTTGAACAGCTTGCTCTGTGACATATCTCCCACTGCTTTCTATCAAACTAGCCCTTATTTTTTCTAAAAAATCCTTCTCCCTCCAGGTTTCTCCTTCTCTCAAAACACAGGTTTCCCATGTCCAAACACAGGCATACAAGCACCCTCATGGGCCCATATATATATATATATTTCAAAATGGCTGATGGTGCCAATTGTGTACAAGACATGGTGATGAATGCTATCAAGGTCTTTACTGCTTCTGTGAGCACAACAATCTCTCTACGAGGAATTCGTTGCAGGTTTGTAGTCCATGTTTTATGCAGCTTTTGTTAGCAGTGAAAAGAAATCCTTTATCAAAAAAATCATGTCTTTTTAATCTTGACAGTGTCCTGTTCTTCTATTTGTTATTAAAAGAAAACTCTTGGAGCTAGGCGATAAGCACTCAAGTCAGTCTTTGTGGGAGCTTTTCATCTCTGGAGATCTCAGCAGAAGTTTGGCACAGGTCATAAATGAAATGGATATGGCTGGTTTTTGTCTTAATACCCAGAAAATATCTTATCCCATCCCAATGCCACTTGGTGATGTGAATCTTCCCAGGGCATACAGTCAATGGGCATGCTACAGGTCAGGCTATGATCTTTAACAGTCTCATTTTTGGTATCTGGTCTCTCTCCTTTCATGGGCTACGCTGGGGGGCGTTGAGGATTTGCTCAGTGATCAGAAACTACTTATATTGTGATTTGTTTAGCACAGCAGCTCTCTGTGTTTAAAGAGGCTGGCAAAGGCATCAAATCCTAATTCTTACTATCTAGTGGTATTTTAATTAAGTTCCAAGGGGCATGGAGCTGGCGTTGAAGTGGAAGCTGAAACTTGTGGAACTATGCCCAACTGTTCTCCATTCTGTCTGCTGCTGTATTTTCACGAATTCATAAGGTGACTGCAAACCTTGTTTAAACCAGAGAATTGAACCCTTATCTGAAGGCTCTTGGATTGAAAACGATGTTTCATCTAGGATGGCCGTGCTGGTACAAACAGACTTTAAATATGTCATACAGTCTTAAAAAGATGGCACTAATGTTTTTCATCATGCAAGTGCTTTGTTAATCTTTGCTAATTAATTTTCACCAGGCTCCTGTGGAGCTGATAAGCGGTGTTTTCTCATCCATCTGACAGATGGGGGGGAAATGGAGATAGAAAGGGATCACGATTTTTTTGGTAGTGACTAGTGGTTTGGGTCACGTCCATTTTTTGTTGTCCAAAGAGAGACTGTTTAAAAGAACCTGATGTTTAAAGTGCCAAAGCTCAACACATTATGAAAACCAGGCTGTTTTAAGGTGTCTCACATTTGGCACCTGGAATAACTAATCACGTTTGAAAATCTTGGTCTAAGCAATTTGTTCCAGTCCAGAGAGGCAACTAGTGACAATGTTGGGAAGGCTGCACTCAGGGTGGAAATCCTGGTTTCTATTCCTTTGGTTTGGCTCATTTACCTACACTCTTGTAACTACAAGTGATAGGTGAACCACAAAATACACTTCAAAGCATCTGATGAAGTGGGATTTTCTCCCATGAAAACTCATGCGATAAATAAATTTGTTAATCTTTAAAAGCGCCCCAGGACTCCTTGTTTGTTTTGCTAACCTAGACTAACACGGCTACCCCTTTGGAACTCGCCAAAAATACTCAGTTTAGGTCACCATCGAAAAGTTCATTGCTTCTTCAAACTTCCACAGAACCAAACTAGAAAGCTTGTAAAAACATCCAGAGGGGTAGCCATGTTAGTCTATGTACAGCAAAAACAACGAGAGTCCTGTATCACCTTATAGACTAACAGATTTCTTTGGGCATAAGCTTTCGTGGGCTATAACCCACTTCATCTGATGTATGACGAAAGCTTATGCCCGAAGAAATCTGTTAGTCTATAAGGTGCCACAGGATTCTCTTGGTTTTTGCTTGTAAAAACAGTTAGCTATAATATTTATGGGAGTTCCAGTCAGCCCATAAGTTAAGATTTACTTCCTAATAATCGCAGTGGATTGGAAAAATTGTTCAATTTATAATAATCAATAGAAACTAAGACCAAATTCCACTGAATTACAAATAAGATTTTTATTTTGAATCTTAGGTAAAACATTATTTGCTCTGTACCAATGTAACCATCCCAAGTGAATAGAACTCTTAGTAAAAAAAGATGTGTAATGTATCCCCCTTGTTCAAGCAAAATTTCCATTAACTTTAAAATTCTACCACGACAGCTTTGAAGACTTTCCATCTTCTAATCATCATCAGCTCATTCAAGAGTGCAGTTTGAGACGGCTTATTTGTTACATCTTCGTTTTTCAAATTGGGGAAAGAATGAAACAATAACAGTTATAAAACCAAATGGAGATTGGGTGGAAAATTATTATAAATAAATAGCCTCAATCTAATTTCATGATGGAATTGCTACCATCACTGGCACTCTGTGCAGTTTCCAAAAGGGCAAAATCATAAAAGTGCAGAGTGAGTGTTGGCCGATTAAGTCAAATTACTGGAAGCAAATTTTAATCTAAATTAGTGGCCAGCCTGAAATACTACTTTAAATACTGCTTAAGAAAAATAAAACTAATTGAATCTGGTTACTTTGGGGGCCCATATGTCTCGTTCTCATTTTTCTACTGTCATTTTCCAGGATTTCTTTCAACTTTCTGTATTAAAGTGACATTTGCTCAGCTGCTACTCAAAGATGTGACTGGGAATGTGGAATCTAGCAGATGAACACACTGCCCATTACCATTTTTCCCCCACCCCCATCCACGTCAGTATGAATGTGCAAAGATAATAGATGAAGACTAATGTGTTGCAATAAATAACCTCCCGATAGAGGGACTATAATATGAAGCAGCGGTATGTATAGAGATCTCTGCTTTCAGAACGTGCGTGATAAGAAAGAACAGTATATGTAGAGGAGGGAATAAAGCCTGAATGTTACTTTCTTTTTTATATTGGCACACTGTACAATATGCAAATATCTTCTTCAGAGCATTGCAGTGCACGAAATACATCAGGAGGACACCACAGATAGGGTTGGGTTCTCCTTTGCATTTAAAGCAGGAGTTACATCTCTGTTTCTGTATGAAAAACACATGCATTTGCTCTAGAATTTCAGCATATAATCCACAAGTAAAGCTTGAATTTTTGGAGGATTTTCAAGTAAATGCGTTAATTAGGTTGAGTATTAATCAGTTAAAATAGGCCTCACTGTTCCCATTTTCACTTTCACGTGGGGGTGGGGCAAAGGGGCCTCGCCAGCTTTAAACTCCTTAACAGACACAATGTAGCTTGCTAATATTTATTCTTGTTATGCTTTGAAGGTCGGTGGGCTAAGTAAAGATGAGTAAACCCAGATGGAGAAGTTAAGTAAATTGCCTGAGGTCACACAGTGAATAAGTAGCAAAGTTTGAATTACAGCTCACAGGTCCTGACTGCCGGCCCTCTGCTCTAAGCATGAAATTACATTCCCTCCCATATCACAAAGAAAACAAAGTGTGAGGTGCTAAGAACATATCTGTATGAAGGATTACGTTGAACCAGTCTCTATAAACCAGCTTGGACGAGTTTGGCAACGTTTAAGTGCCCATGACCGCCACGTCAAGGGTACTGTATTATTTCTACCAACACCTGTGCATCCGAATGGCTGCAGGAAGCAGCAAGTGTGGCTGTTGAATCTGTGGGGAGGAGAGAGGGTGGCAAAAAAAAACCTAGCAGGCCCACCAGAAAATCCTAAATCTGGTTGTGCAGGATAAAACTTTCAGCCCTCTCTGGGTATGTTTACACTGCAATTAAAAACCCCTAGCTGTTCTGTGCCCGCTAGCTCCAGCTAAGCGGCTGTTGCATTTCAGCGTAGACATTAGGGCTCGAGGACTCTGTGAGGTGGGAGGGTTCTAGAGTGTGGGCTGCAGCCTAGGCCCCAGAGTAGCTAGAGCCTACGTATCAGCTGGCATGGGCCAGCCATGGGTGCCCAAATAAAACCCTCTGAGGCTCAGGCTGAGCTTGTCAGCGTGTTGTAGGCAAGCATGGTCATGCTACAGCTGCAGCAGCAAAGGGGAACTTTCCTTCCCACGTCTGTGTCAGACCACGGGAAGTGTCACATAGCCTTGCCCCTCCTGTGAGGAGAAGGAGATGGGAGGAGCGAGCTGCTGTCCTGAGTGGGAGTGTGCCTGCTTCGAATGAGAGAGGGAGCTGGGAACCCTGATAGCTCCCTGGGCTTTCCCAGTCAGGTCGACTTTCTCATCGTAAAGACGAGGGGGGGCGGGTTCCAGGTCTCAGCCATGACCAAGGCAGACCTGGTCCTCACCTGAGCTACTGCCAAAGACTGGAGGCTGCAGGACAATCTGCCTGCCCCCACCACTACTGGGATCAGCTCCAGGTAGGGACATTTCCCACAGGGTGACGGAGGGAACGTTGGCTATGTCTACACTTGCACATTAGTTCGAATTAAGGAAACTTAATTGGAACTAACTTAAGCCTTGGCCACACGAGGCTTTCATTAGTTCGAATTAAGGGCTTCCTTAATTCGAACTAATAAACTCGATTGCTTAGTTCGAATTAAGGGTTAATTCGATTTGTTGATTTGAACTAAGTCAAATGTGGCCATATTAGTTGGAACTAATCGGCAGATTGACCTTCCTGCAACTGACTGATTCGAACTAAGCAAGTGCCCTGCATGGCCATGGCTAGTTCGAACTAGCATCCTAGTGGGGCCGTGCTGGTTCGAATGAAGTTAATTCGAACTAACTAAAATTAGTTCGACTTAGTTAATTTGAATTAACTAATTCCAACTAGCTTTTGTAAGTGTAGACATAGCCGTTGTGTCCTGAGACGTGTGGAAAGGTTGCTGGCTTGGGGGAAGCAAGCTGTGTCCGGCCTCACGGCTCTGCGTGGGACTCACTGTATGTGTGACAGACTCTTTTGCTCGTCTTTATTCTGTGCAATGGTGGGGAAGGAGAGGGTCCGATGTTTAAAAGTCCGGAGGTGTTGCTCCATTCAGCATTTCAAGGTTTACACCCCATTTTCAAAGACTAAGGAGCCTAAAGCCATTGACTTTCAGTGAGATGTGGGCTCTTAAGTCACTTGAAAATGGGGTGTAGCTTTTAGCGTCACAGGGCCTGAGTGATTGAGTGGAGCAATGACTACATATTTTTATAATCTGGGTCTGTGTGTAAATGAGAGGCCGGTAAATTCCTTTACCGTAGCTACAGCAGGTAAAGTCATACAACTGTAGGAACGGGGCTTAGATTTTTAATCTTTAAAGTGAACACGCACAGTTGGACAGCCTAGAGATCCAGCGTGCTGGGGAGAGAATTTCATAGCCACCATCTACTTACCTCTGGCATCTCTTTCGTTTTTAAGAGCCTCATAGAGACCAGGGTGGGGCGGCAGAGAAATTCCTTTCCCTGTAGCAAAGCAGATGAAGAGTGGCATCAGAGAAACGAACAACCCTGCCATCATTTTCAAGTGCACAAACTAAACTAGTTTCCCTCTCAAGTCTGTATGATGCAGTGTTGTTGCGGGTTGTTCCTTGCCTTTCCGACTGGAATAGCATGTTGCTTCTCTGCTATGCCCTTGGGTTAATGTGTTTTCTCATCAGATGGATCTGTATCTGTTACCGGCATGGGTGGGAAGGAATACAATTGCAGCAGGACAAGCGTGCGAGGTGAGAGGGGGCAAGAAGGAGTGACATAATTATCAGTTTGTGTTGAAATAAGACCGAGTGATAGCAGAGACCATTCTGTTTTTTCTCCATACACAGAGGAAACTTGTCGCTCCTTTCAGCTGCCTGTTATACTAGCAACCAGGAGTGGTTAAAAGCAAACTACTGGTTCAGGAGGGCGGTTGCCCTATGACATTCTGTCTTTGCTGCTTCTGCACCTTTACATCTGCTGTCTGTGGAAACAGCTGTTTTTGTGCTCAGCGCAGACCTTCAGAGAGGGCACAGGTGCTGTGTGTTCTCTTGGAACTTTTTCTTGGGCTCTCATGTTTTAAGAAGAGAATAGAGAGAATCATACTGAAAACAGGAAGATCTCTTCTGGAATTCTGTCACCCCATTCAAACTGTTGCAAAACTAGCTGAGGTGAAGAGAAGGGCAATAAAATGTTTAGAAGCTTTGAAAGACGTTCATGGGGAATTTTGCATATGGCCTAAAAGAAGTAGGAGTGATGATTAAGAGGGTCATGATACAGATATATAAAATAACAAATGATGTATAGAAAGCTATTGGGGCACCCTCCAATTTCATAATAAAAAACAAGAGGATGCAAGGTCCAATGAGAGGTAGAAACAATGTAAACTGAGAAAATGAAATATATCGCCGCCCACATGATTAACCTATGGAACCCATTGCCTCAGGTTCCAACTCAGAAAAGCGCTGAAGTCTCATTACAGTCAATGTGATTTACAGACATGCTTAAAGTTAAGCCTGTGCTTTAGCACTAAGGGATGCTGTCCTGAATTGGAGCCAGAGGACTTATGGAGGTAAAGAGCATAGTAGGATTTTGTAAGGAATTTATATAATTAATGGAAGAAATCGTCTATCCTACTAACTATAATAAAAAATGTATAAGGTCTATAAACCCTCATGCTTTGGACCTACATGCACCATTAGCTCCCTGGGGTTTGGAAGTCACTTCCACCCCATAGGCCTAATTGTCCATTATAGGGGTTTACGCAGAAATGGGCACTGTCTGAGACAGGATTTTTTGGCTTGGTGGCCCATTAGCCTGATCCAGTATAGTTATTTCTCCATGCCCCTGGTGGAACAGAGGAGTGGAATACAGGGAGAAGGAATAAGAGACAGGAAGATGGTGAGGGAGTGGAAAGAAAATAAGAGATACCCGTTTTAATGGCTGCATCATTTAAATTACACTACACATTTAAATTGTGCCTGGAATGTGAGTGTTGTCAGGGGATGTGGTTGCAGTGTGATACCTGTAGTGTTGATGGGACCTTAGATCTAGTGCATCTCTAAGCAAAACACTTGAACTCCTCTGTCATATTTGAGGCAGTGAAGATAAAAAGAGCTTATTTGTTGATAGACTTGATTTGAGATAAATGTGTGTTCTGGGGAAAGAGGCAAGATTAATTAAGATAATGAAGTGTGTTTACATCAAATACCATTGAAAATCAATTCTCTTTGCTCTGAGCTCAATTAACAGAAATATACATTATTTTCTTTGTCAAATGCCACAATTAATTATAAAGTAGATTTTTCTCTGTGGGGCTTCTCTAAGGCTGTGTGGTGATGCTTACAATTAATTCTAATAAGAAGGTCAGACTAAAAATGTACCTCTCCTTGTAAATTCTTACAGCCTAATTATTGCTTTTAAACACCTGGCAATGGGGTAGGCATCTTGGAAAATAAGAAAAAGACATAGGGTAAAATTTTCAAAAGCACGTAAGTCATATTTTCATAAGTGATTTAGAAGCAGATGTTTCATTTGGTTTCAGTAGAATTTAGGTGTCTAAAGCCTAGTCTATGTTCAAAAAACTGCATCGATCCCCGAGGATCAACACAGTGGGGTTGATTGAGTGGGCAGTCTAGACCTGCTCAGTCGATCCCGGAAGCACTCTCCAGTTGATGTAATTATTCCATCTCCTCAAGTGGAGCAAGGCTGTGTCGACCGGAGAGCGCTGTAAGTCGACGGAGCCGAGTGAGGACACTGCAATCGATGGTACATACGTGTTCTGTGGAACATAGATTATGTATCTTCCGCTGACTTAGTGCCGTAGGGTAGACCTGGGCTCAGTGACATTTGAAAATGGGAGTTAGGCTCCTTAGAAAATGGTATTCAGGGTCCCTGTCCCTGCATGCATACAATCTAAATATGGCAATGCAATATGTGAGATAAAACAAGGGTGGTGGTGGAGAACCAGATGAGTGTGGAAGGATTAAAGGAAGGACACTAATATAACAGTTGCTTAGACTGGCATGTTCTCTTGTTTTGTTACTCGTCAGACAGTCTTCCTGCTCCCACTCCCTCCTGTTGATAGGCAAACCAGCCTGAGTGAGTTTTCAGGAGGGATTTAACTGTAGTAAGGAAAGTGGCATGGCAAATAGGTTTGCAGAGGGTGCTCCAAATGTGAAGGAGGCAGCAGGGCAGAAAATGCGGACACTCCGGGAAGGAGTGAAAGGGGACTCAAGGCTGGTGTCATTAGCAGAACAAAGAGAGGGGAGCACGAAAGGATGCCAGGTTAGAGATTTAAGCAGGAGTTGTCTGATGAGTAGCTTGGAAATGATAGCCAACACAAAGAGGAGCCAGTCTAGACACTCTGGCTATGTCTACACTTGTTAATTTAGGTCGACTTACCATGTCCACACTTAAATTTTGAGTCGACTTTGAGGGGACCCTACAAAGTCGACCTAGAGCGTCCACACTGGATGCCTAGGTCGACTTCTAGGGGCTAGGTGGACCTGGGACTGGTCCATGGTGGCGGGGGGGCACCCCTTGCCAAGTGCCAGGGGGCTCAGCCTTTGCCCCATTGTACCTGGGTACAATGGGGCAAAGGGGGACAGGGACCCTGGCAGGGCATAGGGGCAGAGTGGGCAGGGCTCTGCCCAGCCCTTTGAGGGGGGCATGCCAGGCTCTCCCTGTGCCTGCCACCCTGGCAGGGAGGGCAGTGGGGGAGCCCTGGAGTCCCCTAAGTCGACTTAAAGTCGACTTAGTGGTGCTCCACATCTACATTGGCTTAAGTCGACTTTAGAAAGCAGAAAGTCGACTTAAAATGATGTTTTAGAAAGTCGACTTAAGGAAAGTGTAATGTAGACGCAGAGTAAATTAAGTCGACTTAAGCAAGCTTAAGTCGACTTAATTTACAAGTGTAGATGCACCCTCTGAGAGGCAGAGACATGGTCAAAGCCATGGGGAAGACAGATGATTTTTGGTAGCAGCCTTTTGGATGGACCGGAGGAGAAAGAAGTTAAGATTAAAAGTACTTGGGAGGAGAGGAATGCAGTAGATGAGTTAGATAATTTATAGATAAGCAGTTTTGTCAATGGGCTGCAAGGGAAGGAATGTGTGTTCCATAAATATTGAGGAAGAGTGAGCAATGGGATTTGGCCAGAGCCTGGGTTTGAGGTGGTGAGAGGAGTGGCCTACAGAAGGGGCCTTTGGGGTGGGGAGGAGGATGATAATGCCAATAAGATCCTTCAGCTTTACTTCTTCCCTGGAATAATCACATCCTTCCAGAGGAAATCTCTGCTGAAAGAAAGAAATTCAGAGCAGCCCAGCTCATCAGGGACTGCATTAGCTGTGAGAGGTGCCCAGCTATTAACCTGCCATGAATGGCTGGCCCGTCATCACAGACTTTGCAGGAGCAGGACCCTCACCAGAACCAATATGAAGCCACTCTTGATCTTGGCCTGGAGATAGGGAGGTGCTATGTCCTGGCACATACAACTGCCCGCATGACCCATTGACTTGATGCTCAGCATCCTGCAGGATAAGACAGTTGGTGTTTCAACAGCATGGTGCTTTGATCTCCCCATCTGGTAAGTCTGTGAGTTCTGTCCCCTAATGGAGCTTGTACTACCTGCAAGAAGGTGGTTGCTGCTTAAACCACCTATAAAATCATCGCCTTGGTTTTTGTGTCTGTCCAGCGCTTCCACTGAACGAAATCAAAACGTTGTGTCCCTGTAGGGTGTCAATATTTATGGTAAAGTAGAGTTTTAGCTTTAAGAGTAAACTAACTTATTGTTTTCTTTAAGATGGCTAAAACATTGTCAATGAAAAGTATCTCACTGTCACTTTCCTGGATCTCCTTGATGTATAGCTGCTGGGAAGGGGTAAAAAAATGTGCTTTATAAAAATTTTCCTTCTTTCCTGGTGTGTTACAGACCTTGATGTGTCCTTCTAGTTTATTGAAACTGCTGTTACTTGTGCGGCCATAATGGCTGATATTTTTGGAATTTCAGATGTGACTGATGTGTTGCCACAGGATAAAGCTTGCAATAGATTGCAAAGTACTTATCTGTTGGAGGGAGGGAAAGTCCTCTTTGGAATCTTCCGCTAATATTGCCCCATTTCAATATTACAGAGAGTATCGCTTCTCTTAATCAGGAAGATAAATGAATGCGGATGGCTTCTTTACTGTGGCATCTGCTAAGGTGCTTTTGCACAGTGCTAGTGAACAGTAATGATTGGCACTTACTTGATGGACATTGGACCTTCACAAGGGATTTTGTTAATCTAATGCCAAGAGCTTACTGGAGATCAGTCAGATGTTAGAAGTTAAATTGGGTATCAGAGGTGTGAAATTTTAGACTCTGGTTTATTAATACAGATGTTGCTAAATAAAGAGGAAAGATAGCAAATACAATTATTCTTGAATCTTTATTCAGTATAGTATTTTATTTCCTTTGAAATATGTTAAAGCTTTAAAAAATGGCCTCCTTTTCAGTGTCCAATCCAGCAAAGCTGCGTGGCCCTTAATCAGAATGGTAGTATGTTTTTTAGAGTGTCCCTTATAATATCATTCTTGTTTTTATTTGATCTGGTCCTTTGGGGGCAAAGGGCATTGTGTGTCTAATGCTCATGGTACAAAGAGCATACACAGACTAAAATGAGGCATAGCCTGCTTTCTATTCCAGGCAGTTTAGGTTTTTATACTATGATCATCACTGTTGTATCTGAGTGTATTACTGATGTGACTAACATCTGTCACAGTCCCTCTGTGTTCATCTCAATTTGCCATAAAGATGGACTTGAGTTCTGAACTTAAAATCCAGATACGATTTGAATTTTACCAAAACTTGGTAGTATTGGGATTTGGTGTTTTAGCTCCATCCATTCTAGAGAGAGACTCAAACTTTCCTGAAGTTCAGAGGAGATGGAGTCTGGGTTTTGTAGCTAGTATTCTTATTTGGACACATTTCTGGCACTTCAGAAGATATCTCAGAGTTTTCTAGATATAGAATGTATTACGCAGGGAAGATCTGACTGAATAGACTTTAAATAAATCGGAAAGCAGCTTATGCTGTTTTAAGATGCAGTGCATTATCTGTACAACTTTGGTATTTTCAACATTAAAGCTACAGCAGACCTTAAAAATGTATTGCAAAAGTAAATTAAAAATCTGATCACTCCTAACCAGTCTTGATTGTAACTATTACTCTTGCAGAACAAAGTTAAAAAATATGAATTGGGTAAAATTCTAATTTTATTCTGTCCCATTGACATTATCTCATTTGACCACAGGCACTGATTTTCTATCGTGTAACAGTTAAGGGTTATAGCTTGAATAAAATTAACCTTTGTCCGCAGTTTCTTTTATTAACAGTGTCCTTGGTAACTCTTCCGATGTATTCATGTGGGGGAAAAAAACAACGCCCCTTTTTTTGTCCAGTAATTTCAATCTGTTTTCAATTAGGAATACTATGCGGAACTGTGAGAGCTGCCAAAAACAAAGAACTCCTGGGAGCATTGTGTTGAAATATGTATCAGAGATAGATTCTTTAGTTTTCTATTATTATTTATGAAGCAATGTCACATTGTCTTAGTCATTTGAGAGACAAAGGAAAAATAATTCAATTTTAAAATCAAATAGTTCAAGCTGCATATCGGATAGTGCTTAAAGGTATTTTGGACAGTCTCTCAATGTAATTGAACCACTAGCTAGAGCTAGAACTGAAGAAGAGCTCTATACAAGCTCGAAAACTTGTCTCTCCAACAGAAGTTGATCGAAAATGAAAGAGATTACTTCATCCACCTTGTGTCAGTAGTCCTAATCAGGCCGGCCTAAGGTTTTTTGGCACCCAAGACGAACTATGATTTTGGAGCTCCCTCCCCCACATGTTATAAGCGATAACATAAGTAAAAAATTCTCTTCCATCTAATTTGGTGTCCCTTAAAGCCTGGCACCCTAGGCGACTGCCTAGTTCACCCATATGCTTGGGCCAGCCCTGGTCCTAATGGTTTTTATCATCACCCACCCAATAACAAAACTGGGAAGTGCACCTTTTGATAAGTCTGGTCACGTCTTAGCTCTAGATCCTTGCACTATGACATAAGCTCCCTAGAGGATGCTACAAAATTAATTCTTCACACTCGTGAAATCTATGATGGTTTCATCAGAAAGCATTTTAATGATCAGACTTACATGGGTTATCATATCTCATCAAATATTTTACCAGGCTCTAATTCAGCCTAAGAAATCAAATATAAAACTTTGGGTTGGCTACTTTAGTCTAAGGAATATAAAAGAAAGCATATGTCAATTTCTATTAACTGACTGAGAATGTTAAACAGGCTTTGTGATAACACTGGAACTTAATTTAAAATACTTCTTAAAAAAATAGTGCTGTAGAGCACAGCTAGGTGAACACTGTCAAAAAGCATTTGTGATCATTTGTTCTAATTATTAAATCAATTCACTTAGCCTGTAATGAAGCCCCTTGTGAATTATGGTGTTCTGCATGAACATTCTAGCCAACGTATTTACTGTCCGGAACAGTGACAGCTCAGGAATGATGGAGGGGGCCTGGCATGAAGGTTAGAAGTGGAGCAAAGTGTTGAGATTGCAAGTTCCAGGGTAGCTTCTACTTGAAAAAGAGCTCTGTTGCAAGTTAGCATATGCCACCTTTACTTGCTGAGTAGTTCCTTACTCAGAGTGTTAGTCCCACTGAAGTCAGAAGGCAAAATCTGACCTCAAAAGTGGCCTCACTGAAGACAGTGGCTAATGCCAGTGACCAAAGCTCACCCAATGAAACTATTTTCTGAAGTAAAGTACTGTTCAACATAAGTAGTGTAGTGTATAGGAATAGGGAGGTATTCCTGCATGTAGTCTGTGAGCCCTCCATTGGAGTTCTCTGTTTTGGAAGCTGAAAGAAACCAGCCAGAGAAGCAGAGTGTATGTAGCTAGGCTTTATATCATAGAATCATAGAATAATAGGGTTGGAAGGGACCTCACGAGGTCATCTAGTTCAACCCCCTGCTAAAAAGCAGGACCACTCCCCCTAAATCACCCCAGCCAGGGTTTTGTCTAACCGGGCCTTAAAAATCTCCAAAGATGGAGATTCTACCATCTCCCTAGGTAACCTATTCCAATGCTTCACCACCCTTCTAGTGAGAAATTTTTTCCTAATATCCAACCTTGACCACCCCAGTTGTAATTTGAAACCATTGCTCCTTGTTCTGTCCTCTGTTACCCTCGAGAACAGCCTACCTCCCTCTTCTTTGGAGCACCCCTTCACATAGTTGAAGGTTGCTATCAAATCTCCCCTCAGTCTTCTCTTCTGTAGACTAAATAAGCCTAGTTCCTTCAGTCTCTCCTCGTAAGTCATGTGCCCCAGCCCCCTAATCATTTTTGTTGCCCTCCGCTGGACTTTTTCTAATTTGTCCACATCCTTTCTGTAGTGGAGAGCCCAAAACTGGACACAGTATTCCAGATGCGGCCTGACCAGTGCCGAATAGAGGGGAATTATCACATCCCTCAATCTGCTGGCAATACTCCTACTGATGCAGCCTAATATGCCATTGGCCTTTTTGGCAACAAGGGCACACTGTTGGCTCATATTCATCTTCCCGTCCACCATAACCCCCAGGTCCTTTTCTATGTCATATATTCCGTGCTATCTTTTGCTGGCCCCGCTGCCCAGCTGTGGGGGTGGGGTCGGCAGAGAAAAGGTGCACACCACTACTGTCCCTTGTCGGCCCCGCTGCCCAGATGGGGAGCAGGGTCAGCAGGGGAAGGGAACGTGCTGCTGGAAGAAGAAGGGTGGCTCAGGAAGAAGAGGAGTGGGAGAGGCATTTTTCAAATTTACTATCAAAATATGAGTACCGGCACCTTCCTTTAAACAAAAACAAAAAAGCACCCCATATATCACTAGTAAACATACTTACTTGGACCCCACCATGCCAATGGGGTTTCTTCATGGTATCTTTGCTGTTGAAAGAACAACAGACACAAATGAGGGTGTGAGCATTTGGCCCTGAATTATCCACTAAAGATTCCCAGACATTGCGTAGAGCAAGACCATGGAGAAGAGAGGGGAAAAGAAAGAGGACGTTGGGTATATGTTCACTGCACAGCTAATCCAGGTGATTGGAACCCAGGACTGCTCCTCCCCCACCTCAAGTTAGCCTACCCCGGGTGTGAGCATCCTAAAACCAAAGTCCTACCTGCACTCCTGGGTCCTTACTCTTTCTGTACTTGCCCATGTGTGCCTGGGGGCATATCTCAGGGTTCTTTGAGCTGGGAAGCTCTAGGATTCTTTCATGGTCAGGTGTCAGTTGCAGGAGAACCTGTCTGTTCTTTGCAGGGGAGGAGGGATGGCATTGACAACACCCTCATTGCAAAGTGGGCAGGTTCCAGCCTGAGTTAAGGGTAGAGGCCAGGCTCCACTCGGTTTTCTTCCCTTTCCATGTCTCCTACCCCAGCGAAGTAAACCTAGACTTAAAGTATTTCTGTACCCAGCTCAGAGATGTTTCTGTGTGTATGGTAGGAATGTTTGGGTTAAAACCTGGCTAAGAGCCTGAGTTAACCATGCAGTATAGATATATTCTTAAGGGATAAGAGAGAATGAGAGAAAAACCCAGTTGACTATCTGAGCCATTCTGCTGGATATTTATTGAGAGGTGCCTTCAGTTACTTTGTGCTAGATAAGAATACAGTAAAGTCATAGACAGGCCAGATGACATGTTTTTTCCCCAGCTACATTTTCACTTAAGTTCTTACATGGAAAACATTTTGTCAGGTTAGTCTGCCTCCCCCACCCCACTCCATTCTCAATGTTTCATGAAACTCCAAAACTACTTGTACAAATACTTTCAAAGTCATTTGGAACATGAGTACCTTTTAATAGTCTCTCGTCCTTAAAATCAAAGTTATTCTCCACTGAAACGGTTCAACAGTCTTAATTTATGTTCTCATTAACCTGAACAGACAGTGATCAGTTCACACTGAATGCTAGGCATTTGGAAACATGGAGAAAGATGATCCATCCTTATAAATACAAAAGACCATAAAATTGGCCATAATGTATATTGTTAGAATAGGATGAAGTTTTCTTCAGTGTAGAAGTGATGTGTTTTCAGCAGCTGACTGGAAGAATTATTCCCAACCGTACACTAGATGTCAATGAAGAAAAGCATAATAATTGATCTTTGTGTGAAATACTTCTTTGTTAGTAAAGAAGACTAACTCATAACTTTGCCAGTCATACAGATCTGCAAATATTTTTTCTGTGCATGTGCATGTACACATGCACCTGTATGTTTGGTACAAGCACCTTGGGACCTTACACTTAGAAAACGTTAACAATGCGGGCAGGATCCTACATTTAAATATACACTCAAAATGCTCCTTACACTCTCATTTCTTGATTTCACTTTGGAGTTGGAGGTGCACAAGGACTGGTGTTCTAGATGATAAATGTTGGTGTTTAATGTTCCTTGTAAAATGTTCTCTGCTGTCCATTCAAAAATAAATGATATTATTCGGAATTTGGCAGAGTAAGGCTTTATGCAGAGTAAATAAAGTGGCAGAACCTTTTATGACTCATTTGTAAAATGGGATGATATTTACCAAGAGCGGATTTTTCGAGATGTGCTTGCTTTGTTTGTGAGGTGCTCTGAAATTCTTAGACTAAAAGTGCTGCATGAGTGCGAAGTCCTATGGCAGGCTGTTGGGAAAAATCCCAAAGAGAGAGGGGCTGCTCTTGATGGTTCCAGCCTATGTTGTTGTTCCATGTCCCTATAGCATATGCAGAAAGGCTCTTGGTATGCTTTTTTTCCCTAGTCACCAGGCAGATTTTGCAGCCTTTTGTTCAGGAGTGAAACCTCTTTTCTTGGCACTGTCTAGAAATGTATCTCATTGCCCCCTAGCTCAATAACTTATTTCTCAGTTTGGGCCAGTTCTGAAAAACTGAAAAAATAATTTTGATTCAAGACATACTGAATCTGGAACTTTTCTGAATCTTTGGTGAATTGAAGTCCATTTTGAATCTGGTCCAAAAGGGGAAGTTTTGGGGGGGTCCCACATTCCAGGGGAGTGCCCTAATCCCTGGGCTAATGGTTATATGAGGTAAAATCAGCATCCGCACAAACACCGTCCTCTGGCAGTTTTGTAAGTGGCCAATGCTAACAGTGTCAAATTCCTGAATAGCTTTGGGTTGATCCAAACTGCATTTTTGGTTTAATGAATTATTCACCTGAAAGATTTTTGCCTAGTTTCACCTATTAGGCCTGCCTTACCATATCAGTATACCTTTATTCCTTTTAACGTTGGAAGAGTTCTGAATGCTGCCATGTGAATTCTGACTAAGCATTTATTTTGTGAATGCATTTTTTCTCATTACATATGCCAGCACTCAGCATGCTTTTCAAAACCTAGCCATTTTCCAAATATTATTGTCTTTAACATCAATTTCTCCGTATGTAGAAGTCCTAATAAACCTGACTTGACTTCCTTTTAGGTTCCCAGTATATTCCGCCTCTTCAGATCTGTTTGTTGGGTTTCTAATTTACTGTTATGTCAAAGATGAGGATCTCTACTTTGTGTTACAGAAGTACATGGTCATTATAGGCAACAAATCTAATCTGAGAAAAAGCATCACACTTGTTAGATATAGCCTGGTTCTCTAAGACCTGAATTCAATCAGGGGCATTCTCAATTCTTTCATGATGACACTTTCTGTTTAATGATGAGTGGAAGAGGACAAGCTGATCTAACTGCCATATCTTTAAAAAGCAGTAGTGGACGTTAGGAAAGTTGGAAATCTATTTCTATTCTAACTATTTTCTTCACTAATAAGATGTCCGCCACTATAGTATCTAGTATCCAACAAAATGGTGAAATGTACTCCATGTGTTTCATAAACTGTGTGTACTCTGTTCTTGTTTGAATGCTCTTCTATCTGTGAGCTACGGCGGAAGTAGTAGCTAATCTTATAAACCTAGGGAGGAAAGGGACATGAAGAGGTCATCTAATCTGGAAAAACTGTCCCTAAAGTCGCATTTTGGAGAGGATGTCAGAGAATCAGGGAGTGAGTTATTCACTGTGATGAGAGAATATAGGTCCTGATTCTTCACTGCCTCACATTTTGTGTAGTTGTTTAGACATGTGCAAAGCTGGTGTCGACTAGGAGCAAGTCCAAATGGTAGAGTTCGATACTCACTTTGCACAGGCTCAGATGACTCCCCAATATGTGAGGCAGCAGAGGAAACAGACTTGGCTCTGAAGATCACCTGTTGCGAATAAAGCATTTATTTTAATATCATTTCATCTTTGGCTGATATTTGACATAGCCTTTGGAGCTCCATAGGAAACAGTCACATAGGACAAGCTTAAGCACAATATGTTGGAAGCTCTAGAGAGGATTAGCAGAACCCAAGTTTTAGCTTGAAAGATGCATGGCGAGTGTCCTTTACTCATGCAGTGACAATTCTTCTTCATCTTGTCTCTGTGGAAGTAACAGCAGTTCAGCCTTTGACCTGAAATGCTTGCATGATTTACAGCTGTTTTCATGGTTACTTTGGGGGATAAGGCAAATCAGTTGTCCTTAAGATTTTATAATCCAACCTTGTTCATTCCATTTCGGCAGTGAAGAGGCTCCACAATTCTAGACTCTCTCTTAATGTGTGAAATGAGATTTCAGTTTTTCTGCTAGTGAGATGGAGGTGGGGGGAGCCTGCTTAAAGCGGCTGCTGTCTCCTTAAACCTCCTCTTCATGCCTCGTTAGTCCAGTTCATTTGATCCTGTATTGAAAGATATCCTGTAAACAGAAGTAGTAAAATATTTGAAGGGTCATCAGCTCCCACTGTTCTGTAGTTACAAAATAGCAGGTGAATTTTACATACTGTGAGAGCTGCGATTTCTATACCGAGCTGGGCCTAACTAAGAAAAAAGTAAATGCTATAATGGAGAACATCTTTACTGTGAATTACTTCTCCATAATCATATTAAGAAAATGAAAGTGTCACACGCCTCTCTCCCCTTAAATAGTAGTCAAATTACTTTACAACGAATTTCTGTAAATACTTTGAATAACCTACACCAGTGGGTCCCAAGCTTTTTGGCTTGAGAGCTACAGATAGCATTTTTACAACTCTGAAGGGCCGCCAGCCTCCACCAGCAGCCCCTGCCTCCACCACCACTGCAGCCAGATGGAAAGAGGACAAAAAGGAGGCTGCCTCCTTGTTGATCTCCTGTCTCACTGGCTGCAGCAGGGAACCTGCACTTATCTTGTTCTGTGCTATCAAAGAAACAGGGATCAGTGCTTGCCTCCCTCTGGCTCCAGGAGGGACCCCAGCACCTATGGACCCAGGCAGAATGCTGATCTCCTGTTTCCTTGACTGCAGCAAAGAGCCTTCACCAGCCTTTCAGCCTAATGGAAATGCACTCCATTTGGTTCCTTAGGCAGCTGTTCCTTCTGCAGCCAGCAGAAGGTGAGCTGTGGACCACTTTGAAAGGCCTTTCTGCTTTTGGCCCCTGGGCAACTGGTTGGGAACCACTGATCTACAGCAATAACAGTTTGCAAGAGGATTCTATGAAATACAACAAGGAAGACCAATGGCTGTGTGGAGACATCTAAGGAAGGTGTTACTTATCCCCAAGTTTTGAATGAATGCATCTGCAATACGTGCCACATTGCTGACAATTCCATACTTGAAATTAACCTTTAATCTCAATTCCTGAGTATCTGTGGTCAGTAAAAAGATTCACAAGTAGATGTTCACCCTTGTGTTCTGGCCAGCTTCCAACCATGGTAACTAAAATCTGACTACCTAATTTCACTCCTGCGATTTCAAAGTGGAATATACATTTGTCACAAAATGGTTGTGTGTTGTGAATGTGCACTGTTAATTAGGAGTCATGTTCCACTCCAGTGCAAATCGATGAAGTGATGCCCGTATCTAGTTTGTAGAGTGGTTTTTGGGATCATTTTGAATGAAAGATGCTGTATAAATGAAGATCATGACTGTGCTGCGGTGGTTGATATATTATGACAGGAGCTGTCACACAGTCTGTGTTGGGTTTTTTTCCTTTTCATGTAAGTGTCAGGGCTTGGGAAGACATGCACTAATGGTGTTAACTTTGTATAAAATAGCTGTGTAGAGGCAGTTGTCTTTGGAGTGGGAGCGATGTGAGTAGCAAGAGAGTTTACTGTCAGCCTTGGTTTCTAATAAGTCCATTTTTTAGGCAGAGGTTCTCTCCAGGAACTGGACACTAGCTTGCTTTGGATTGAGATTCCAGGAAGATGGGATTGCCCTGCATTCTGTTTGACCACCTCTGTTGCAAGATTAGTATATATGTATAAATGAAACACATTTTATTTAAAACAAACAAGGAATCTGGTGGCACTCTTAAAGACTAAAAAATTTATTTTTCGCATGAGCTTTTGTGGGAGAAAATCCCACTTCGTCAGATGCTTGGAGATGGGGAATTTACCATCTTAAATTAAGTTCCCCATCTTCAAGCATCTGACTTAGTGGGATATTTCTCCCATGAAAGCTCATGCAATAAATACATTTGTTAGTCTTTAAAAGTGCCCCCAGACCGCTTGTTGTTTTGCTGAACTAGACTAACATGGCTTCTCCTCTGGAACATTTTATTTAGACTCAGTGTCTCTGATTTCTCCTCCATTAAGAAGTGACAAGTAAGGCCCTAGACATATGCTACCATTCGGCAGAGGGTCAATGCTGTGTGAGAACACAAAATTAGCATTAGTAAAAGGAACAACAGTATGAAACTTGTTGCTTTATCATTAAGGCATAAGCAGTACGTGCTACTAACAAGCAGAATCTTTGTGCTTAGGACAGGGCTGTTGAATATAACTGGGTTTTCTTTTTTGTAGCAAAGCAGGCATAGATACCTCGTTGGAGTTCTGGATGTTGCCCATTCAAATAGTGGAGTGTCTGTGACCTTAAGTGATAGTCCAGGTGTGGACTCCTTCATAAAAGTTTTGTGTATTTGGGGAGGAGTCAAAGCATGGTCGCAAAAGGAGAACCTGCCTGGTGGGGAAGTAGAACAGAGGGCTTTCTGAGCTCTGAAAGTGTTATGCTAATTAGGTTTACCATATCACAGTTCTGCTCAAGAGACTTTGTAGGCGTGAAATTTAACTAGAACAATATGGTGTTCTAAACTAAGTTAGCACAAAGTACTAGGAGAAAATATCCACATTGTTGTATGCACAAAGGGAAATTTCCTTTGTAAGTTCAGCTGGATAGGGTCCTTCTGCACTGATTTCAAAGGAGTAGCCGAGTTAGTCTAGGTCGGGCAGCCAAACAATCAAGGAGTCCTGTGGCACTTTTAAAGACTAACAAATTTATTTATCGCATGAGCTTTCATGGGGGAAAATCCCACTTTGAAGCATCTGATGAAGTGGGATTTTCTCCCATGAAAGGTCATGTGATAAATAAATTTGTTAGTCTTTAAAAGTGCCCCAGGACTCCTTGATTGTTTTCTTCTGCACTGAGATTCCTTGGGTGAATTGGGCTTAAACACACTATAAAGGAGAGGTGTAATCTAATAACTTACAGTAAGAGCCTAATACAGCCCGGAGGAAAATGTGACCTCATAGTAATTCACCTGAGAAATAAGGCGCCACCACAAAATTCAGTTGGCAATGGATGGTAAGCACCATGGGCATACAAGCCATGGATCTGATCAGAGTGCCGCCTCAGGATTTTATAGCTGCAGTGCAAGAAGGAAAAGAGGGAGTCCCCTGGCCAATGGAGACAATTTCAGAAATATATAAGGATGTTTTCAAAGGCAACAGGGGTCTGGAAAGAAAGCTGTGACTGGAAGCAGACCCCCCATGGGTGCTTGCCATGAAGCAAAATTCCAGTGGCACTCCATACTCGAGCGCCCAAGGAGCTCAGAAGTCTGTGGAGCAGGGGTATCATAGCATCTGTAGAGGCCAGTACATCCTAAGTTTGCTGTGGTAGTGCTGAAGAAACATCATGCAAATTATGTATCTGCATAAACCCAAAGCCACGGCCCTGGGTATTGAAAAGATGCCTCTATTCACTGCGCACAATTAATGCCAGAATTTTCCAAAGCTAGAATCTTACAGCCTGTAATGCGAGGAACAGATTTTGGCACATGTGCCTGGATAAAGAGTCCAACATGCTGACAACCTTTGCAACACAATTTGCTCACTATGAATGGCTTTGTTTGCCAATAAGCATAAGCCCAGCATTGGAGTCATTCCAGAGAAGACTCTCACACGTGCAAGAAGGGCTGCCTGAGGGGAAAAGAGTTGCAGCTGACGTCCTTGTTATAGGGGAAGGGAGCAATGAATACACAAGCTGAACAATACATGACGGAAAACTACAAGCTTTTCTGCAACAATGGAGGGACAGGAAGATAAAACAGAGCCCAGAAGAAAATGAAACTTAAACAACGTGAAGTGACATACACTAGACATCTACTCTCAGCAGAGGGCCTTAAAGCAGATTCCTAACCAGATCAAAGCAGTGCGAGACATGCCAGCTCCAGCTGAGGTGAAAAGGGTTCAGCACTTCAGAGGAATGGTATATTTTCTGTCCCTGTTCTGGCTGCTTCTGGCTGAAACCTATAGGTTAGCTCAGAAGATAGGATGTGGAGTGGGACTGGAAAGGTCCACAACAGCAAATATTTGACATGCTGAAACAAATGATAATGGATCCTCCAGCCAGGAGAGTAACTCACACGCCGACGTGATGCATCAGAGAGAAGACGGGGTGTAGCTCTTTTGTAGGATCAGCTGGCTAGCAGAGCCCTGTTAGAGATGGAGTTGGGAAATGCCTCAAAATTGCTTCTGGCCTTTGGTGTTGGGAATGGGATGATTCCATCAGCACACCAGAAGCCATGCAGTTATAAAACAATCAGATCATGCACCCCTGGGGACTGTCCCGGCAAAATGCCTTCATTGTGCTCCAAAGAGCTTGCAGCACATCCTCTAGCACAGTGGTTTTCAAACTTAGGGTTGGGACCCAGAACTGGGTCGTGAAGTCCCCTGCTGCCGAAGACTGGAATGCATTGCCCAAAGATGTAGCTGTTGGGTTGCAGGCATCAATGATTTTTTTTTCAACTGGGTCCCAAGGGAAAAAATGGTTGAAAATGCTGCTCTAGCACAGGCAGGCTGAGGCCAGATGTTGTCAGGATGATTCCTGGTGTTCGCTGACACCTGAGCCGAGACGTATGTGTACGCCAAACGTTAGTGAGTTGGGGGGAAAGGAGTCAGGATGTTGAATCAATGCAGCATGTTTCTGATCTCTCAGCTTCAAAAGAAAAGCTGCTGGAAACCGAAGAGGCTGTGGCTAGGTTGTCCAACACACGGCTCACGGGCCAGACTCCAGCCCACCAAAGGCTGCTATTTAGGCGATTGGAGAGCAATAGTAACTCCTCCCCCCCCCTGCCCTGCAGCAGCCACCTCATCCAGTCCCAAGCCAGCTAGGGATGGGGGTGCAGCAGCCCCCACCAGCCATAAAAATGGCTCTTATTTTATCAATTTAAATTTATAGTTACATTTAATTATAAGCTTAGTAGTAGTAAGATAAATGTTATTACGTTTGATTAATAGAAACATAAAGTGTCTACACCTTATTTATAAATAAAATATAAATCTATAAATAAATACGTTTTCTATGCCTTATCTGAAATTTGATCACCAGCACCCTGAGTGAGAAAAAAATTCCAGTGTGACCCCTCACATAAAAAGCCCTTTGCCCCCCGGGCTATGGAAAAAGACATCCAAGTACAGGGTGGCTGGAGGCAACTGTAGGAGGGTGGCTGGAAGACAAAAGTCAAGCAAAAATAGCTGTTTCATCCCTAGACATTGACAGCCACCTTAGACAGGCTCATGAGCGTGTTTATTGACCTAGAATGAATACACAGCTCTCCTCCTTGATAGACAGTGTTACACCTGCCAATCATGTGATAAATGCCACCAGAAAGAGACCACATAAACAACTTGCACAACCCAAGGAGAAGGTGGATTATTATTTTTTTTTTAACCTTTAAAGAAAAAATACTTTATTTCAGTGGACTACTGTTCAAATCTTTGGCAGGCTGGTGCCTTGCCTGATACAAGAAGAAAGTCAATGATTGGCAAATTGAAGGCCCAGCTTGCAAGATTTTGGACATAAATATTCACTGACAATGGCCCCTGATTTGCCTTGGAATATGTCAAAGAATTTGCATGCAAATGGGAGTTTGACCACCACACAGCTTCCTGATAATTCCTACACAGTAATAATAAGGTGGAATCAGCTGTGAAAACAGCAAAGAGACTTACACATGGCAATTTCTTCTGGTTCCGACCCCTACTTGGCATTTAGGTACATAGAATGCCCCATCCCAGAGGTGCCAAAACAGTCCAGTGCAGGCTCTGATGGGACAAAGGACCAAACTCTATTATCAGTGAAGGGAGATCCTGTTGCAAACAATATGATGGGAACATTGGTGACAAAAGCATCCAAAAAACAGATACTAGACTGGTTTAACAAGTCAAGGTTCCTACTGATCCTGGAGGCAGGCTCTCCTCTGAGGATCCAGCCATGAAGCATTGCACCAAAGAAGTCATGAGGAAAGCAAGCTCAGCAGCTAATTTTTATATAATTAAATACCACAGTTGTTTTTTAATCAAACGCTATTAAGGTCTTTAACTACCTGCAAATATTTTATAGCCTAAAAATGAAGCTGTTATTGCTAGAGCTTTTTGAAAAGCGTTTAGTGATATGAAGAAATGAGTTAGATTAACTTAATTACACTAATGAATTTTCACTTCTGGGCTAATAACTTGTCTGCTGCCATACAATACAAGCTGAAAGAGCTAAGATGGAGCTGTGCTCTGTCCTTTACGCTAAAAACAGTGTCCCTTGGTCAGGGATCAATTGTGGGTTTTGTGAGCGGGGTTTCTAGCACTGAAAAAAAGCTTTCCTAAGTAATAATAGTAAGCTAGGAATCTCTTATTCACTTTCTCA
Source organism: Pelusios castaneus (assembly GCA_007922175.1). Lineage (NCBI taxonomy): Eukaryota > Metazoa > Chordata > Testudines > Pelomedusidae > Pelusios > Pelusios castaneus. Next base: position 5,590,926 of record ML685868.1, read on the forward strand.
CACACTTCCCACACTTCTGCATAGGAGGCTGCTCTCTAGGGTAACTGAATTTGTATGCATAATGCTTAATATCGGTGTAGATATGGAAATGTTAAAAGGGTTGGGATGTTGTTCTGCCAAGGCTAGGTGGGGAACATCACCTAAAAGCACAGCTACACTCAATACATACAGATGGACATTTTGCTAATGTCTGGTATGGGGAATGGAAGGAAAGGGTGATTTACTGTATTGATTCAAAAGTTACGTTTCATACACACACTTATTCTCTTCCCTTACCCACAAAAAAGAGTGACCTTCATTTTCTACTCTCATATTTCAAAATCATTTGAAATCTCTGTAACTTTTGAATTTTTTTTTTCTGGAACTAATCAATGCACTTGAGAAGGTAAAAATAAGGATGGGCTGAACACGTTGTTAGAAATATTAGTAGGGACAACAGCGCCAAGACTAAATATAAAATTCTTCCTTTTTTCCTCCTTTTAATCAGTCTATCTGAAATTCCTTTAGAGAGGAACAGCCAAGTAAAATAATAGCTGTTTTGCGGTCTTCCCGTAAACGAAATCCCTACGCAATTAACGCTAACAGTCAACAAGAATCCAATTCATCTGGCTGTGACTGTGGCATGGAGTTAAAGGACACTTTGTTCCTGTGGCAGTCGTCAATCTCCTTGAATAACAAAACAAAGTCAGCGTGCTCTGTTAAGTTATCAATGGCGCTGTAGACCTGGATATGGAAATAAGGGGAGCTGAGCCTAACGAAATGCAGTATCATCTCTGTGGTGGTAATTCTCGAAAAGATTTTTATAAATAATTCAGCAACTGCAATCAATATTTTAAATAAACAGTACAAACATCTCTAGAGAGCTCATGGTCAGGGATTTATAGCAGCTTAGAAAGTATTGAACAGGAAACACATCAGTATAAATGCCTCCAGCTCTGGGTGCAATGAACAACTGTAGGTTAATGAGTGTCACCTTCAGCTTTCAAAGGGATTGTGTTGCTAACTCAGGAATGGCAACAAACACCGCACACTCGCTTGTGTTCTGATACGGGGTTGAACAGGTTTTCCAGGTAATGTGTTACAGGACAGGCATGGATAAACTCGCTCTTGTGAGCAAGTCATAGGAGAGACAGATCCAGTTCCTGACAAAATGTGGTGGTGATCTGCTTAAAAAACCAAAATGAACTCCATGTCTGAAATTCAGTCTAAAATCCATGTTTTGCCCACAAGGCAGACAGCTGTTTGAACTTATGTGTTGTTAGAGGCTCTATCAAACATTTGTCAAAAACTAAATTACGGAGTCTGTGTTTTAAAGACATGAAGCTGTAGTTAATTAACTGCCCCTGTTAATTAACACTACCCCTGCCATTAATAACAATTAGCAAAACCTGGTGATGAAGATTGAATTGACCACTACGGAAACTTGAGATATTGGAGGTTAGATTAAGTTTATACATTCCAAAGGGGGAGCCGTGTTAGCCTAGTTCAGTAAAACAAACAGAGTCCTGGGGCACTTTTAAAGACTAACAGATTTATTTATCGCATGAGCTCATGGGAGAAAATCCCACTTCATCAGACACTTTGAAGAAGCGCCTGACAAAGTGGGATTTTCTCCCAGGAAAGTTCATGCGATAAATAAATTTGTTCGTCTTTAAAAGTGCCACAGGACTCCTTGTTAGATTAAGTTCAATAATTTTTCCTCAAGTGTTGGATGTAGATCAATTTAGCTCTGCCAGTTCAAACCAGCTGAAAATCTCTCCCCCTATCTTTTTCCTAACAACAAGAGGGTCCATTACTTTGCCCTTTTTTGCATTCATTTGCACCAGGTACAAAAGGAGGGTAAATACTACTGAATCAGAATGGGTAGCTGTTATAGGCATACTATATAAAAAAGAGAGATTGGGATACAGGGCTTTCAATGGAATTGGGCACTTAAATCCGTTAGACTTCTTTGAAAACTCCAGCCTTAACATGTGTGCCTCAGATTCCTCATTTGTAACATCCCTTTCTTTGTTAAAATATGTAAGCCCCTATTCTTTCATTTTTAAAGTTATCTAGGTGTTGTGACGCTCAGTGCACCAATGCTTAAATCTCATTTTCAAAAGCAATTTAGGCACTTAGAAGCCTAAATACAGTTATTAATCAATATCTTAAGTCTTTAAATCACTTTTGAAAATGAAACATAAGGCTTCTAAACCCAGATGTAGCAATGCTGAGCACGGGAATACCTAAATATTTTTTTTTTTAAAAAGCTGGGCCTTAGTTATCTTTATGTACGTTAGCAATCCCATGGATTTTAATTAATCCATTCACATATGTAAAGTGAAGCATGCGCATAAGTGGTTGCAGGATCGAGGCCTTTAGAGCTATAGATAGGAAAAATGCTAAGTATTAATTTCCAGTGATTCCTGACTTGATGAGGAGACAGACTGTGGAACCCACTTTAATGGGTGAACTTTTGCTCAAAAGGAAAAAATGCATGCTTTGAAAAAACGTTTCACTAACTAAGTGATAAGGAGAGGTGCAATAACATACAATGCCCAACACTTAAAAAAACGCTTTAAAAAGTTTGACTCGTTATTTACTCGGGCACAAAAATTAATGGGATGCTCAGCCCCATAAATTTTTAGGAAAGAATTCTGAGGCTTTTGCTCAAAAAACTGCAAGCTCTGAAAATGTTTGCATTGCTTGCAAACCCAGAGCTCTGAGTGGAATACTAACAAAAGAGAAACAAACAGTCTGGCACATATTTCCCTGAAAATCACCAGATCATGCTGATAGGAACTTTTTCAAGTGACTATCCAACATAAATCCTCATCATTTGATCTGACAGTCTTCTCTGCTATATAAGTCAAATTTAATTTAGGTAGTTTACTGCAACTCTATAATTAATTGGCATGTTCATTAATTTACAGTGTAAGCTGTCTCAGGGAGTAACACCACCTCTGCCATACTTAAACTGGGAATGCAATTAAGCAACTGGAGCTATTAGATTGACATGTGAGTCTTTCTTTCCCCTGTCCCATCCATCTGGCTTTCATCTGTGAGGTGTCTCTGGTTGACTTAAATGATTTTTTTAAAGGAATTGAAATTGATGATGAATGACTTAATTTGGATTCATCAGTTTTTAGGCAGGACTCCTCATTTCTAGCACTGGAAGCTGCATTTAAAAATTGGTAAGAGGATATGGTGCTGGGCTATTCTGCAGCTGGATGGATATGTGTTTTTAGTCAGGCTGGGATAATGAAATGGATGTGGCATTCAAGATGGGAAGGAATATAAAGAACAAAAGGGGACAACAAGAAGCAGAGTTCTCTATGGCTGTGTGTTCGGAGTGGGACAAGGAGGCTGCGTAAGGAGGCATATCTATTCCATTTTACCCTTGCTCCCCTGATCCCAGAAAATAAATAGAAATAATTGCCATTTGGCACCTATGGTTACGAGACAACTCCTAGTATCATAATGAGAATTTAGCAGCATCCAAAAAGGAAGCACTCTACCAGATCCTGGGAATAATTTTCAGTTTGGCAGCAAAATATGGACAAGGGGCTGCTGGGAACCTGTCTAGCACTTCACTGTATGTTTGTTTTCCTTGCCTGTTTGTATGAAGCTAGCACCTAGAGGCCTCAGCAGAGATCATGTAGTAAGAGGCTGCATCTGTCCTAAGAGCTTGTGATCTAGACAACACAGACAGGCAAAAGCCAGGAGAAAGGAGGCATTGCTCTACTTATGTTATAGACTGGGCACCAGGGTATGAATGGCTGCAACTTTCAGAGGTGAAAAGTGGCTCCCGTTTGTCTGGGTGCTGAGCTCTTCTGAACATCTGGCTGTAAAACGGAGCTGAGCTTTTCCATAAATCTGGCCCTGAGTGACTTAACGAAGATCACATGGGCAGCCTGTAGTGTGGCAGAGCTGGGAAATGAAGCCGGCTCTTCAGAGTTCCAGTTTCGTGCTTTACCACAAAACTTCTTCCTCCCCTTCTTGTGATCTTTTGAGGAAGGCTCAGGACAGTTTGAAAAGTGGCTTGCTAGCCTGTTCACCAACCCTGTCCTGGCAATTTTGGAGTGCAGCCACGTTAGCTGTGTCTCCCCCAAACTTAAAATATTCTCTGGTTAGGTGTTTGAGGGGAACAGGTAGCCACACTATCCTGTTCTCTTCCTCACCCCCATGAACTGGAATATGCATCTTCATGTGCCTGAATACTTTTAACTATCTGGACCTGGATGACCACATGTGCCAAGGATCAGCAGAAAACATTCTGGAAAGCTATTACTGATCTGAATATTTCCTCCCCTCCCTGCTCTTAGAAGTATACTGCTTTCCTTCATTGGGAGGGGGAAAAACCCTCAGCAACCTGATATATTAATTCTCTTTGTTTCTGATTAAGAGTAAAAGCAGTCCTATAGGTAAGCATTGCATGCGCAGGGAGGCTAATGCTCTGCTCTTCATATGAATTAAACAACGAGAATTTGTCACTAACCCTGTTAGAGGTAAAATGATAATGGAATTCAGGATGTACTGGGTATAGAAAAGCATTGTGTTTGGTTTCTTCATCCCAGGCTACAGAATCTGATCATGAAAACACTCCACACATGGCTTTTCAGCTGGAATGCTGTTTTGGCTACAGATTTTTGGTGCATGTTGATTTTTTTTTAAAAGCACGTTAATTAGAAGGGATCAAGAGGAATTATTTGTCCCTCATCTAACCAGGAGCAAGCTATGCTGGCTAGGAAATGCACTTCATGTTGCAGTGAACATCTCTAGTCTCTGAAGTGGATGGCATTGTTGCAGTGGAACAGCATTGACGCAGTGTAAGAAAAGCACAGCAGGTGAGTGGGAGAGATTAAAACCTGCCGTCACTCCTCCAAGCTAAGCAGTAATTCCAGAGTCACTCCATTTCTGCCTCAGGGGCATTGCAAACAGACGTATGAAGGCTTCTGAGCTTGTCGGTATATCCCTTAGGGAACTGAAAGAGAGACCAGACTTTCCCACCTGCTGTTTCGCCCTCCATTTCTGTTCTACCTCACCAAACACTCCTCTCATGCTTGGTTAATTATGTCTCTGTTACAGGAAATAATTTTTATCTGTATAATTTTTTTTTGACAATTTTCTCCCAACGCTCGTGTATATGCTACCAGAAATACTGCCGTCTCTGTGACGGAGAGAATTTAAGCAACACACGGCATATAGTGCACTTAATAAGAGTGAGGGGAGGGAAAGTATGGCCAAGGAAAAGCGGGTTGACCCCAATGTGGTATGAAAAGTGCTTTGAGATCATTAATTCCCATTCAAAACAAATAAACGTGTTTTAAGGTCTCTCTCAGAAGTTCTAAATGTAGTGAACCTGAGAAAGTTGAAGGGATGAAGTGACCCTGCCAGAATGTGGTTCCAAAGCATCCAGGTGTTGAAATCTGTTGCTTAGAACACAAACAGCTGTTCTGCTGGCAGGATATAATGCCTTCTGACTACCTCCTCCATCATCACCCGCTTCTGCAGCAGAAGCCTCTTCCTCTTTGCTGCTCATGTCTTTGCTTCTCTTCCATCTTTCACCATAAATGTGTCAATCGTGTGTGTCTCCCCCTCCCTTTTCTCATACTTTGGGGAGGGAGATCTCTCCTCCTTCCTCAAGCTGCATCAATGGAAATGTTCTGGGATGGCCACCCTCCTGTTTCTGTCAGTGGGTGCAAACAAATGTTTGTGAAATTTTTACCTCTCCAAGCCCTCACCTTACCACCACTGCAAGATGGTTTGCTTCCTAAGTTCTTGTTTACGATACGAGTTGCCACAAGCGTCCCTAATATGCAACATAAAGTGCAAATTCTACAAAGACATCACAAGTGATACTGTGAATATCTCTGCACAGAGCTAGTCATAATTCTGAAGTTAGAATGGTCTAGTGCTTAAAGCAGGAGCCTGGGAGTCAGGACCCCTGAGTTAACTTCCTGACTTTGCCACTGTTTCACTATGTGACACGGGCAACTCCCTTAACTTCTCTGTAACTCTGATTTCCTCACCTGTTAAATGGATATTACAATAGCAATGAGAGCTATGTAGGAAGGCTCAGTTAATCAATGTGTGTACAGCGACTTGAAATCTTCCGATGAACAGTACAAAATATTATTATAATGGCAAGATTTTTATCACAGGTTCCCCAGCAACAGAGTGTGCTGTGTTAAGAACAGAATGCTAGTTTCATTGTGGGATCAAGCAGAAAAAAAACGGCTTCAAACCAAATGCTCAGGGTAGCTAACAGTAGGAAAGGGAAATCTGGAAGAATGCTGGCCAAGTACCCTTGTTTGGTAGAGTTTAAATGTGAAAGTCAGCTTTTAATGCAGCTGCTAAAAGCAGGGATTGTTTCACAGCAAGGAATCATGAACAGCACGCCGAAGATTAGAGAAGTGGCTTCTATAGCCACTGTGCCAATAAACCAACAATGAATACAAGAGGCTTTGCCGGAAGGAGGGGAAAAAATAGCTGACTCTTAATATATTAGTAGTATCCAAAGTGCTATGCAACTCTGCTGGAATCACGTTCATAATTTAAAATGAAATATGGAAGTGCTATTAAGAACAACTTGTACTTTTTGTAAATAATGGCTTATTTTTTCCCCCGAATAAAAGCTGAACAGAGTAGACATGAGCCTTGCTAATTGCTGTTCATTTAGCAGTCTGTGCTGTATGCTGAAGATAGCTATTTCAGGCTGCCATTGATTGTTGGGTTGGTTGGTTTGATGACAATGCCTGAAAACTGAGTGCTTGATTGACATTAAAGGTGGGTGGAAAGGGCTGTGGGAATGAATGTTTACTCACTGGATGACTGAGAACCTAGTATTTAAAGGTTTTTGCATTATGAAAGTAGAGCACTATATTGACATTGAGTATTCTGATTGTCCTATCTCCAGGGAACGTGATTTCCCCTTCCCCCCGCATTCCACATCCCCCAGTCCCTATCAGGTTGATGAGCATATTAAAATGCAAATCAAAGGAAATCTCACAGAAATGTTGATTATCTCATCATGTGTGAAGCAGTTGATTTAGAAGCATAATTGAAGCAGTTTTAAAAAGCTTCTCTGAACTGAATGGAAGAATTCTCATACTTAATGGTGAAAGAGGAGAAAAAAGACCCTAATATAATACAAATCAAAATACCAAAGGGGGAGCCGTGTTAGTCTAGTTCAACAAAACAAACAAGGAGTCCTGTGGCACTTTTAAAGATGAACAGATTTATTTATCACATGAACTTTCATGGGAGAAAATCCCACATCCCAAGTCAGATGCTTTCAAAGCACAAAAGCTCATGCAGTAAATAAATGTGTTAGCCTTTAAAAGTGCCACAGGGCTCCTTGTCTGTTTTACAAATCAAAGTAGATCATATACACTTTGAGAGAACTGTTCTACTGGTCCAGCAGACTTGAGCATTGGTCTGAGGCCAGGTCTGTAGTATAAATTATTACCAGTGTAGTAATGTTGATTAGTGGTGTGACTTTAAATCACACTTCTGGACTGGCAAAAGCTGTACTGTAGACACAGCTGTACCTTTAAAAATATACTCTTGCTGGTATAGCTTATTTCATTCAGGGAATGATAGCATTTTTTTTAAGGGAATAAGCGATGTCTCCATGGGGGTTGAGGGGTGGGGCGCATTGTGGGTATAGCTGTACTGACAAACCTATTCTTTGGTAGGCTAGGCCTGAAGATCAAGGACCTGGGTTCAGTTTCCACTTCTGCCATTGACTTGCCAGAATCCTTGGGCAAATCCCTTCAATTCTCTACATTTCAGATACCTGATCTCCATAATGCTTACTCATTTTTGTAAAGGACTTGGAAATATACAGGTGAATAGCACTATGCATCTCATTTTGCTGCCCTTACCTTGTATCACTCCACTGAACTCAATGGCACTATTTGCATGAGTAAGTTCTACAATGATTGAGATCGAGATTTTTTTTTTTAATTTTATTTTCCTGTCCCGTTCTTCTTATCAGTAAGCAGAAGGTGAAGAATCAAGCTCTGTGTGTATGCAAAATATTGCTCTTGGTTACTGCTGTTAAGAGTTGAGATTCATACATTCATAGGGTCAGAAGTTAAAGAACCAAGGCTAATCATGTGGAGTCCCATCTTGACTAATTGTTGCAATTTTTGACACATGGAGCTTGATGTTCTGAAAGATATCTTTCAATGTGTTAAATGGGTTACAGAGCTGTTCCTTCCTACCAAACTGTAGAACACCAGATACCACACGTTTTAGAAATGTGCCTGAGAGCACTATGGATTTAAATGTTTTATGAGACTTTGGGGAGGGGAGGGGAAGGGTGAGGGAGGCAGGAAGGAATGCTCTGGCTATCTAAGGAAACAAGATTCATTTAAATATTTAAAAAGGGCCCTAGAGGGGATCCCAGCAATTACAGACCGGTAAGTCTAACGTCGGTACCGGGCAAATTAGTTGAAACAATAGTTAAGAATAAAATTGTCAGTCACATAGAAAAACATAAACTGTTGAGCAATAGCCAACATGGTTTCTGTAAGGGGAAATCGTGTCTTACTAATCTATTAGAGTTCTTTGAAGGGGTTAACAAACATGTGGACAGGGGGGATCCAGTGGACATAGTGTACTTAGATTTCCAGAAAGCATTTGAGAAGGTCCCTCACCAAAGGCTGTTACGTAAGTTAAGTTGTCATGGGATAAAAGGGAAGGTCCTTTCATGGATTGAGAACTGGTTAAAAGACAGGGAACAAAGGGTAGGAGTAAATGGTAAATTCTCAGATTGGAAAAGGGTAGCTAGTGGTGTTCCCCAAGGGTCGGTCCTAGGACCAGTCCTATTCAATTTATTCATAAATGATCTGGAGAAAGGGGTAAATAGTGAGGTAGCTAAGTTTGCAGACGATACTAAACTACTCAAGATAGTCAAGACCAAAGCAGATTGTGAAGAACTTCAAAAAGATCTCACAAAACTAAGTGATTGGGCATCCAAATGGCAAATGAAATTTAATGTGGATAAGTGTAAAGTAATGCACATTGGAAAAAATAACCCCAACTATACCTATAATATGATGGGGGCTAATTTGGCTACAACGAGTCAAGAAAAAGATCTTGGAGTCATTGTGGATAGTTCTCTGAAGATGTCCGTACAGTGTGCGGAGGCGGTCAAAAAAGCAAACAGGATGTTAGGGATCATTAAAAAGGGGATAGAAAATAAGACTGCAAATGTATTATTGCCCTTATATAAATCCATGGTACGCCCACATCTCGAATACTGTGTACAGATGTGGTCTCCTCATCTCAAAAAAGATATTCTAGCACTAGAAAAGGTTCAGAAAAGGGCAACTAAAATGATTAGGGGTTTGGAGAGTGCCTCGTATGAGGAACGATTGAAAAGGCTGGGCCTCTTCAGCTTGGAAAAGAGGAGACTGAGGGGGGACATGATAGAAGTATATAAAATTATGACTGATGTGGAAAAAGTGGACAAGGAAAAGATGTTTAAATACTCCCATAATACAAGAACCAGGGGTCACCAAATGAAACTGATAGGTAGCAGGTTCAAAACAAATAAAAGGAAGTTCTTCTTCACACAACGCACAGTCAACTTGTGGAACTCCTTACCTGAGGAGGTTGTGAAGGCTGGGACTATAACAATATTTAAAAGGGAACTGGATAAGTTCATGGTGGCTAAGTTCATAAATGGCTATTAGCCAGAAAGGGGTTAAGAATGGTGTCCCTATCCTCTGTTTATCAGAGGATGGAGACGGATGGCAGGAGAGTGATCACTTGATCATTGCCTGTTAGGTTCACTCCCTCTGGGGCACCTGGGCACTGGCCACTGTCGGTAGACAGATACTGGGCTAGATGGACCTCTGGTCTGACCCAGTACGGCCTTTTTTATGTTCTTATGTTCTTATGTTCTTAAAGAAAACTTGGGGCTTTCTAGGAGGGTTAAAAGTTTCATATAAATACTGAACTTAAAATGAGTGAGAGACGGAAAACACTATAAAGATATGACTAGAACTAAATCCTGTCCATGTCTGGATACTAGCTCATTTGACTTAAAGTTGTAGGGTTTAGTTTGGATTATACATCCTTTGGCCTCTTAAGAGCAAGTAACACTGTGCTACTGTGTACAGAAAACACTGATACATTTCACTGTCTTTGCTGGCGAGCTAGTTTGCTTGTTGGCTACCATGAGGCAAAAGACATCCTGAATTTGGAGGTTGACTTTGGGCAATCCTTGATTAGGACCACCTAGTCTATGCAGGGATCTGGGACTGTCTTCTACTAGGATGTGTTAGTGATTCTACACAGAAGTTCCAGTTCAGGAAAGCATCCCTGGTGAGAAAAATAAAAAGACCCTTGAAGCATCTACCATTGGCCACCATTGGAAGACGAGCTACTGGGGGCTAGATGGACCATTGGTCTGACCCGGTATAGTCCTTCTTACGTTCTAAAGCAATTAAGCACGTGTTTAAAGATTAAAGCATGTGCTTTCACAACTGCTCTCTTGAACCAAGGGCCCCAGTCCTGCACCCAGCTGCTCTAGACTGTTAGAAGTCCACTCAGCTAGACCGATGATAGAGGGGAGTGGTTTGGGATTAGGTCCTTTGCTTGACAGGAAGCCATAGAAGAAGCTGCTGTAATGGATAGAAGCTAAGGGGTAGATCATTCACTCTTGAAACCTGGGTACATCTTCGAGAAGGCTGGAAAATAACATCTTCAGAGCAAGGCCATTTTCAAGCGGAGTGGGAGCACCTGCACTATTGTCCATTTCTCCCACAAGAATGGGATGTGCCAGGCACACTAACCACTGTGCCACCGATGTGGGAGGCTGAATTGGTGTATTCTCCCATTACATGCATTTAGCAGTGAAGTTTAGCCGAGATAGCTGGCCTTGTGGGAAATCTTTGGGATCCCAGCAGGTATGTGTTTTGTAGAGTTATCCTTGGTGAAACTTCAAAGTGCTATTGGCCATTGTCACACCAGGCTTCCTGAGGTGGGTTCCAGGTGCCTCTGAATCCTTGGAGAGGTTTGGTGATTATTTAAATGCAATATGTCCTTGTTTATTTCCTAGATGTATCTGTCTGTTTCTTGCTGACAGCCTCCGCTCAGCAAGCGCACTCCGGAGGGTTGTCAGCATATAGCTGTAGTTTGTATCCAGCCAGTGATAATGCATTTCCTCTTAGTGTGTTTCTAGCCGGTGGGCTGTGATTGATGCTGGTTAAATGGGGCTAAGTGAGTCGACTTTTGGGTGGGAGGTCTCCAAGGAACACTTTAAGTGCTGCGGGAAGTGGGTGTTGCAGAGGTGCTGCCGATCCATCTGACTCGGTGCTGAGCCAAAACTCAAGCCTGGCAATAGAGAACGCTGTGCAGCTGCGGGTACTGTCAGTTGAACAGATGTCAAACAGAGATCCGTTTGCATTCACTAATGGCTAGTTGTAGGATTCATATGGGTTAGCCTGACTGTTGTATAACACAAGCCAGAGAATTTCTCCCCTTTCTCCCTATATTGAGTTCAATAATTTGTGTTTGACTAAAGCATATTAATTGTATGTGAACTTTGGAACCTTGATCCAATTTCATCTTGGGTAAGCTCATCCTTCCTGTGGTGCAGAGTTTCAGTTTCTTTGTGCACCTGATCTGCAAACATCTGGAGAGCATAAGGGACATTATGTAGGCAGGTCTGAGAAGACATGGTCTGATCCTCCTCATGCTAACAAGTCACTTATTTACAAGCTCCATTGTCGGCTTCACTCTTCAAGGTGTCAATAACTTGGCTGCTGGGCAGCAGCACTCTCATTAAAGCTGACCCAGGTTTGCCTGCATATATTGTCCTAATGCACACATTTGCAAAAGGTGAGCTAAGCGTAACTACTCAGCAAAAGCAAACTTCCAATGAACTATTCTATTACAATGTTAGAACTTGGAGCTATGTTGGTTGGTTACATAAATGATCCAGTCACAGAGCAGGGGGTGATGTATGTAGCTAATAGCACTGTGCAAATTTCAAATATTTGCAGTGGAATTATTCATACAGGGGAAAGTATGTCCTACAAAAATGAGTGAATAGTATGAAAGAACTGAGAAATCTGAGCAATTTTTGTTAGCTGCACACAAACATCTGACACACTGGAGGGGAAAGGGGGGGGGGAACTCAATGAATAAATTGATTGTTATGAATTATTTGCTCAACCCTAATAATAAATAGAGCTATCAGTCAACACTTTATGGACATTCCTGAATAAAGTAAAATTACAAAGGAACATTTTTTCAAAGGAAAGTGAGTTGGATTAAGAGTTACACTCTAAGGGCAGGTCTATACTGCCTGCCCTTTTTGGTGGCAGTCGAACTAAGATACACAAGTTACTTAAAATAACTTGTGTACCTTAGTTTAAATGTGTAACTCCTGGCTTGTCCACTGTGCTGAGTTAAAGGGAGGTGGCCTTCAACTCAGCACTATCCAATTGCCAGGGTGGTGGTGTGGGATCGAACTTCCTGAGTGGGTCTACGCAGACCTGAGCAGTCGATCAGGAAGTTCAAACTGATAGCGGTGAATTTGCCGCCATCAGTGAAGACCTGCCCTAAATAAATTAATTTTGTGAATGGTAGAAGGGCAGAGAGACTTGTCATTGGTTAATGTAACTAATTCAACATGCCTTTTTGGAGCTATAAATGGGGAGTGACATTTTGTAGTGTGGTGTTGTACCTAGCAATTATCTAACCTGTCATTGTCCATCAGTGCTCACAGAGCACGTGTGGAAGTATTTTGAGGGAATGGTGTATAAGCTGCTAGGGAAACATTATTTGCCATTAACTAGTAAAAGGATAGAAAATGAAGATATCTCTATGAACTTTGCATTTAGGGGGCTATTTTAATATGAAATAAAGAAAGGTGCCAAATTAAAAAAATTGTTTTCTATCATTTACCAAATTTTGTCGCAATGCAACCATTGCAAGATTTTTTTCTTTGCAGTGATTTTGCAACAGAACATCCAATTGCACCATCTAAGAGAAGTAAATATTGCAGTTTATAAATGTTTTGGGGGGTTTTCCCTGGGACCCCAACAATAACCTCCACTGTTATCATTAGACTCTGCACCAGTGAAATCGAATCCTGTTGCAAAAAGATGCAGGGAATGATTCTCATTTACATTAAGGTCCCCATTAGTGCATATATGGGATTTAAAATGGCCACTGTAAGGCCCTTTACATTGGCAGACCAATGTAAAATGGGCTTACTGTATGTGGGAAACAGGCCCCCAGTGTAACAATACAGCAAGCTTAATCTATATTTGAAGGCCACAGGTACATGCCTGTGGTTAGAATGTTTAGCTGTCTCTTGGGGGCAAAGATAAAGGCCCAGATGCAGGAAAGCATGTGAGCTCATATTTAACTCTAAGCAAATGCTCAAGTTACATTGACTTCTTTGGATAAGTGCCCTTCAAGAATAGCTATTCTTTCCTGAATCAGGACCGTAGACTTAGTGAGGTTGAATTAAAAGACAATACACAGATTGTGTGGCCATTCTCTTGTATATTGTAATTTCAGCCCAGAGGATAGCAGTGACACACATTTGAAGGTTTCTGATTTCTTTTGAAATGGGGCAGCTAGATACAGAAGAGATTATCATGAGGCTAGAAAGACACTACCATCTTAAAGATCTTGCCCTTGGATAAAACACTCATTACTTTAAGCTGTGTGCAAGTGGGAAAAAAGGGTGCCTGAAAGTAAGCCAAATTCAATGTCTCAGGTGCTTAACAGATTCCCTTCTAATGAGCCAGGTTAATGGGAAATGCTGGGACTTGAGCCAAGATATCCATGAATTTTGAACTAAAGACTAGAAGTGAATAAACTGCTAATGATTGGTTTAATATACTGGAAACTCAGGTTTCTACAAGTTGGTAACAAAAATAATGATACCAAAAAAACAGAATGGTAAAAAATGAAAGCTTAGCTATGCTTCTCTGGGGATTCCAAACTGGTTTTGCGGTGGAGGCTATGGGGAAGGTTTTAAAGGAAAGAAACTAACCCCCGCAACAACCAAGCTGGTAAGATAGATTGAGGAAACAGAAAACAAATGAAGAGTCCTGTGGCACTTCTAAACACTAACAAATGTATTTATCGCATAAGCTTTTGTGGGCATAATCTCACTTCATGCATCTGATGAAGTGGAATTATGCCCACGAAAGCTCACGCAATAAACACATTTGTTAGTCTTTAGAAGTGCCACAGGACTCCTTGTTCATTTTGCTGAAATAAACTAACATAGCTACCTTTCTGGAGCTTGAAGAAAGCACAGAGTGATGACGGAGGAAAGAAAATTTTAAGAGCCACCATTTCCTGTTTATGGGTCTCCTGTAGAGGTGGCCAGAAAAATGATAATGCCTTTGTGCAAAAAAAAAAAAAAAAATTTTAAATCTTGAATTGAGGTGAAAAGTCAAAGATGTGAAACTTTTCATGGGAAAGGGTTTCCAGAAAATCCTGTTTTGGGAAAACAGGGATTTTTTTCAGCTTGCTGCTTGTCTGCCTGGAAGGCCCTTGTCACAGTCTGCTCAGCACCTTGCTGGTAGCTTCCCTCCCTCAGCACCTAGGGACCCAGGCAGAATACTTTGTTCTCTGCTGGAGCTGGAGGAGGGGAACACTGATCTCTCCTCCTGCTGGCTCCAGCAGGGCCCCTAGCACGTATGGACAGAGATGAAATGCTTTGCTGTGCTCCCAGCTAATGCCAAGGAGCCTGCACCCGTCTTGTAGTCCTGTTGCAAGATGCTTCACCTGGTCCTTAGACAGCAGCTTCCCTTCAGAAACCACTGGGAGGGGCATGGCAGGCCACTTTGGCCCATGGGCCACAGGTTGGGAACAACTGGACTATGAATATTGAGGAGTACCATGGGCAGCAGCCTTTGTGTGACTGCTTCTTTCTTTCCTGCATAGGTCGGTGAGAAAAAGTGAGGAAGGTCAGAAAGGGGATGTAGATTTGGCTTCCCCTTCCATCCCAAACCTGTTAGCTGCACAGCTCATCTGGTAAGGAGGGAGAAATCATTTGTGCCTTGTGTAGGGCTGGGGCAATTTCCTGCCACCCCATGGGAGGAAGAGGAGGACCAAGGACTAGATTGGGACACTAAGGCCTGATCTACACTACAGGGTTGGGTCAATGTACACTGCCTTGGGTTGACATGGCTGTGTAGTGTTTTCACTTACATTTGGCTCCTGCTGACATAAGTGCTCTTTGCATCCATTTAGTAACACCACCATCCCGAGTGGTGTTCAGCACTGTTTCTCAGGCTTTTTGATACCAGGGACTGGCTTCCTGTACTGTATCAGGGAGATCTCAGGCTTAAACGGCATCAGGGAGAGCTCAGGGACCGGTGCGGTCCAGGGAATGGTCACTGAGAAACACTGGTGTAGAGTCACGGTGAATGTAATTAGGTTGATGCAGTGTTAGTGTAGACACTTGATTGCTCATGTCAACTGTTACTGTCTTTCAGGAGCTGTCCCACAATCCCCCTCACTAGAGCCCAGCAAATCCGTGGATATCCGCATTATATCCGTGGATATCTGCATCTGTGGATACAATGCGGATATCTGCAGATCCTTTCTTGCAAATGCAGATCGATACAGATCCGCATATTTTTATCCGAGCTGGGCTAGCCCTTCAAATACATGGATATCTGTGGATACCCGCATTAGATCCGCATCCGCATCCGCAGATACAACACAGATATCCACGGACCATTTCTTGCAGATGCAGATTGGATGCCGATCCACATATTTGTATCCGCACAGGGCTCACCCCTCACTGACAGTAATAGCGTTCCTGAGGAGTCCATGCATGGCTGATGCAACGAGTTAAGTATGCCCACACATGAGCAATTTTATAGTTGCGGTAGCTGTATGATGTAAATTAGGCTGACATAATTTTGTTGTGTACACATGGTCTGAGTCACATTCTTTTTTTGATGAACTTCTGAGTAATGTTACGAGGTGCTGCCCTTGACTCACAATTGAACTTTTAGTTGGCAAACAGTAACCTGAAGAACCACAGGTTTGTGCGATGAAAGGATACAAGGTCCTGCAGTATAAAAAGCTTTAGGGAGTGCTCAAATTTTTCTGTGCCTGCTATGAAATGCTATTTCTCTCTGACTACATGGCTAACCGCCAACAGAAATGGGAACCAAAATACAGCCTTCAAATGTGGATAAGCAGGCCTGCTTCATTCCTTATGCCCAGGTTAAAAGGAGATCAATACATACAGATGCGAATTTTCACGGTGTACTCAGCACTGCATCTCCCAGTTGTCTCATGAGAATCGCGTTGCTTTGGTGCAATTACAGTAAGTGCCTTACCTTTTTGGTTTGCACATCATTTATCAGTTGATGAATGTGGATAAGTTTTTTCCCACTCTCAGCTGTTGGATTACAAAGGAGAAGCTGGCATTGCAGCATGTCAGTTATTAAATTTCTCCATAGACAATGCCCTTAAATCATGCACTTTTTTCTTTATAAAAAGCCTTTTAGCAGTTCAACCTAGACTCCAAAAGAGTAAAGAAAAGTCTGGCTAAATGAAAACCTTATTGTTCATTGTGTTGTTCTTTGATCTGCTGTTATTGACTCTGATGGTACTGCGTAGACTAGAATGGTAATCTGAGTATATTGCCTTCTAATTGTTCCACATTTAACAGGTGCTTTGTGAAAGTGGGCTATAGGGAAAGCTTCAATAGAGCACAGAATATATCAGCAGTCATAGTTTATTATTATTGTACTGAAGTATAAGATGTATTTCCCAACCAAGAATAGGGTCCTATGATACTGGGCACTGTAGAAAACATCCTAGCATGAGACAGTATCTGCCTGAAGAGTTTACAGTCTTGACAAAACAGACAAAATATTGCCAGCCTTCATTGTTCAAATCACAAGATTGGCTTATATAATGAGGTTGGTTTGCTTGTTTGTTTTTAAAAAGATATTTTATGTTATTTCTATTTGTTTTCCAGTTTTGTTTGTGTTTTTGAACCTTCGGTGTGGACTTAGGTCACATTTTCAAGCTTTTCTCCATAACCATGAGTCAAGCAAGGAGTCTGTAGCCGAGCCAGAAACTGAATACAGATGTCCTGAGTCCACTGCTTCCCAATGGCCAGTCATCCAAAACCTTGATCCATCTGTTGATCTTCATTATTTTGTCACACCTCCTCCCTCTTTACCCAGTGGAAGTATTCCAGGGAAGATCATCTGACCTTCCACTTCTTTAAGTATCTTACCCAGCCTATCCTAGTTATCCTTAATCTATGCCAGTGGGAATCTAGCAGTCATTTATCCAGACATGGCAGTGCAATCAGTGGATTTTTTCCATTCCCATCTGAATCCTTTTCAACCTCTCACCTGCGTCTGATGGCATGCTGTTCTGTTCTGTGGATCTGATATGGTGACAGGTCTGTCACTCTTTTTAGTATGGAGTTCCTGATCGCATAGACTGGTCTCTTCCTGGTGTTGGTATGAGTCTGTCTTATGTTTACTCCTGTGCATTTTCCTTATTTTTCCTTAGACTCTCGTCACTGGCTTTCTCCATCATCTCTTCATCTCCTCTGGGCAGCCTAATCCTCTTTTCACTATTTAGTTCCGGTCTGTCCTCATGCAAGACTCTTTCATCTTTCCTCAACTGACCATCCTATTCAAAAAAAGCACTGTCCTCATTATTTCTGTTCCTCCATCTACTCTCACCTGTGCGAAGAGAGAGATTTGAGTGTTTTTTTCCAGCTCATTCTTAATTGAGCTTAATTGGGAGCTTAATAAAGCTATTCATGCTTGTCATACATAGTGGGCATATTTTCCTCACTTTTTTGACAGTAGAAAGCTCAGTTGGCCCGAATTGATTTTTGGGATGAAGAAATTGGTACCATTGTAACTATGAATGGGTCAAACAGAGAGAAGAATCTGAATGAAGTATCAGAAATGCTATCCAGTCTATAGGGGGAAAACAGCTGTATGAAAGCGCATACCTTCTTAACTTGTTCCAGAGGGGTAGCCATGTAGAATCCAGGGAATCTAGATTCAGAGCACATAGAGCAAAATACAGTTTAGACCTTGATCAAGAACATCATTGCCATTTAGCTACACTCAGCCACTGAGAGTCAGGGGGTAAGAAAGTCACCCATATTTCTTGGCACTGAAATTGTTTTTCTACAGGATGTGACTCCAGAGGTATTGAGGCATCTTGCTTCATTGGTACATAACTCATGCACTGACGTGATTTCTATTTGGAAAAATTTAGTAAGCAAAAATCAGTCCACAGATTACTGATCCTAGCAGCTTTTTATTTTCTTGGCATAGCTTATTAAGAAAGGACAGATTGCTACAGAAAACAGGAAAATAAGTACTTTAAAATATTGACAAATGGGGTAACTATTTAAAAAAGAATAATAAAAAGCTTTCCTTGGGAGGAGGAGGAGCAGGAAGGGGAAGCACTTTTATTTACCCATGCCTATCATTAATTCTCCATCAAATATTGATGAGAAGCCAAAAATGTTGAAATTACTTCCCAGTCTTGTTGACAGTCTTATCATAGAGCACTCCATCCTCAGCTCAAACCCAACGAGTTTGTGAGACAAGCCATCAGGAGTAGTCCTGACATCGCTTGATGCTGGAAAAGGGGCTCTTTCCTACAGGAACAGCTCATCTCTGTTACAAATGCTTATAGAAAAGAAGTTGTTTGAAAACACTGGAGTGTATTTAATAGAGCAGGAATAAATTCTACTGACAACAGTGACACGAGTTATTTACATAGTTGCCACACAAGATTTCCGGATATTTGGCAGGAATGGTAATTATGTGGAAGCTCCACTGAAAACGATGGCAATGTGTGTTAAGTTGTGTTACTGCTGCTGCATTAACTGCTGCTAATTATGTAAATAACTTGCATCATTGTGTTTTGATAAGGGAAAACTGCCATGCAATAGAAAGGATATTCTAATCACTACATCTAATTACAGTGAACAGTGCATTACTGAACATTTTTGCGTGCTAATTCTTTCAGACTATATTTACAGTAATCATTGAGGGAACTGCCATGTTTGTAGCCTGATGCAGAGCCTCTGCTCCCCACACTCTCTCCTGCCACCCCGCAAAGCCATTCCTGACCTTCCCTACCCTCTCTTGCACCCCTATCACCCCACACAGCAGCATTTCCCAAGCAGTGTGTCACGGCTAATGAATATTCATGGATTACTTTGAATATTCAGGCACTTGTAACGGAGGTGTGCCTCAACATAATTTGAAGGCATCAAGGTGTGCTACGGTGTGTTCTAAACGAATATCCCAATTCCAGTCTGTGTTTCTGCTTACCACACAGGTTGGCTCTGATGACTCCTCCCTCAGCCCTTGGCGTTGCATAAAAGATGGATTCCAGGGGAGAGCCTCAAGACAAAGGTGCTTCCTTCTTGTAACAAGTTTCCTTGACACCCCCTGTGGTCAGGTGATTGTCCATATATGGCAATGGGTGTGATTTCTTCCACTTGATCAAAAGTCATTAGATCAGTCTATTGTTCTTTGCAAGCCTCCCTGTGTTTCCATCCATTCAAGTCACGTGAGACACACGTTTGGGGATATGACGTAACAGAGTTCCATATAGGTACATATAGGATGTGGTGGGAAACATGCTGCCATAACAGTAACGATCATTATGTCATGAGCATTCAAAAACACCTGACACGACACACTTTGCATTAGACCATACACAGTTACTTTGTATGGGTGAACATGAATGATACACAGATCGCATCACAAGGGTGTACGTGGGGTGTCTCAGAGCATTAGGCTGAGTTTTCTACCGGGTGATCTCGGGCAGATTGTAACTTCTCTGCCTAAATTTCCCTATCTGTAGAATGGGGATGATGACCTGTTTTGATAGCTACTGATGAAAAGTGCTATGGAAGAGCTAGGTGGTACTACTATTATCTTTTTCATTTAAATTTTGTCGTTAAAACTTTCTGCTATCTTGTAGCTGACTTTCATGCTGTGCATTAAATGAGTCTGCACAAACCTGTGCATAATTTACTGTGTGGGGGGCTCCAAAGTCCTTTTTCCATGAGTAACGGAACTTTGCAATGTGATGCTTCGCTGCCCCGTGAGCTGGACAGGGGATTAGATGGTGACACATGGAGTCACAATCTAGTGCCAGGTTTCCCCCTAGCTCCTTTACTTGGCACAGTTTACTGCTGCTCTGCACCAGCAAGGCAATAGAATCTGAGCTCTTCCCCCATGGTGAATGGAATGTAGCTTCCCAACGGAGCCTATTTTGGGCTTTGAACATGAGTAAAAGAAGAAAAGGAATCAAGAGGCTTCTACCTCTAAATGATAATCCATAGACTCTCCAATGTATTAATGGGATAGTGTGGTGTATATAAACAAACATATTGTTACTCCTATATTGCATTTCCCTTCATTAATCATTTTCTTTACTTCAGTAAACTTTGCATGTTTATCCTACAAAAGCCTACGTAGCAGGATTCATACGTTGACATTTTGCATGCTACCCACTGCTGTTCAGTTTCCTCCTTCGCTTGCGTGTGTGCAATTGATTTGGTGTGCTGTTATCCAGAAAGGGAAAAGTGTCATTTGTGGTGTTAATCCACACGGAGTATGCCCTTTAACTCAGCAAGTGCAGGTTTAGTGCATATTGATTATAGGTTCTCAGGAAGCACTGGTTAAACACATCAAGTCAGACCATGTCATTAAAGTCAATTTGTCAGCTAAAGGTCAGTCACAGGGTTGCAGAGGAGATCATTAAAACTGCAGGCCCCCTTCTACAGTATAACTATCCAGCAGTATATATTTAAGTACTGCCAGGAAGCAGGAACTATGGGAGTTCAATTGCTCTTGAGCAACTGCCTCTGGCTGGGTGGAGCCATGATGGTTGAGCAATGCATAGCATGTGTCAGCTGAACCTGGAAAGTTAAGCCTTCTCAGCTTGAAGTGCATGATGATCTGGAAAAGAGGCAGAGCTTTTGCGGATAGCAAAAATGTGGGAGTGGTAGGGTCCCAAATGTCTATACTCTCCTGACTTTTTTAAAAAAACAACATTTAAATACATAGAGGTAAGGGTCAAACTACTGAGACTACCCATCCCTTAATTATAGCCAGATTGCCTGGTTCTTCCTTAAAACAAAGCATAGTTCTTCTTGAATTCTGAATCTGGGCACTGAAATTGGTACTTCAGCCTTTAATTAGCCTTATTATTATTAGGCTGTAAATTAGACCTTATTTATTAGACATACAGTTTATGAAAATGACTGGAAAGAAGAATCGATCAAGAGTTATTGGCTAACAATTCCAGGTGAGCAGGTGCTTACATGGGACGCTTGTTTGTTTTATTGTCATTCCAATATTTCCGAGGAAACCTTGGCGAAGTAGGTTAAATACAGAAGCAAACAGAAAAATTGTTACAAGGCAAAAGCTGAAATACAGAGCTATAAGAGTCAATGTTTGTCCTAATTTTTACCAGCATCACATCTAAGTGACTGCAAAGAACTAATTTTAACTTGCAGATACATCATGACATAGGATTTCCAACGAAATAAAGGGAGCATATAGTGGCATATAGCCTGCTCTTTTGATCTCCAACTTTATTTATTTATTCATCAAGTTAGATGCTTGTTGTTGTGAGAGCGCTGCGGCCTGGTTTACTGATGCATGTGTAATCTGGTATTGTTCATTTTTATTTTATGAAATGAGAGTATGCGTGAAATGAGATAAACAGGTGGGGAAGTGGGAAGCCTTCCGTGGAAAGCAGCCAGCCTCCAGTACTGAGCGTAGGAGCGTGCCCAGGCATGTAATAATTAAAGCTTGGTGAGGCACCAAGCAAAGAACCGTACAAGGCTTGTATAGTCTAAGCTGGCGTGCCAGTGACTTCCTGAAAGCAGGACAAACTACTTTAAGAAGTTCAGAGGACAAGGACAAGTTGACAGTTCTGACAGCTGGCTAATTTTGATTGGCTTATTTTGGGGATTTTTGTTTGTTTGTAGCCTAAAATGGGATATGATAGTGGAAGATGGGAAGTTTATATGTGTAGCTTTCTAGGTCACTGTCATCTGAACTGCAGACCAGGTGAACTCTCCTCTGCTGTATCCAGTTCCGCCAGCAGTCAGATACAGGATACTGTACTAGATGGGCCCAAGTGTCTCATCTGACGTGGCAATTCCTACGAACGCCAATGATGGGCTCTCTGGAGTTCAGTTCAGATGCTTACCTTTAGTTGTTATCAAACCACCTGAACATCTTGGGTCTGGGAATCTCAAAAGAAAAGGTTTTCTTTGAGGCTTTCCTGTACTTCTGCTGCTAGCTGTATGGGAAATGCTCCAAGGAGAGAATTTTTTGCAGTGCCTTAGCCCTTTCAGTCCTAGCTGGAATCCAGATGGGAACAAGCACATGCAAATGGTGCTGGGTTATCTAAACCTAAAAAGGTTATTTTTCATCTCTCTTTATGATTTTGCCCCTTTAGTCCCTGTCTCCCTTCCCAAATCCCCACAATTTTGTCATATAGTATGCTATTAAGCTCTAGCACCCTGGAAGATATAGCTCCCCATCATTTTCTGTTCATATCCTTTGAGTGTAACCACTTCCCCTCATTCCAGTTTCTTTCTCCTGCATTGCTCTAGAGCCAGGGACAGATGTGCATGATAGGAGAATGTTTGTTTAAAAGGGACCAAGGGAAAGTAAATGTTAAAGTGAAATTCTGTGTGTATTATGGAGCATGGTTTGTTTAGTAATCGACAAATCAAAAGACTCAGAACTTGTTAGCTGCCAAGGATCCACTTTCTTTCTTGCACTTTGAGATAGAGGCTGACACTTCTAAACTCCTGTGGGGAACACGAAACTATTTGCTTTTAATTCAAATGATAATAAGTTTAAATAATGTGAAACACGAACTGAAACTTAGCCTCTAGACAAAATCTGCAGAGAATATTTATCCATAGAGAAGAATAAGGCTGTCACTTTAAAATTACATTCACACCAGAACAGTTTGCCTTTTTAAATACTTGGGCAGCTTTTCATTGTTAGATGACACAGAACAATGATAATTGTGATGCATCTAAGCAGAAAATTAGATTTCCCCTCCCCTCCCACTAAAAATGGATCAGCAGAGCTCTACTGAAATGGATCAGGTTTTGTTTTTGTTTTTAAATTGTTTAACATGAAGAGACTTAAAGGGATCCCGTCACATTGAATTTTAGTTAAGAAATATGAGCTAAAAGTTCTGTCAGGTATTGCCATAATATATGGAATCACAGCCATTTATTAAAGAAAACAAATACAAAATAGAGAAACAAATAGACTTGCCTTATATTGTGTGTTCCAGTTCTGTCCCCTTTGTTTATCAGAGACAACATCCTGCCTATAAACTTATGCAGCACACACTCAGACATTTATTGGCTATATAATATACTGTAATTAAACCTGCATTGAGAAGAGAGTCCAGGATACACATCTTAACACAGTTAAAACCACCTCCACCAAGTCAGGACATGCCAGAGAAGTAGCTCACATCATGGAATGGTCACCCAGCTACCCTGAGAGAACCTGTTTCAATATGGGGAGGGAAGCAAACATTGACTACTGGTCCCTTTTTGTCATCTACTACCCCATATTGGAATCTGTATGGTGCATCATTTAAACAGTTAAAATTCATAACTGAAGAGGATTACATCCTGTAAGAGATTTTTCCTGAACTCTCTCTTCTGGCTCTCATACAACCCATTAGCCTCACCAAGCTCATCATCAGAAGCAAAGGTCCCACAGACCAGGAATTGCCAACTCCCAGTGGCACCAGATCCTGCCAGAACAGATGCAAAACCTGCAAATCTCTCCCCTGCGACAATGATCAACACCCCCACCCACCCACCCACAACATACCTTTCAAGATCCATGGGCCATTCACGTGGCTATTACAACATGTGCTGTGCCTCATCCAGTGTACGAAATGTCTCAACAACAATTGTGTTGGTGACCCCAGGCATTCACTATGTTCTTGAATGAACACCTACAGAAAAATGATAAAGGATAAAAACACCATGTCACCTGTGGGCAAACATTTCTCCCGGTATGATCATTCCATATCTGAGCTCTGAAATCATTCTGAAAGGAAATGAGCACACCACCTTGAAAAGAACAGTCTGAGAGCTTAAATTCATAACTTTACTGGATGCTAAAAATCATGCACTTAGTAAAGGCACTGGATTCGTGGCTCATTACAAGAATTTATAATCCACTAATGTCCCTTGTCCTATAACTACAGCAGAATGAACTTTCCATTTCACCTTGAATGGTCTCTTACAACATGCTAACTCTCTTTATGCTAAGCAATTTGTTCCATCTTGTATTAACTTTGATGTGCTGATTAGTTTTCCCAGGCCTGAAGAAGAGCTTTGTGTAAGCTGGTCTCTGCCCTAGTCTACAATTCCTACTGTTTTGGGCAGCAGTCAAAGGGAGATACACAAGTTACTTAAAATAACTTGCGTATCTCCCTTCGACTTCCTAACGTCCGGCAGGTACCCTGCGCTGAGTCAAAGGGAAGGTATTTCCCTTTGATTCACACTACTCCAGTTGAGAGGCTGGAGTTAATGGATCGCCAAAGTAAACAAGGCCTCTTTCACCAACAGAAGTTGGTCCCCTAACAGATATTGCATCACCCCCTCTTGTTTTCCTAATATTCTGAGACCAATATGGCTTCAACCACACTTCAAATATAATTACAGATATTCTATCTGTTTCAGTCGCGCTGCCAGTTTTTGTGATTTTAGTCATCTTATGCTATTTTGGGATTTTTTTGTTTTATTTTTTTTTCCTCTCCCTTTTTTTCTGTGATGAACTCGGAAAGAAAAACGAATTGATTGATTGATTTAGTCTGTACTATAAAAAGAAACGTGTGTGCAAAAGGGATTCTCTGTTGTCTCATCTTTTCTGCAAGATGGTGGCTTTGCTCATTTTACAAAGTGCTGTTGAATGCACAAAGTAAACACACAGGAAAATAAAAATATTTCCCCCTTGAATCTGTTACAAATTGCATTAATCACAGGTGTTAGTTACAGCAAGAGTAGCTAAAATTATTCCTGACAGAAGTTTAAGATGTTTAAGTTGACGGTGTTTATTTAAAATATTCAGTTACCTTATCACTCTTCGTTATCTTCATTCCATTTTAACTGTATTCCATTTTCAGATGAGACAGCTGTAGTTACCCTAAATTCCTGAGGCATTGATAGGACTAAGATTAGTAAGTGTTAGATCATTGCTTGTTGACTCTTCCCATATTAGTTACTTTTTTTGTCTACTACTTATAGAAACTATGTGTCATGAGAGAGGCTGATGTCTGAAATGCTAGATTCACCTGACCAGCGCATTTTCACTTGGGGTTTGTCTGCATCAGGGAATTGACCGGAATAAGCTATTCTGCCATACCTATTCTGGGACAGTTCTCTGTATGGACCTGCTATTCCATGATAAAAAAATATTTTTTTCCAGAATATCATTCTGCTTTGGAAGTGAACTAATTCTGGGCGGTAAAAAGACTTGGATTGTTGAAATATGTGTCTACTCAAGAAGCTGATTCCTCAGTAACTATTTTAATTTATTTCACTGTATAGACAAGCCCTTAGACCCTTCCTAGCTGAAATGGAAAAGAGAAACAGGCAGTGCTCCTGGATCACTTGTCGTGTGCATGCTCATCAAATCTATAATTGTTAAGCCACAGTCCTCAGCATGAGTTCTGAGTCTCGCTCTCATCTGTCTCTCATTAGTAGGAACATCACTGATTTTTTAGTTCCCAAATTTATCTGCCTCCCACGCAAACCTGCTGTTACTTGATGTTTTTCCCACTAAATTATGAACATCAGAAATGAAACCTTTAAAAAAAATATTTTACAGAAATCTTCCTTGCAGTTAAAATAAAGAGCCTCTTACAAACTCAAGTTTCCTCCTGTTGTTTTTGGATTTGTGTACCTCGCTTTGTGTTTTTGTCAGACATGTTAAAAAGGGCAGTCTTTCTCACATGTGGGATTTGGAGGCTCGAGTTATGTTCTTTATCTTAGAGCTATGGAAATATATTTTGTCCTCTTATTTTTTTTCTTTGCAGTTGTAGCACTGAGGGATTCCATCATTTGATATGAAATTCAATTTTCCCTACAACTGGCTTTGTGATGTTTGATAAAACTGGCCCTCTGGGAATGTTTTTTCCCTGCAAAAAATATTTTAATTAATAAAATAAAGGCACATACCCATTGGTAAAGTCCATTATTTAAAAACATCTCTGCTTCCTACACTACTTAGATGCTCCTTAAGGGACATATGTAATTCTGTAAAGTAAAGGCAATTTCTTTCAGCTCTAAAATAGATTTGAACAGAAACAGGATTTTTAAGCAGGGCAGGCTGAATGCATGGCATGACTGGATAAATGACAAAGAACGGACAATCAGATTTTTCAAAGGCATTTAGGGGCCTACAGATGTAGACAGGCATCTAGTAGATTTTACAAACGTACCTAAGCAGGTTAGGTGCCTAACTCCTATTGATTTTGGGGGAGATGCTGAGAACCCTTAATACCCTCTGAAATCAACATGCCTGGAATGTGCTTTGTATCTCTTGGAATCAGGCCCTTAAAAACTGCACCCCCAAGAAGATCTAGCTTGATGGTTCTCATTCTTTTCCTTATAACCATGCTACAGCAGAAAATACTTTTGTAGACCCATCTCTCATGTCCCGTATTGACAGAGGGTGGTCTCATAACACCTTGGTTGAAAACCTGCCATTTAACATTCAGAAGGTTTTGAGTTGGTGGGTTTTGATGTTAAATGGAAGCTATCAAAGTTAGACATTTTTAAATCAGCAGGTCCAGATAACTTGCATCCAAAGGTTTTCAAAGAGCTAGCTGGAGAGCTGTCTGGACCATCAGTGTCACTTTTCAATAAAACTTGGTGTGCTGGGGAGGTTCAGAACATTGGAAGAAAAGTAATGTTGTTGTACCAGTTTTTAAAAGGGGTAAATTGGACGAGCCATTTCATTATAGGCCTGTCAGCCTGACTCAAGATACTGGAGCAACTGATACAGGACTTGATTAACAAGGAGTTAAGTAGTTAATGTAATTAATGCAACTCAACATTGGTTTGCATCTTATGTAGATGGGGCACTTCTTTTTAGCTCATCTCTGGGTCAAATGAGGGAGGTGGAAGGAAATTGGGTTTTAAAATATTTTTTTTTGAAAATAAGTCAAAAGGTTTTAAAAAGTAAACACAAGTGAAAGAGTAGGAAAGCAAACCTCCTGGCAGATCTGTGAATAAGCAAACCCCTTGGCAGAGGATTAAAAGAACAGGCTTCACTGAGTAGTAAAAGTTAAAGATAACCATTAAACATTTAAATAGTGCCATAACTTTTCATGGGGCTTTTGTAGACATTAAAAAAAGAGGCAGTCACTCCTTCAAAAGAGCATACCACCTACATCACAAAGAGCAAAAAAACCAAGGCGAGTAAGCAAAGGAAGGAAAAAGGAAAGGAGTGGATAGAGGTTAGAGAAACAAAGAGTGGCTCAAACTTCATAATTGTAGAGGCATCTAAAATAACTTTATATTTTAGAGGAATAGTCTTCAGGGCTGGAAGTGTTTGGGTCAGGAAATTTAGAGTATTTAACAGTGTGTCCAAGGGAGAAACTTGAACAGAAGGAGTCTTGTTTTATAACCATGTTTCGAGCATTTGTGAATCCCATGTATTAATGTAAAAAACAATTCCTGTTTAGCATTTTAGTATTACTAGTTCTATGACAATTTTGCCTTGAGGACTCAAGAGAGATCAGGACCTGACTATTAGCACTGTACAGACATGCAGTAAGAAAAAGTCCTGGCCCCGAGAGGCTTACAATTTAAATAGCAAAGCAGAGAGAGAGAAAGTGACTTTGCTAAATCTAATAGGCTTGCTGTGTGATCTCGGGAAGGAACTCAAGTCTCCACATTCACAGTCCAGCACCCTACTTCCCTAACTCTGCTGTTTCAATGATGATTCTGATACCCAGGTAGAATTTCCAACAATAAAGAATCTTTTATCTTAAAAGTGGCGTCCTGCTTTGATCAATATGCCATACTCCATTCCATTTATTTTCCATAAAATATTTCCATAATATTCACTATGGGCATACTTTAGAAAATATCAAGACAAGTCAAACTTGGCAAGTTTTTAAAGGAGACTACAGATTGCATGTCAGCTTCCTCAGGAAGGATTATTGATGCCTGTAATTCTTACCTCCACTTTTCCCTGCCATCAAACCCACTTGCTGTGCATATGGATGGAATCTTACAACTGCAGTGTATAGTAAAAGAAAGATCTTGAGACAATCTGATCTCATGTTGATGCGCTCTTGAATGTCTTACTGTGGAACTTTTATGCACACATCTAAAGGTCAGTAGGTAGTCTCAATATCTGCACAATGTCCCAAATCGTGCAACCCATTCTTGGCCAAGTGCCCCATTGACCTCAATGGAGCTTTGCCTGCTGACTCCAGAGGGGAACAAGACCTGTATGTGAAATGCTAAAGCACAAAGGCTAAGTCTTTACTACAAAAAGTTAGGTCGACTTTGTTAAGTCATCCTAATAAGGTCGACTTTAGGTTGATCTTATTAGGTTGACTTAACAAAGTGGTTTCCCTGAACAGGGACTTAGTAAGTCGACCTAACTGCCCTTAGGTTGACCTAATAAAGTGGACTTAAGTGTCCACACTGTGCTTTGGTTGACATAAGGAGTTGACTTAAGGAATAGGTCGACCTAACTGGCGGTTCTTATTAAGTCGACCTAACCTTTCATTAAGTCGACTAAAGGAATTTCTTAAGTTGACGTAATGAAAGCCTAGTGTGGACAGAGACTAAGTTAAGTCGACTTAAGCCTCCTTAAGTCGACTTATCTTGCAAGTGTAGACATAGCCAAAGATTCCTACAGAGAGCAGACCATACCTAATGAGTAAACTTGTCTGCAGGAAACAAAGCCTTTATTCTTTCTTTTAAATTGTTTACATTCTTTTTCAGCTCTTTTTCTATAGTGAACATTCAAAAGATTTCTAAAAGTTCATTCACCTGTCCATCATACAGGTTGCATAGTTTTATCCTTGTTACGTTGTAAATCTAATCAAAGAGGATGGGGTTTTTCCTTTCTCTCTTGAAGTTTCTTCAATTTTAAAAAATGGTTTTGACATTGAGATACTGCCATTTTACTGGTGCCTGGACCTCTTAACTGCTGAATTTAACATCCTCTGTACCGTTGCAATCAACTTTCTGATACTGGTCAAGGAAATTCAAGTCTGTAGAGTAAGCCACTTTAGAGTGAGACAAGGTGTGGTTTTCTCTTGAATTGCATGTGAAACACCTATTAATATTAATAGGAGTAATATAAAAAGGAAGCAATTCCCAAGTGTCTGTTGAAAAGCGAAGAATTTGAAGGGAATGTACTTTTTGTAGGTTTTAGAAGGTCCATCTTTGAGCAGCTGTTTTTTAGGATGTAAGATGAAGGCAAACTGCTGTCTCAAAGGTCATGAAGCATGTAATGTATAATATATTCTAGCTCTCTCCAGAGCTAATTTCAATTTAGGATTTCTAAAGCAGGGAAAAGGAAGAACCATCTGAAATGAATTTCCAAGTTTCTCCAACTCTGTAGTTGATATTTATCTTGTGTGAGTTCTTCCTTGCTTCTATGACTCCAGTTGTCATGGATGCAGGGAAATCCTTTTAGATTATTAAGGTTTTCAGTGCTACCCGATAAAAGAAAAAGAGTTTCCTTGTCCATAGCTTTCTCTGACAGAATATAACACAATGGTTAGGAGAAGTACCGGAATATAAATAGGCTGTGTTATCAGAAACTATTTTCAGAAAGGTTAGAGATTTAGGCTTCTTAACCGCCGACACCGACACTATTACTGGGATCTATATTAAGCATGTTATAATTAGCCCCTGCCCATAACATTTGACTTTATTATTACACCAATCTATAGACAAGGATATATTTTTTTGTAACAGGAGCTTGGCCTTGGATATATTTTTCTGAATTTAAATGAGCACCCAGGTTGGACTGTTTTGAATATTCTTTTTTCTCTTTTCATCTCTCAAAACAAAAGGATGTAGGAGAAACTGTGTGAGAAAACATTCAAAACAACCTCCCTCCAGGTATTTAATTGTCAATGGATGGTTCCTAAGCTAGCTGTTCAGTTGTGAAAATCAGGTAATTAAAACTCTGAACATCCTGTAAAGTTTGAGGTGATGATACATGTTGGGGAAATTCAGCAAATTACAAAGTTAATACTGGAAATTAATTGACACATGGTAAGACTGGGACAGCTTGGTTGCATGGCTGATGCTCTGAAAATAATAAGAAACTTAGCTTTTAGAAAGAGAGCAACATTTCTCTTAATTATTTTTAAAGGTCTGATTTAAACACACCAAGACATTAAAACTGAGCAGGCTGTAATAAGGAACTGTGATCATGCTGTATTTGTAAGAGCTGTCTATTTTCAGTGCCTAAATATACTGTCGCCTGGAAAATGGGATATTTGAATTTTAATAAGATCATTCAGATAATACCTTACGTTGACATAGTGTGTTTGAAGAATCCTGAAGTTCTCTTCAGGTGATGATAAACCAATATGTAATGTATCAAAGCTTAACTGTTTTCCTTGTGTGAGTAAAGTGAAAATGATTTGACCTATATGTGGGATTACTTTGTCCACCATGAGAATGATCATTGGCGCTTTCATAAGGAAAATGGTGGCTGGTGTAAGAATACTGCTAGTTAATTTGCATTCAAAATATTATACAAATATTACATGGGTCTAGTATTATACAACAGGTTAGGCCAGAAAAACATCCAAACTGAAATTGCAGCAGAGTCTAATTACCCAAGCCCAAATTTAGTAATCTTTAAGAAGGTGAAATTTACACAGAAGTCAATGGAAGTTTTATTAGATCTAGGACTGCATACTTTGGGATCAAATTGGAACTTGGCAAGGACCCTGAGTCTGTTTTGTGAAAACTGCCATAGGATTTGCAATGGCCATAAGTGGTCAGGTCCTCATTTTTATATTTTGTCTTAGATTCCTCCCCCTCTAGCAGCATAGCTTGGTTAGTCATGTACACTTAATCATTGCTCAATTTGTCAGATCTAGAGTTTTCTAACACTGTTTTTTTGGTGTTAATTTCTTTTATAATAGGATTGTAATAAATAGAAAGAAAATTATCTCAGTGGAAGTGTTTAAGACATAATTTCAGCAGTTCCTAATATTATGACTAATTTTAAGGCATTAACTTTTTGTAGTTGTAGCGGGAGTATTTGGTTCCAATTTGGAGTCAAGGCATGTAGACATTTGGATCCATTACAATATACCATTTCAATGCATGCTATTAGTGTTTGGCAACCTTTTCATCAGGAAGTTGCACGTGCAGTAATCCATATTGTGCTCTATTATTCCAATATGTACCTAAAGGGATTGAACCCATGGATTTGCAACTGCACATAGGAATAGATCTGTCAAGTCTGTATGCATTTGGATATTTAAAATATACAGCTAAAGATACTGATATATAGTTTCAAATCCACTTTGTAAACAATGTTTTAGTATGTTGTGTTGGCATGCCAAAAATATGATGGAAAAATTAATTGTACAAAGCAGCTGTTTCTCTTTAAATCACTCTCTTTTGACTGTTTTTCAGAATTGAATTCTCCCAATGCACAAGACTATATTATCTATCCAGGATACCTATGTTTCTGAGACCTTTAGAAAACATAATAGCTGGGTATGTGGTGCCTGTAAGAATCATTTAGTGACTGGTGTGAAGGATCCAGGAGGCAGGCAGCTATCTACAGACCCCCTAGTGCATTCTGAGAAGGAGTCCATGACCGGTACCAAAGATATCTGGAAGTATAAGAAAGAGCCACTGTAAACTAAATTTGAACACCTAGGAAGAATGCTTAAATCTAAGACCTCTACATCTGCTTTTTCCTAAAGTTACATTTTTTTTCGTGTGTAGGGCAAACTAGGCAGGGTGAACTTTAATGTTTCAATCCAGGGATGAGGAAGTAGCATAGGGAAGGAGTTAAATCTGTTTGGTAATGGGTAATTCTTTGGGATAGGGAGAAGCTGTACAGAAGCAAGGGGGCTTCACCATAGCCAAGTGGTGTTAGACTGCCAGCACATTCATGTGGACGATTGCAGAGCCTCAGGAGTACTCAGGTTGGATGAAAGAGATCAGTAACAGAAAGTTTTCTCCCTCTCCAGCACTAAAGGATAGATTAGGAATAACAGCTGAAATAGAGGAGGGGACGGCATTGGAATGACAACAAATTCTGGAAATTGTAATGTGTGTCAAGACTAAGGAGTCACATAAAAATAGGCAAACGGACAGCAATATGAAGGTTTTATTTGAAGCCCACTGAATTCACTGGGAATCTTGACAAGATTTGCCCTTACTTAAAGACGTTTTTAATCAGCTAAATGCAGAAATTCTACTGATTCAATTTCCTTTTAAAACTGCTTTTTTCCCTCACCATTCTTTCTGGTATCATGCTGTTTCTCTCTCCCTTCATAATCAGGCCCTGGCCTCTCTACCTACTGGGAAAAGTGCTGCATCTGTTTTAATGGCTGCCAGTCATAACACACTACTGGCTGGGTAGCAGAGAGAGTGAGCGAGCGAGTGTGCAGTGCTGTGTGCCTGAATACTGCACTGGCCTTCTCTCCACAAGGGATTGAGATTTTTCTCTTAAACTCAGTCAGCCACTGCCAAAGCACATAGAAGAATCCAACTGGGGAAGCAACTAATTTTAAATAGGTACGCTTGGTGCTTTTTTTTTTTTTTTTTTTTTTTTTTTTTTTTAAAAGGTGCCGGTACTCGGCCAGAGACCTGGGCATGCTGACAGTGGTGGGGATGCATCGCTGTGGAAAAAATAGTGCCAGTACTCAGTACCACTGAGTACCATCCCCCAAAAAAGCCCTGGGTATGCTGTTACCTCAGATGATGTTTACTCAGTGTGTATCCCTTATGAAAAGGTCCTGTGGAATATAATGAGATGAAATCAATGAGGTTCCCTAGAAATATATTTAATTTTAATGGAAAATAGCCTTTCATTTGATTTTTGTATCCATGTTTTAGAATTCAGTACCTGGAATATAATATTTTATTACATTTGATAGGATGGTTCTATAAATTTTTTTATTGTGCAGAATATAGAAGAGTAAATAATGTGCTATGTATACGAATGCATATAATACCTTATTTTTATTCAGTTTACATACACACACACACAGGTCTATCTACACTAGAGTAGATTTTACTAGTGCTTAGCACACAAATGAGGTCAGATTTCTGAAAGAGCTTAGCATATTGAGTTCCAAGTTCTTTAAAAAGTCCAGCAGCCTCTGTTGGTACCTAAATGAGGGTTGAGTTCTTGATAATATGGTCTTTACAATCTAAACTGAACTCATAAAACTTCAGTGTGTTAGTTAAATTATCTGTGTGGGAAAATATAGAAAATATTATTTCTAAGTTTTTATGACCCCTCCTGTAGAATTTAAGGGAATTGTATCTCTGCTATAGAATTCTATAAAATGATTAAAAATTTAGAAGTTATTCTCTATTAAGAATAATTTCTGTAGACTCCTATTTCCTGAATGTACATACACACATCCTCATAGGTTTCTTAGGTTGTTTGAGAATGGGATTTT
Source organism: Pelusios castaneus (assembly GCA_007922175.1). Lineage (NCBI taxonomy): Eukaryota > Metazoa > Chordata > Testudines > Pelomedusidae > Pelusios > Pelusios castaneus. The sequence continues at coordinate 5,624,634 of ML685868.1, forward strand.
TTAATATACACATCGAGTGAAATATATAATAGAAACTATACAAAACTCTTTAGATATAAGTATGTGCTATTAGCTAAGTGTATAATGACATACATGAGATACATTCAAATTGTAATTATATCAAGGAAGACTCGTAAACAAAGTTTATTTTGCCTCAACTATAAACCAAATTCCACAGTCAGGAAAAACTACTTTTGTAAGTGTTGAATGGTTCAGTTTCAGACACAAGGAAAAATCATTATATTTGTAAAATACTGTAAGGAAGACTTGATTAAAGTTGGGAAGCCTTGAAACACTTTCCTAATCAGCTTAGCAAACCTCAAAGGAAGTTCTACAAGTTTGTTCAGTCCCATGCAAGCTGAAGAGGGATGGCTGCCCTTTATCACTCCAAGTGCTTGCCAGAGTATGGGGCCCTGAGACTAGAAAGTGGTGATCCTGAGGTATTTCTTTGCAGTTTTGTGTATTTATAAAGGATGCATGAAGACCCGTGGGTCTCAACACAGAAGAATCAAATAGAAAACTGCTTGTGATTCATACAGTTGCCAAAACCTCTCAGACTAACACTGCCTCAACCCACCATCCCAATGGCGCCCACAATGGTAACGAATAATGATCGGCATGATCCTTTTCAAGCTGAAAGGAAACAGTTTAGCAAACTAAAAATGATACAAATGTAGTTATCTACAAAGATATAATATCCTTCTGTCAAAGTGTTTTCACACCAACAATCCAAACTAATTTTTAGACCCACTCCAGTTCCTCTGGGATATTTTGCTCCCTGAAGGCCTTTGTTTCAACCACCAAGGAGGGCCCCTAAAGAAGGGCTATGGTTTCTTAGAACTTGCTGGCTGAGGCTGACCCTGCCTATTCTATTTGAATGGGATATTCATCTTCGTAGCAACTTCTCTAGCCTCAAATTCCACAGCTACAGTCTCAAATTCTGGAAGGCAGCCAAACTGAATTTCTGTCCCCCGAAGTATAAGCACTTGCATCTGTGCCCAACATGAAAGGGGTATTGAAACGTGGACTGGCAAAGACAAAAAATAGTCACAAGAGCCTTTTTAAACTGGAAAATGCTAAATCACTCCCTGTTGACCACTGAAATGATTTCCCCTTCTTACTCTTTGCTGCTCATTAGAAACACTCAGCAAACACAGATCTTGTTTTGCATCCACGAAAGCTTTAGCAGCTAAGATTCCCTAGAGATTTTGTGTGTCAAAATAGGTTTCAACCATTCCTCATCTCTCCCTTTCTCAAAAGCCACCGCACTATGTAGCTGTTTCTTCCCTCCATACTTCTTCCTCCCAAGGCAGGACAATTCAGTCACTGCAAACCAATTGCCTAAAAACCATTTATCTCACCTGGGCCACATCTTTAAAGGGAATTTCCATAGAATGAATTTATAAAGCACCTTTCTTAGCATTGATTGTGCAGTTATTAGCTATAATGAAGTTCAGACCAATTATTGGTTCATCCACATTCCAGCCACCCAGACTTCCTGCACTACTCCCAGATGTCTAATCTTCAAACCCAATTTTCCCAGGTTTTGGATGGATGCAGTTGCCCTGGTCACTGTCTCCATTTCAGACTAATTAAGTGGTTCAGTTCTGGAGCCCCAATTCCCTAGACTTTTAGACATCTGTTTGATAACTGGTATGTTTGAGCATCAATCACTGCTGTGCATTTTACAGATGACATACGCTCAATAGCCAAACTCCCATTATTGTTTCTTGTCTGCCCAGATTTCAACAAAAACAGTGGGACTGATTCTTGTACCTACAAGCATGACCCCTTCAGCTTGGTGTTTTCACCCTTTTGCAAACCAAGAGAGAGCCTTTCAATACACATTTGTGAAACTCTGCCTCAATCTGTCTGAATTCGAATTAAGTCAATGTGGCCATGTTAGTTCGAACTAGGAAAAGTATGCAGCCCTACCAAATACAACACTTAAACAATATGAAAGAAGCTGTAAGCAGTAGCAAATACCCCTTATTTGCTTGCCAGAGAGTCTTGTGGCAAAAAATCACCATTCAAGTGTCTTAACCTTTCTCTAAAGATTAAAATAAAATATGTAAAATTCGGTCAAGTTTCTTGACTTCAAATTTCCAGACATGGAAAGAAAGTCTCACAATCTGTTTCCCAAATGCTATGTCAAATAAAAGGGTTTTTAAACCACAGTTTAAAGGCTGTCATGTTCTTTTACTGAAATAATGAAGCTGTATCAAATGAACTCAATATGATGTAATAGAAAGTCCTGCCCTTAACTCTCCTTTTTCAGGGTATGAACAGTACTGTCTGAGCCCCTTTCAGAAGTTTTAAAGACACAGAAGTAGAATTTAGACTAAATAGTTTTTAAGAAGCCATGGTTAAATTTTAACTGTCTGATTCACATCTCTTTTTAAAAACAGTTTATCATGGGAATATATGATGCCTATTGGAGATCATTTTCTGGTCTTGTTAATTCTTTTATTTTTATGAGTTCAACTTCAAATCATCTCTCCTCCATTTTAGAGTGCCTAATTTCCAGCTGAGTGATCTTAGACCCCCCCCCCCCAAGTTAATGGGTCTTGAAAAGTCCAAGTTCAGGCTCTGAATTTGTGCCTTGTTTAACGTCTTAGATGATATTCTAATTCAACTCCTTTTCCTGAAGCTTCCCAACCTCACCACCAAGGGACAGCAATATCCCCACAAAGGCTAAGTCTCCACTGTTCGTAAATATTTCAAACTAAGGTTTCTCTAAAGTAATTTTAAACTTGGTTTTGTTCACTTCCTACTAGAATCAGAACACCGGGAAACAGTGCTATAATAGCCATTGGCTCTTATGTTCATATGATCTTGCTGGATTGTGTGAGTTTGTGTCACTGCCCTCTGCTAATGAATATCAGACCTGTCTAGGAGCTGAGCCAGGAAGCCAACACTTAACTTTACCACATAGGAGCCCAATCCTCATAGCCTTACTCATGCAAGAAATGGGACTGGTGTACTTCCATGAATGAGGATTCCACAATCAACCCCTAGAAGTCCAAGTTTTTTAAATCGAGCGTCTTTAATTTGAATTTCATTGTTGTTTTTCTTAATGAGTGATACTCCTTCCCTAAAGCGGCATATATTCACAAGGAAGTTAATTATTAACTGCCATTTATGTATGAGCTGCAATAAGTAGAGCCACTTATTTGTCCTTTGCTATAAAAGGCAAGCTTACGAAAAACATACTAGAAATCCACAGATAATGAAATAATAGTTACCTGCAACCTGTGAGCTTTAACGCATAACTCGGACTGAAAACTCTAACGTTATAATGAGAATTGACCATTATGACATAGTGCTGCATAGTGTAGTGAGACACCTTATTTATGACTTACTCCTGATGGGATAGCATAATTTGGGTAAAGTAATATGGGCAGAGGCAGATTATCACTCCCAGTTAATATTTTTCCCAAAGGACGTCACACAACTTCAGTTCACAGGTCACCACTCTTGCTTTGAACTGGTCTAGGGCCTGAGCCAGAGACTACTGAAGTCATTGGGAAGGCTCCCATGGGCTTCAATGACCTTTTAACCAGACCCTTAGTAATGCAAAAGAGATGTGTACGCAGATCTCAGCATGATAAACAGCAAAATACATATTTCTACTGCCATCCTCTCACTCAGCAGCTGTTCATTAACATCTGCTTGAACTTACAAGACCTCCTACCAGTTAATGGCTTCTAATCTGCACGTACAGTTTGGGGGGAGAGGAAGTTGGCAGTGTTTATGTCTCATACTATGCAAAACAATGAATGTCAGTCACATTCCATTGAATGTGGTTACGTTCTTTGCCATGTATCTGAACAACAGGATTCAAATTCTACAAAGATGGGTTCAGTTTCTTCACTCTGAGAGGCAATGCATTGCAAATTATTCTGTTCAGACTGTTAAATCTCCTGGCTGCTGAAACACATTTTAAAATCATGCTAAGCCATATTTCAGATCATTTCTTCGAATCCCCATTCTGTGCAGGGAGATTTATTACTTTGGCTTAATTTATGCTATTACACAGTGGGCAAAATTCTGCTCTCATTTACACCAGTGAATCTGTTGATACAGTGGCATCATTATTAGACGGGAAACGAACACAGCTCTTTGTGATGAGACTAAGGAAAGACTCTGAAGGAAACTATGAAACAACAAAGGGCTTGTCTACAAAGTGGAGCAATGTGCACTATGTGGGATGTGATTTCTAAGGTGCACATTGCTCATTAATTAGCCCCTGATGGTGCACACTAATGTTCCCTGCTGCACTTTTAACGTAGTCGTCTAGCGCACTAGTCTACATTTAATTTATATCAATAGGGCTTATGGAGACCAATTAATGTGCTTCAGAAATCATCCCCCCATTGTGTGTGTTACCCAATAACGTAGAGAAAGCCTCAGAATAGTATAAACCAGGAAAGTTGATTTGAAATGTTGATTAGGAAAATATGAAACACACTAAACAAGGAGTCCTGTGGCACTTTTAAAGACTAACAAATTTATTTATCGCATGAACGCATGACTTGGTCTTTAAAAGTGCCACAAAACTCCTTCTTTGTTTTGCTGAAATAGACTAACATAGCTAACCCTCTTGAACATGACGCATACTCTTATAATGGCTTTTAAGTGAAATGAGTATTGAAATGAAACTTCTGTCTGCTACTGAATAAAGTCAATTTAATCTTTGGAGCTTAATTTGTAGTTGCCTTTTAATATGTAAGCCACAGCTGCTTTCCTTTCCTCCACCTGCCCCCAAAGGAAAGAACAAGTGTTTAGAAATACTTCTAGAAGAGCCTTCTGAACTGAATCATCTCATAGATTGGAGAAAATAGCCACCTTCAAGGAAACTGGAGTGCAGATGAAAAGATGTTCAGTTCCTTACTGCCTTTATCTACTTTGTGTTTGCAGCCTGTCCCTCTGCAGGTTGAACTTTTTTATTTCAGGAATGACTTCAGAAATCATAGTGGCTGGTAGATGCACACAAAACAATGAGATCTATTGAAGGGCCAGCGTGTACCTAGTGTTCAGAGGCATGGGATTCTCCTGATGGTTTTTGCTGCAATAAGTGGATTAGATGTATATGTATTAGCCCGGATCTAGTCACTATTGTTTCTCCTGGAAATAGGGTGACCAGAGAGCAAGCTGAGAAACTGGTTCAGGGGCTGGAGGTAATGGGTGCCTATATAAGAAAAAGCCCCGAATATCGGGACATTCCCTATAAAACTGGGACATCTGGTCACCCTGCCTAGGAGGACAGTGCAAGGGCTTGAAGGTTGTCATAGGGCTGGCCTGCGCTGCTCCGCATGTTCAGACTACGGGGGTGCAAATAGCAGTGTGCGCCAAAGTGAAGATGGAAGTGGTAGTAGAGAGAGAATTTATTTTGGTCCTTTGTTCTCCTTCCAGGCTACATAGGGAGACTGGAATGTCAATGAAAAGAGAATCTGGAAAAATCTACACTTGCTTAACCAAATTTTAACCTGCTGTAAGCAGGAGCAGATGTTATTGATGTCATTGCTCACTCTAGGGTTGACTTTCAGCTAGTGGGTCTGCACTGCTATCTTTTTTAATCGGTAAAATGTTCTGCTATAGGCTGTTTAATATTTATTATTTCACCTGCCTTCACATGAAAAAGGTGAGAAATTTTAAATATTTTGAAGATTTTCTCTTAGTTTCTGCATTTTTAAAAGTGGACTTTTAACAATGTGAATCGGAAGTTCTTTAATAGTGTGTATAGTAGTGAGTGTGTCGTATGAATTTCAGCTAGTGAAAAGGAGTTATAACAACCATGGTGAACACAAGATCTTACTCGCATGGATGCATTTTGTGAGACTTTCCAGACTGCTGATATAAGTTCAGCTGATACCCAAAGAAAATGAGGACAGTCTTGCCTATGTTATGTTACATAGAAAACAGGAAATAGCATTGCAAATTCAGGAACAACAATTGTAATGAGTGCTATTATGCCTGTAACTCTTATATGTGAGGTTATTTCAAGCCAGAAAAGGTTTTTGATGCCACTCTGTGAGCTAGCTTGGAGAATTTCTGCCTACCTTTATTATTTATCCTCTGCTAGCTGATAGAGGGAGACAGATGAAGGATGATACAATATAAAATATAAAATTTCCAAGTGTGAAACTTGATGGTGGCAGCAGTTCCCTAAGCCCAGGATGGAGCAAACCTGAGGTCACGACATGTATTGGGTGCATATTGCACATGGATTGTGATATAGTGTGAATATCATTATGCTAATATTAGACAAGACAAATATATGTCTTGTCACAACTAATACCTGAAACTGCTGACATCAAGTGTCGTGCTTACAGAGAGGGGGAAGAAATAGTCTGTTTCATTCAATGAAGCAGCAGTCATGAATTTTTGCTAACTGTCTTATTAAGATGATGTCAGCTGTGATATGACTACTTTGTGAAGAAAAGGACAATGTTCAAGGCACGTTTCCTATTCTTACATGTTGGATGGTTTTATAAAAAGCGACTCAGTCATCCAGAAGGTTGCCACTTCAGTCTTCCACTGGGATCCTAGATCACTTTGGGTGCATCTACACTTACAAGTTAGGTCGACTTAAGGAGGCTTAAGTCGACCTAAACTACTCTCTGTCCACACTGGGCTTTTATTAAGTTGACTTAAGCTGTTCCTGAAGTCGACTTAAGGAAAACTTAAGTTGACTTAATAACACCTAGTTTTTGGTCGACTTAAGGCTTAAGTCGACTTAAAGCCAGTGTGGACGGGGATTAGTGCCTAAGTTGACTTTATTGAGTTGATTTAAAGCATTAAGTCAACTTAACAAAGTTGACTTAACTTTTTCTAGTGTAGACATAGCCTTTGTGTTTTGCATTTTTAGGACCAAATTCCCAGGTGATTATTCAGTCATTGCTCTGGCAGACTCTCCTTGGAGTCCATAGGTGTTTTCCAGAGTGAAGAACTGGAATTTGCCCTTAGTTTGCAATAGAATCTTCAATGGTCATTTAGTGACTTACTATACTGGATGGAGTTGGTCAAGTGGGGCTACCTCACCGAATATCTGTGACTGTGGCAGACAGCTTCAAAATATGAAGCATTTGCTGTAATGCCAACTGCTTGAATGCAAATTCTCTTCCTGTGATCTGGCAAAGTGCAATAATAGGGAAATCATGTACGCACACATGTGGCAGGAAGCAGTGCAAAGACATGACAAGAAGTGACTCACTTGTGTCCAAGAGGCTTCACTTGTATGTGAATGTATTTAGCAGGAGGTAGCTGCTGCGCTGAAGTGCTGTTTGGTCTTTGGTCCATTGAAAACTATCATCCAGCTAAATTCAATATGACTTGAGGAAAGCCTAGCTACAGGAGAAGTCTCCTAGCAGGTCCACGTTTGGGACTGGTGCGATACACGACACGCAGAATGTGATGCTAGCAGATGGTTCTTGTCTCTTGCGCAAGTCCCATAGTCTTCATAAACAGGCAACATACAACCAATGTCTCTAGTGACTTCTGTTATATTTAGCTGAGTCAGTGGAACAGACGGTGGCACAGCTGTTCAAGCAGCTTCAAGTGAGAGCTGGACACACGGAGGAGATGCATGTGGAATAGTCCTCCAATAACAATTAATTCTGACAGAGAGTGCTTCCATATTGCATGTGCATATCTCTGCACAGGGATTAATGCTCATGTTTCAGGCCAAGGCTAGATACGCTTCCAAAGTTTTAGTGCTTGGATTCTAAAACTAGTAGCCACACTAAAACTTCTATTTCATTTTAATCATTCTCTTAATAAGTGATTGAGTTCTTAATACAGCCACTTTGGAATTCAATTAAACAGCTAATTGAAGCCTCAAGAAAAAGAATAGGAATTAAACTGTAATGGAAATATTTGAACAAATATGCAGCTACTTCACTTCTCATTAAAATTGTTTTTTTTTAAATTGGGGGGAATAAATTTTCTGAGTTTTTGTAAGTGTTACATAGATTTAGGTGAATATGCAGTGCTTTAAATTCTTCAGGAGCTTCAGTCTTCTGAAATACAGTGGGGTCTGAGGCATAAAAACCATTTCTTAATTAAATAGGAAAAACATCCCTCATCCTCCTTTGCATTTTTCTGTTAAGCAACAAATCTGAATAATTTAATTTCTTTCCTTGGGACTACAGGAAATATAAAAAGCTTTTAAGAAGCAGTGGTTTATCTTGTTTTGCTTTAAAGATCATAAAATTTAAAAAGTAATTTAATTCATGTAGTAGCGGGACTTGATATACCATTTTCATTTTTTTCTCATTGTTATTGATAGCCATGTAGTATACAATGTAGGAAAAGGAGACCGTTCATATTTTTGTGGTTGTCAAAGCTGATCTGAGAAGAAGAAAAATGCTGCACATAGACCGCTTGAGAGAGAACCCTGAACAAAAAGCATACTTCTGAAGACCACCATACTATGAGTATGCAAAGATGTGATGTGAAATCCACCTCAAATCCAGACCTGGATGTTGGGACTAAAGATCATTTCTAAATTCACTCTCTTCCTGAGCCAATGAGTAAAAAAGTAGTTTGATTTTTAAAAGCACCTTTGCTTTTGAAATTAGACATATCTTTTATCAATATATCTTCTCCAACTACCTTAACTGTGATCACAACAGATCTCAAAGAGGAGTAGAGTTTGACAAATGCTTGGTCAGTGCTTCAATGGGAGATCTCTGTGGCAATACCTTTGGGGCAAGGTGCTAAAGGAACAAGTATTGGTAGGTTGAGAGGTGCCCCTCTTTTCTTTTGAGATTGTATTGACAGTGTCTCAGCTAGGTGTATGGTACGGGGATTATGTTGGTAGAGGTTTTTAATTGGACAAGGTCTGTGTTCGTGCCAAGTTCTTGACCACTTGGTTATGAAAGATACTTGTGATCCTTTTCACAAGAGGGTGTGCAAGTTGGAGGGGGTGGGGGGATAAAAGACCCAGTGCTTGGATAGAATTGCAGTTTTCTATATTACTTTTAACCTGTGTATGTCTTTCATAGCATTTCAACTGGATAGAGGCTTCTTCATTGAATTCTACCCTAAACTATTGCCATGTCCTGCTCATATCTTCCAGCTTGCAAGATGGAGTCCATTTCCATCTAGTTTTCTCACCAAACCCTTTATTCTTAACATGAGACCATGTCTATGTTGGAGAGGTTACGATGGCACAGCTGACCAGAGAGAGCTCTCCCATCAATATAATTAATCCACCCCCAATGAGTAGTGGTATCTCTCCCTCCGGTGTTTATGACAGTGTAAAGGAGGGGGCGTGTGTGGAATATTCACACCTTTGAGTGATGTAAACTTTCCTGACATAAGCGGTAGTGTAAATATAGCCTAAAAGTAGAAGCTGCAATGTTTATTAGACAAATGCTTGCCACCAATTTGAATCTTGAACCAAACTGAGGGATTCATGATTTATTGAGGGCTCCTGGAACTGTTCTCCTGAAATGTTCATATTCAACCCCAGGTACATTTAAAGGGTTGAGTCTTGCAAAACACTGACTCTTCTGACTTCAGCCCTGCCATGCAACTAATTATATAATTAATACATGGGAATATTTGGTTCTATTGAAATCCATCCCTTGTATTTTAAAGCTTTCCTTGAATGGGGCCGGAGAGCTCAGCATCTTGCAAAATCAAGCCCAAAGACACCTACTAGAAGGGATTAAAAAAATCCACTAAGCTGTCTGCAATGTTTCTGCTTCATGTACCTTTTGGGTTCATTTCCCAGTATTTTATGAAAGGTGTACTTAGTGCAGAGTTAATTTGTCTGAGTTAGGTAATGGATTGATCCTCTTGTCTATATTTTTGAGCCCAAAGTCTATTGAATGTACCCCAAAGAGCCCTATTGGAAACATATCTATTAGGAATAAAGAATACCTGTGCTTAAATACTGAGGATGCTTGCTGACTATTGATCAAGCCATCATCTCAAATTACGAGTTTTGATTAGAAAGAGCAGATGTTTCAAGTGTTCAGTATACAATTGGATTGCCCCAGTTTATTGGATTTGATTCCTAGAGTAATGTATGCGTTGGGGGTAGGGAGGGAGGGAAACAAGCACAGTGACGCTGGTGTCCTTTCCAGTTAGGTGCACATTGCCATTATGTTCCAGCCAACTAATGGACATCCCTAAAGAACAGACTTACAGGAGACTGTAATGAGGCCTTAATTATCAGAGGGACAATATTAACCATGTTAACTATTTCATTTGTACTCCTAAAGGAAAGGGCCAGAAAGCCACTGGTAGGAGAACAGATTATATCTGCTGATTTCAGCTAGTAAAAGCTGGATACTTGCTTGAAAGGTAATTTATCATGGGATCACTGACTCATAAGGCAGCATCTGTCATTTCTACCCAGAAGCTCAGCATTAAATCATCATCACCTAGACTCTGCTTTTTCATAACCAACAACATTTTCTCATTCTTGCAGCTGGAGTCCTAAAGAGATGCCTAATGTTAAAAAATAAAATGGTAATGGCTGAGTTATTTGAATATAATCACTTTTTAATACAACTATTTAACAGATACCAATGAAAGTCTGAAAATAAGGTCCAAAAATCTTCTTTCTAATTAAAGATCTTAATGAAACAGCACATATTAAGAATTTCATTTTAACTAATTAAGAATAATTTATATAAGAACCCCCCCCCCCAAAAAAAAATCTGAATAAAAGCTGTCCCTCTTTTTAAAAGCATAATTTAGCTGTTTTGTGTATTGAATAAATTGCATGCCAAGATTTTCATGAAAGGGTTGCTAAAATTATTATCCTAAATCCATATTTAGGCATTTAAATAGATGGCCTGGCACTTCCAAAGTGCTGTGCATCCAGGAAATCCCATTCATGCTAGTGTATGTCTACTAACGTTTAACACAAGACTAGTGTGCAAAATGTAATGTGGACAGAACTTTAAATCGACTTAGCAAAGTCGACTTATTTGGCCAAGTGTAGACATAGCTTAAGTGACTTAAGAACACAAATACTATTGACTTTGAAAGGGGAACTGTGCTCTTACGTCCCTTAGAATCTTAGCTTATAAAAATCGGGCCACTCACTTAGGCATCTAAATATAGATTTAAGAGCCAAAAGTTGAGCCCAGGAATTTAGAAGATCCAGAGCCTGAGTCAGGTTGGCTAAATTCTTCAGAAACGCAAAATTAACTTTTCTGCCACATAAAGCAATGACTGAATCAGGAATCATTAGAAATGTTGCTTCCTCCCATCCAGAATCTGAGCCCATAGCACCACATGAAGGAAAAAGGTCCTTTCATCCTTGCAATGTAATTATTTTTGCTAACATACTGTCTGTATTGTCTTACTTTTCTTCTGATCCCCAAGCAAATGGCCTAGTGTAATTCCCCCCAGAAAAATAAGGGGATTGAATAAAATTGTGTTTACTTGTGCAGTCTCATTCCAAAAGTATGGCGTTCCATAGTCATACATTCTCATGTACATTCCACTATAAAAATTGCTTAAAGGAGTTCATATATTTTTTAAAAGGGCAGATGAAACGCCACATACAATATTGCAAGATCCTCAGAAAAGAATAAAAAATCTGTTTTAAAAATTGCCATAATATAGGTGGGAAAAAGGTGTATGTTTATAAAGGAGACACAGATGAATGCACTAACTACCACTCTATTGGCTATTCTGAGGAAGGTGTCTTTCTCTTCCTTGCTTTTCAGGAAAAATTTTGAAAGGTTTTTGTCCTGATGTAGAAAAGGGAAAACATTTTAAAATCCTGAAAATTTACAAGAGGTGGGAAAACCATTTCCTGCCCAGCTATATTGGTTGTGCCTCATATTTGCTATTTTAAAACATACCATTTCACTCCATTCTACATTGTTGATGTCTTGAAGTACAGTTGGTCTGAGTAATAATGCAGCTTTATCAGATTAGTGCAAATCCCTTCAGGGATAATGCTAGAGTAGTAATTTACTTTTACATCCTTCAAAACCACACGTTTTTCAGACTAAAGCTTCTTTACATTTCTTTAATTAACTAAAACATTTTTATCAGTTCATCTTCCAAAGGCTATGGAAGACCCTTTGTATGCATAAAAAAGGTGTGTCTGGACCATGTCTCAGAGAAGACCGAAATAAAAGTGTTATGAAAAAGTGTAGTGTTACTTTATATGTGGGGCTGGTTGAGTGGATTGGGCAAATGCTTTGCCTCTCTGTACCTCTGTTTTCCTTCCTATCCTTTGTCTGTCTTCTCTGCTCGGAATGAAAGCTCTGTTGAACAGGGACTGTCTTTTACAGTGTTTGTACAGCACGCAACACAATGGGACCCTGATTTCAGTGGTGACCTCTTGGTGCTACAAATAATAACAATGACAGGTAGGAGGGGTTGGGTAGGGTCCTAAGAAGCTCTACAGCGAGGACTTGGGGGGAGGGGGAAAAGAGAGAGCCTGTAGCTTTAAGAATATTATGTTTTCCTTTATTAGAATAAAGTTTCTTGTTCAGTGTCGGAAGAAATTTTTTTTCCTATGATTATTTACTGCTAAGGGAGGAGCAGCGTAGCTACATTTTTAGCAATGCAGTTTACAAAAAAGAAACAAAGGCATCCATATTGGTAGGTAGGAAAGCATGTAAAGAAGGGTGCCCACATGTGTAAGAGCATGATTTTTGCGGTTGTGCAAAAAGCATTTTAGAAAGGATGATACAGGAATCTGATTCCACCCGGGCAGCGTTTAGCAAATTAAGAGTGAACTACGATGCAAAAGACAGAGGACAGCACCACCTAGTGTTTCTGGAAAAGTCGAAATTAGTGCATTGCATGAATTTGTGAAGTATGTTTTCAGTCGGTGTGGACTTTTAAAGATGTTCTTTCTAACAGGTCATTGATCTACCCATAGCAAAAAAGTAGGTCAGATCCTTCAGTGTCTTGGGCTGTTCTGCTCTGTCCTACTGAGGGATGGTGGCTGTATCATTACCAAGGGAACGTTCTGCTGGAGAACAGCCAGCATAGAGGATCCTTTCCAGTACCTCTCCCTGCTGCTAGCATATGGGATATTTCATGACCAAGGCAAATGGTGTAGGAATGCCCCAATGCCACTCTCCAGCTATCATTTCAGCCTTGTAGGGCCATCCATTAGAAAGTTGGCATTCACTAGAACAGTCCTCAGGTTGGTCTGACTTTACATTGGGGGATAGGTGCTGTAGACTCTTCAGTACCAAGACAGTGCAAAAAGTGTGCTTTTAGGCAATGTTTGCACACCTTGGCAATGATTCCTGTACTCCGCAGTCCAAAACAAACTTTCCAAGTTTGGCCAGACCCAAAATATGGCCCCCAAATCATGCAGGACCCTAGCAGAATGCTCAAGCACCATAGCAGAACAATGTGGGCAAATCCTCCATTTAATGTTGCCCTGAAATATCATTGGGATTGTGATTTTTGTAGTTCATAGTGCTTTGTTTTCTAGCCCAGAATGCTTAGGAAGAGAAAGCGGAGTAAAATGAGCCAGTAGCGAAGCTTCTGTCTCATTTTGAATGTCTTGCTTTGTGATATGCCTGGGTTCGTTCTAAAAATTGAAGGTGTGTGAAAATAGCCATTGGCATGTAAATGCTAGTTTGTTGAATAGAGGCTTATTGGGGTCATGTGATTGTCATGGTGGTGTGAGGACTCAGACTGGGTGAGCTCGCATTCTCCTCATTCCCTAATTTTCAGCAACATTTGCGTCAGAGAGCTCCCATGAGACCCAGTGACTTTGATTAGACTTGAGTAGGGTTACCAGACGTCAGGCAAAAGGAGGACATGTCCTCCTTTTTACCTTCATGTCCTCCGTCCGGCAGTTAATGTGTCCCCTAAGAATATTTCTGTTGCTCAACTTGTTCTCCATTTTTTTCATACCGCCATGCATTCATTAAACATTACCCATTTTCCATGACATAATATGGTAATGACAGTTATCTTGATACTACATTTTCTCCATGTCCTCCTTTTCGTACTTCCCTGTCCTCCTTTCCATGCTTTGATATCTGGTAACCCTAGACTTGAGGGATCCTGGAAAGCGGAGGACAGTGGAAGGGGAAGGAGCAGAGACGATCAGAGCAGGCTGGAGGGATTGGAGATGTCAGAGCTCCTGGAGGTGAGCAAGAGGAACTGACAGCTGAGATATAAAGGGAAAGGCTATGGTTTCACCCCATCCCTTCCCTGGAAATGTGTTGCAGGACTCTGAAATAAGCTCTCCTTGTTCTCTGGAAAGATTAAAAGAGAAGTAAACATGTGGCCCAATTCCCTTCACAGGACTGCAAGGACTCACTTCCCCTCTTTCTTCCTGAACAGCTTGTTCCCGCCGCCAGCAGGAGCCTGCTCTGTTCCCCTTCCAGAAAGCTGAGGTGTGGAAGCCCTAGGAGGTCCATCCCCCTTGGAGAATTCATTTAGTTTCTCTGCAGTGACCTGCTCTATACCCCATAAAACACTTAGAAATGTGGATCGTGAAAGCTCTGAAATTGTTGGTCATATCAGATAAAATTAAGATTAAAAAGACACACCAGATAGGGGACTAGTGCATAAAGAAATTTGACTAACTCAGCTCCTGTCATAGTATAGCTATGTGACTGCAGTGACCAGGTTTTGATTCTTGACACAGCCAGGAAATTGAACAACATTAGAACAGAAGGCAACAGAGTGTACTTCTATCACAATTACAGAGGAAAAGGGCTAAATTTACAGGAGTCTATAAATAGCTTCAGATTCCATTTATTTTCCCAGCAATCATGAAACTGTAAAAGTGGTTTATTGCACTGATTCCAAGCAAGGCTGCCAGAGTGGGGTTGTGGGAAGGCCTATGCTCTAATTTTATCTAATCTAATCTAATTTTACAAACCAGAAATCCTATGCTCTAACCTTGTTTTCCATTCTCTATAGCTTTGGTCAAATCAAGGCATGATTTTCAGAGCTGTTCATCACCTGATACTCAGCTGCAATTGAAATTGATGGGATTTCAGCACTTCTGAAAATCAGGCTGTTAATATCTTAGCTAGCCTGTATCTCCATTGCTTTTTGCATCTGATAGTCATTTCCACCTGGGAAAGTGGCAACATTACCATTCTAATCCGCTTACTCCTGGTTGGTGTTTACTTTGTCCAGATGTCAATAACTACGCAAGATGCAAAGCAGATGAGAATGGCCACATCAAGGCAGCCTCTGTTTCCTCATCCAAAAAAATGACAATAGTGATGGTCTGAAAATGGAGATTTTTTTTAATGAGGATTTTCATCCAAAAGATCTCCATTTTTTCTCCTTTGAAAAAAATTGAAATTTTTAATTTTGGATCAACTGTAGCATCAACCTCCTGAAAGTGTTGCAGGGCTGAATTAAATCACTTTTGTTTATGAATACGGAAGAGTTTCTTCATTGAGTATTAGAATTAATTAATGGGTATGTTAGAATCTTTATTCCAAATCCTTGTTCCTTCTCCTACAGGGTTTTTTTTGTTTGTTTTATTTTTGAACTCTGCCATTGGTAATATTAAGCCATCTTGGAATTTCAATTACACATCAAATGCAGAGGAAGCATTCACTATGTGATTGTACCTTAGGGAAACTTGACAGCTCAACTCTGTGTGTCATATTGCCATCTGTCCAACAGTAATATGCTCATGATAATTACGAAGCAGTGGAAGAATGCCAACCTTCAGACTTTAAATTTAAGGGAATGAGATATCAGTGAGGTTTCTAATAAAGTGTTATCAACATAGTTCTATCCCGTCAGCAACAGAGAGAACACAGCAGCACATCTCCCAAATTGGCTATTGGACTTGGTCCTCCGTGTTTAAAGACCAGCTGTTTATTCTTAAATGATTGCGTCTCATCTACTTGGAGAGGAGTGAATCAGAATTAGAATGAATGAGCTAAGAAAAATTAGGTCATCTCTAAATGTTGAGCCTTTTAATGGGCCAGTTTAGAGATGAGTCTCAGTTGAAACTTGTCTCCTCAACTTGGAAGTTCAGTGCCAAATCAGATCATTGTGGCTAACCCCCTCATGGGTTGAGCCCACCTGTGCAGCCAAATACCTTGAAACTTTGGGAAAGAATACATTTGACTGTGAACTTTTTTTCCTTGGGCTTATCTTTAGTTTTGTAATCTCAGAGAAGTACTAGAGATATTGCTCTTTATCACAGAGCCCTACAGTAACATAACAGATCAGCATGATATAGCAATAAGCAATGTGTGAAATTCATCCTGCAGAGGATCAACTCAAATCCTGCTCAGCGCACCAGTCAAATCCTATTCATGCCAATATTTGATGGATTTGTAGACCTTGTGCTGACCCTTTTATAAAAGGATGAATTTCACACTTAATCTTCAGTAGACGTGTTTGAATAACCAATAAATATCATTGGATAATTTTGCAAAGAAAAGTGCTGAGTTTGGTATGCTGTGTTTGATGGATTCCTGTTAGCAGGATTTTGCAAGACCACATGAAACTGTGAATCCCAAAATCTTGATGAAATTAGGAATGAATGATTATTCCTACAAAAAATTTTAGCTGTTCGTTATTCTTCTACTTAAAATGCTTCACCCATCCAATCAGAGAGTAGAAACAATACTATGTGACTTGAACGATCAGCTATACAACACAACTAACACACAGCAAATGGCCTAGGTGACCAGTTCACACGTAACTCATGGTCTGAAATTTACACATTAAGACAGTTGGTGGCCACTCTAAAAGAGCAATTATATTGGAGGAAAAGAGATAGATCAATGAACAATTGGCTAACAGAAGAAAAGGCTAAAATAACACTACAACATTTCTAATTTATTTGCTATTAAGATTATAGATGAAGTCTACCTTTTCTGTTTCTTTGTAAGCACTACCCAAGCCAGGCATACTGAGGCTTGAATACAATTTCAGTGAATTGATCTCTTTAATTACTTGGCTTAAAAAACAAACAAACAAACAAACCAGGAAACTTGCAAACTAAAAGAAAGATAAGCAAATATTGCCTGAAAATTTTTCATTTTCCTAAACTCTATGATACTGCCTTAACTGTTCAGTCTTGATCTCTAACCAAATGGAATCTTTGATAGAGTTTGAGAGATGTTAATTAATACCTTTGTTGTTGCTTGATTTTTGGAATGCATTTTTTAAAAAGTTTTTCTGACTAGTGTAGTTTGATTGTATTTATTTCCATTTGTATCTCTCGGCATTCTCTAGGCAAAGTACAAAATTAAAACTACAGCATTAATCAAGAGTGATCAAATAAACATGAAAAAACTACACTGCATGGAGAAACCTCCTATACCTAACATGGTCCAAGCCCCAATACATACCACAGGCAGTTGTCTCTATCCATTTCCCGCACCAGGAGTAGCAAGTTTTGTATCTTCATAAACAGTTCATGAGAATGAACGGCACCGCTTAGAACTGGTGTCCTAGGCTCTCTCCAGCCATATTTAGATTTCTGTGTGTCTTTTACAGCCTGATTTCAGGTTTTCTTCACAACCATAACAACTTAGAGGCTTACAACTGTAATGACAGCTGAGACTCTGGAGAACTAGATTGAGAGAGGTGCCAGCAAACTATATTTGTTGAATCTGAATCCTCTTGCGGGAAGAGTAAGAACCTGTTCCAGGGCACATTCCATCAGAGGTCTGTGCTGGGGATTAATATGTCATATTGTTTCACGTTACCATGTGATCTGTGTTGCATGGCAGCTTGCCTGAGTCCCCGTGTTTGTATTTTATGCGGACTAAGGCTATAGAGTCAAAACCTTATATGGTACTGAGGATACATCTACTCTGCAATTGGGGTTGCAGCTCAGGTAAGCGTACTCAGGCTAGCTTTCATATAACTAGAGCGACTAAAAATAATAGTGAAAAAACAGTGGCATGGACTCTGCCCTGGGCTGTACAAGCATTACCAATCCACTCCGGGATCCGTGCTGCTGCATTTTTCAGTGTTACTTTTAGCTGTGCTAGTTAGATTAAAGCTAGCAGAAATCACATCTCTGATTGCAGCATAGAATGACCTTTTGAGTATGAATAGGTGCTATCTTCTATTGTAATGAGCTAATTTCACATAGATAGCAGTACAAATATCCATCTTGTCACTTCCGGTCCCTTCCAATCTGGGCCAGACTTGAACCAGTTTAATAGATTAGTACCTATTCCAGAGTCAGACAGTCCTCTGGTCCATTCTAAATGAAATCTGAAGGGGTTTGGGGCTAGTGTTAAGTTGTTTCATTCCCCTTTGTTATGGAATTACCTTCCTTTTTCGTACTTGGGAAGCTGGATCTTTTCTAGGGGCAGCTGGAGTCGTTGTTGGTTTAACTCGATTTTGAAAAGGTTTTCACTGTTTAGAGCTGTGTTTGAACTGTTTTCTTTGGCCATGTCCCTGTAGCTCACTCTTATGGTCGGTTGCTTTCTAACATGCAAGCTACCAGTCTGATCCAAAGGTACCAAGTCCACCCCTGCAGGTCCATTCACCTGTTACTTTCCAGTAGTTACAGAGTTTTCAAGTGCCACATTTTTTTCCTTTCTTATGAGAATTTTGGTGACCCTTGGAGAGTTTACTTACTCATTTGTAATCAAAATGTTCAGGGACATTTTAGTTCTATGTTCTTTCATGCCAAGATTGTGTTCCTAATATGACGTTAAAGAATTATTGTATTAGAGATTTGCCACTGCAGCCTAGTAATTTATCATATTATACTGTACTTCACTTACAATGTGCATGATTAAAGCAGACAATGGGTTAGAGCAGAGAAAAAACAGATTTCCCAACTAATAACTGGAGGTGCTGACTGAGGGACTAATTATTGAGCAACATCAAAATGCTTATTGCATAGAGACAGAGCGATCCAAGAGCAATGCCTTGAACTTGACTGAAATATTAGTAATTCTGCTACTTCACTTGCATTTGTGGAAGTTCTTTAGGCAGTAATCAAACAAATTTCAAAGATTTCTTAAACTTTGGTTAATAAAGGAATGGTTACCATGCCCAGCTTTGGGTTTCTCCTTAAAGCAAACTTCACAAATCTCCTTTTATTTGAACTAAATTATTCCTAGTGAAGGATTGTGATCCACGAATGGTTGGGGGTAACTGAGGTGAACATAAGATTATTCCTTCAAAGGATCCTGTAATATGATGAAATGACCCAGAAGAAAAAAACACACTGACACTCAGTAGGGATTTTTCCTTTAAAGATTGTTTAGAACAAGAAAGCAAAGTAAGATTAAACTAAATAAAGACAAAATGCTCTAGTATGTGTTTCAATCAACTCTTCTGAGCCCAGGGGGTTGGATTTTTCCAAAGGCATTGTTGCTGTCTCCTGCCAAGCAGTCACTGTTATAAACCCGGAACTGAGCATCTGTCCAAAGTCATTTATTTACCAAGTAAAAATTAATCCCTCTGCACCATCTCCTTCTTCCACGCTATGCTTGGGGAGTAAAACTGTATGGAAAACCATGGCGGGGCCACATGAAGGTGAAAGCTCAGCATGGACTGTTTATGCTCCTCCTCTTCTTGACCTCCATGTGTTTTCTAGTCCTGTGCCAAAAATTCATGAAGCCAATGGGCCCAGTGGGTAAACACGCTTCCCAAAAGTAAAGTGGGGGAATTCCATTTACCCTCAACTACGCTGTTGAAGAGAAGAGCAAAGCACAGACTGAATCAGCACAAAGGCAAAGGGATTTAATTTATGCTGTAATCATTGGATAACTCCCTTGCTGGTCACACGCTTGGCTAAGCACCTCTGCTCTTACTGTACCAGCTTTCTGAAGTCAAGACTCAAGAACCTACAAGATTAAGCTTCAAGGTCAACATTTTTAACCATCACGAAGCAATGTGCCAGATGCAGCCAGTTTATGCATCTGCCTAATGTGACTGGCCGCAACTTGACTCTCTTGACCTCCATTCATTTGAATAATAGAACTACTGCCAGACTAGATTCATATTGCAGAAGCAGAGAGGGCAATCCAGTTAGTTTTATTCCTTAGCTTTAATTTTGATTGCCATGTAGCCATAAAAAAATATAAAGTCTACCCAGATTGTGTAAATTGCACTTGTTTAAAAAACTACTAAACAGTAACACTTCTAATTTAAGCCTTGGATTTAGTAACATGTTGTAGCACTTGTATTACATAAAATGTTATACTGCAGTATTAATTCTTCCTAATGTAGTAGAGCATTTCCTCAGCAAAATTATTTTAGTGATTTTGCTTTGCATTTTAATCATACTACTTCAGTATTCATTGTTATTCAAGGCAAAGTTAATTATACAGGGAGTCTTACTGTTTTATTGGCTTTTTCATAATGTCACAGTTTCAGAAAAATAAAGGTGTTTCACTTTCCTGCTAAAAGTAAGCAAATGGTTCTGGTGTTACAACTGTTAGAGGTAAGTTGTGTTATTACTGGATGAAAATATCTACTCCAGCTGAATACAGTGTATAGCTTTGAACTGTTACTTCCAGCTTTCCAGATCACTGTGCTGAGTGTCCAATGCACAAATACAAAATTCCATTGGATATTACCTGATTGAAATTGACTGATTGAATTGATTGAAATTGAGAGTACTATGAAGAGAATTACTTTGAATGATGGGGGGAAAAAAACTTTTGAAATTAATTGCTCTAATACTTGTGAGAGCCACTCTTCATCCACTGGTATTTGCATGTCCTGCAGTTAATTATCTCTAACACTCAATACTTTGGACCAAACATTGACCTTTCTAGCAAAATAAGAGTGGCTGAACATTTAAGCCTAAAAATAAGTGTTGGTGCATGTCTGCTGATAAATCTAGCAAAGACTTTTAATGTTGGGTAATATAAACAAACCATTTCCCCCACTACCCAATACAAAGCACAATTGTGTGATCAGGGTTACCTGCAAGGTAAAGTATAACTGTTCTTTAATTGACTGCATCCGCTGTACTGACTCATCACAGTATTTCAGCCTATTTAGAGAGATCCTTCTGAATAAAAGCTTTGGGCAATTAAACTTAAACGGAAATTATATCAAATCTTTACTTGGCTAGGTTCGAGGTGTCCTGAGGGCAGACTTTTTTTTCTCTATTGCAGATGCTGGAGACTCATTGATATGGAAGAAGAAATATGATCAATGATATTCCGTAATCTTGGTGGTTCAGTCCTTACTATTGCCATCTGCTTTGGAATTGAAACAAAACATTAAACAGCTTCTGTTGGCACTGCCTCAACCTTAGAGAGTGGTTGTGCTTAACTCCTTATTCAAGTCATCTTGAAATAAGAGTTTAATTATCATTGGTACCACAGAGTCTGCACAGGCCACAGTCTGTGGGAAAAATACCTTTAGTAACTAGCTAGATATAGTCAGAAACTTTTTTTGGTTCCATTTGTACAATAGGATTCTGGTACTACTTGGTCCAATTACAATATAAATAAGAAAAACTTTGTATTCTTGTGATAAAACTTCCAGGAAGGCAGTAGTGGCCTCAGATGAACAATAAATCCTATTTTCATGTTGGTGATATCCATATTTACAAAATGGCATTATGCACAGGGAATGCCCAAACAACTTTTGTACTCTAACCAACAAGGCTGATGATTACAAATAAATTAAAATAAGCTTTGATGATTTGCTTAGCTGTATCTTACCACCAAGTTCCTGTTTCAGTCAGCACCTCCATGACTGTCATGGAAATTTTAAAAAGTACATGAGCAAAATCTGCCAACTCTTGCCCCTCTAATAAGAAATACCTAAGAGATTACATTTCACTGAAAGACTAACAAGCATGTGGAAGAGTAGGGGATGCTTTGTACTGTGAATGTTTTCAGTCAAAATATTTTTCTTTGTAATATCTTGTGTGATCTCTCAAACTCAAACAGATGAACTGTGAATAAGGCTGTAAATATGTCTGGATTCTCATGACCTCTCAAAACTATTCATGCCTCACTCTTTTAACTACTTTTAATCAGGTGACCAGCACCCAGCATAAGCAGCCACACTTCAAAGCCACATTTTAATTATTCTGTCTTCATTGGTGTTGCACTCACTTGTGTTTCACTAGGACTTCTGGAGGGCACATCCCATGGTTCTTTGTGCTATAGTAATCTGAAGTGCTTTGATTCTTTCCCAGTGAATTGTGGGATGACTTCTCTATCTCTCTGGGCATTAGAGGGAGAATAGTAGGAAGGCATTGAAAGATCAGCACTTGAGTGATTTTAGATCAATCGCTATATCACTCAGGGCTGTGAAAAATACTGGGCCTGTGTGTCATATTTAAGTTGACCTAATCCCCACTGTGGACACAGCTACACTGATGGAAAGATTCGTCTGTTGATCTAGTTACTACCTCTTGGAGAGGAGGGTGACCAACCTTGATGGAAAAAGCCCTCCAGTCAATGCAGGAGGAGTTGCAACAACATAGCTGAGCTGTGGTCGTGAATACATGGCATTAGCCCGTGTCTTTGCTGTAAAGTAGAGGGAAAGAAAGGGAAGTTTACCACTCTGAGGGAAAGGAGCATTAGCTTATTAGCTGTTGATAAACTTGTTAGTTTAGGTTTAAAGCATCACTGAAGCATCAGAGGTTTTTGTGCATGGATGAGAGGTTGAGTTAGGGACAATACTTGAGTAAGAACCCAGACTTGCTCTGCAGTAACGACAGACCCACATTGTGCTGAAGTATCTAGAACTAGCCACTGTACTGTAGAACATACCTATACATTGAGTTTGTCACCGAAAAGTCAAATGGAGTTCTCTGCAGGGGATGGCGGGAGGTTCATTCTTCCTGCCATGAATTTATTTCAGCATGTGTGCGGAATAAAGACTGAAAATTCAACCAGCTCAAAGCAAACTGGAGGGAAGCTCTCAGCATTCCCAGGAGAAACATAACATACCTGACATCGATAAGAACAAACAAAACAATGAGTAAAAACAATGATGCATCTGACAAAGTGGGTTGGAGCCCACGAAAGCTGATGCCCCAAGAAATTTGTTAGTCTTTAAGGTGCCACAGGACTCTCATTGTTTTTGCTGTACACAGACTAACATGGCTACCTCTCTGGATATTAAAACAATAAGTAAACTCCATGACCTAAAATTCCCCTTCAGCTAGAATTACTAAAGCTGAGTGAGTTTAGACCCTGGTCTATACCATGGTGCAAATTTGGTGGCAATCAAAGGGAGATACACAGAGTACTTAAAATACCTTTGTATCTCCCTCCAATTGCCTACCACCTACGTACTATGATTTTTTCAGTAGCCTGAGTCAGAGGGAAACCCCTTCCCTCCAACTCAGCGCTACTCCTTCATCCTTCTGCAGGGGAGGTTTTACTGAATAGGCTTCCTGGTCAGCTGAACAGACCCGCTCAGTCAATCAGAGAGATCAGTCTGACAGAGGTGAAATTGCCGCTGTCAGTAAAGACAAATCCTGGGAAAAGATCTTTCTTGTGTGCAAATGCCTGCTCTTGCTCTTTAAATGAAGAACTTCAAGCTCATGAGCCTTGGGGGACAAATTAATTAAAGCCAACAGGGGATATAAACATGAGAAAATTAAAGTGACATGAATAATGAAAACATTAGGGGACAGATCTTCAGCTAGTTTAACCTCATTGGAGATAGCCAAGTTCCCACCAACTACGACACTGGTTCTGGATCTTGTAACAAATCCAGAGACATTCAGGACAGGCATGCTGCTGTTGAACACTGGTCCAGGGTTGTGATTTGGCATGTCAACTATAGGGATTGGCCCATAGATAACCATTTAGATTAGGGATGTATTTGAACCTAGATATACATTTTCTTGAAGTTTGGGGCTGTTAAAACCTGGGACTTGGGGTCATGCTTTTTCTCGTTTGGTGAAATAATCCTCTCATCCCTCTTCCCTGACCCCCAAAAGTGAAATGCAAAATGTTGCTGGGCTCCAGTGTAGTAAAAACTGATTTTCTTCTAAAGTACATTTTTATGTTTTAAAATGTAGTGTTTTGAATTTTTTTTGATCAAAAACTAGAACTAATGGTTTGCTTTTTAAATGAAATTGGGCCATCTTTGTAAATATACAATAATATAAAAACTTCCTTTTAAAGACTTCCCACTTTTTGTTTAAACATTTTGCACATTCTTCTTCTGAGGTTTACCTATCAATAATAAACCCAGTGTGTTAATTCAGGAAATATGGGATACTTTGAATAGCAGAGTATACCACCATAAGTTACTCTTGATCACTTTGTGTGTTACAAGCAAAATAGTTGGACATGGATCCATTGGTCCTTCAGCAGGCATTTATTAGTATTTTTAAAAAGCCATAATTACACTACAATGGATCAACAATTTGTACAGAATATAAACCCTCATGCTTTGGGATTATACTCATCCACTAAATTTCCTGGGATTAGGAAGAAACTTTCCTTAAGGTCAAGCAATTTCATAAATATCTAGTACAAGGGTTCTGCTTTGGGGGCTTATGTACCTTGTGAAGTATCTAGAACAGTGGTTCTCAACCTTTTGTGAGTCATGACACACTTGATGATGTGTCACAACCCTACAGGACACACCAGCCCACCCCACCCCAGGCCAAATCCAGCCATCTCCTCAATTCTATGGACACACTTACTCCTGTGTACCTACACAGTATTGTGTCCCAACACAGTGGTTAAAAACCACTGATCTAGAACTAGCTACTGCTCTAGCGCCAGACAAGTTGGAACACAGATGTGGTATAGAAATGTCTATGTTTCAATATTAAGTACTCATTTGGTTGTGCAGCCATTTCTATTTGTCCTACCAATGCAGAATTAAACCAAAACAAACCAGAAGTCCTTTTAAAAAACATTTTTAACCAGATTCTCAAGGATGCAATTATTGCCATATCTGGTTTGTGAGAGTCATCTCTGCAGTCTTTCTCGACTGTTACAGTGTTACAGTGCTGGGGGATTCTCATTAAGAGGATTCTGTCCTGTGTTGTACTTCCCGGCCATGAACTGACATGGTCCGCTGCACTTTTTACTGTCTGTGTCAAGCTGTATCAATATCTCCACTATACAATCAGTAGCAACAGCTGCCTCACTCAGATTAAAGTATACCGTATTTTACCTCCTTAGTAATGCTCCATTGTTTCCATGTGACTTGCTCGTTGAATTGGTGCCATTGTTCCCAGCTCTGCTGAGTATCGTACAGAAGAGCTGGAAGGATGACAACTTGCCTTTTTCGACAAGGCCAATGAAGTGTCTTGTTTCAGAAAGTGGAACACTGAGGATCTTCCCATACTGGTAATGTTTTCCTGTTCCTTAAGTAGGTCTCCACCAACGGAGACAAAGAACCTAATGTTTGTTTTTTGAAGAGTATTTCTGACAAGTACACTTCAGTGCCTCTTAACTCTGCCCTACAGTTTAGAAGAGAAGGAGGAGGAATTGCTGGATGTAAAAGACAGACTGAAAGGTACAAATTAAGACTCTTATTCTCATCTCTTTCCTCATCCTCCTCTTTATCCATTGCTGCGCCAGACAGCAAACCACTCCTTCATTTGCTGTCATCCCTCTATTTCTTGTAGGTGGTTACTGTGAGGAAGCAATGCTTAAATACCACTTAGTCAGAGCACAGAGAGCAGTCCTGTTATAGAAGTCAGACTTGGTAAAAACAAAAATTGTACATGTAGCAGCTCTGTGTTGTTTCCTGTGGGAATCCTCCAGAATCAAGAAATACAAGTGCCTGTGCTGTTATCAGTTCATGATCATCTTTGAGATATATATATATATAACTTCCAAGAGCTATATAATTAAATACAATAGTAAATTCCCAGCTCTGTTCTATCCCACCTTTGTCTTCTCCCTCTCATCCAGGTATAAAAATTTGCTTCCTTCTTTAAAGAAAAGAAAATGTCATTGTAATATATAACTTTCCTGTATTCCAAGATTCCAACTGCCATCTTAGTTTCTGTCTTATTTATCTAGGGTTAGCACAACACAGGGAAAGGTTGGTCTTTTCTTAGCTCTTCATTCACAAGCTTGGCAATCAGTAGGCACATTAAAGAGGCGATGGACCAAACAGCAGCCTTGAATAAACAAGAAGAGGGATTTGAGATTTAGCCTGAGCACTAGGTTCCTTTGGGGCCTATGGCTGTAAATACCAGTGGATGGAGAGCAGGAGTTCCCTCTCATTACTGCACCCTTCAGGTGGAAACATGAAGCATGGCATTAGCAAATGGATTTACACCACCTCTGAGAAATATGGGGTAAGTGAGATGCATTGTACTTACTGGCCCAACAGCATCAGTTTCCCATAATCCAGACTCACCAAAATATGTGGTCATCTAGGAAAAGGAGCCACAGACCCAAGACTGCCTTCCTAGGGTACATCTACACTAGCAAGTTAGGTCGACTTAAGGAGGCTTAAATTGACCTATACTAAGCCGAGTCCATACTGGGCTTTTATTTAGTCGACTTAAGCCCTTCCTTAAGTCAACTTAAGAGTTTAAGTCCACTTAATAACACCTCCTGTGAGGTCGAATTAAGCCTTAAGTCAACTTCTGAAGTCGTCTTAAAGCCAGTGTGGACGGGGATTAGTGCTAAATCGACCTTATTAGGTCAAGTCGACTTAAGAAGGTCAACTTAAGTCAACTTAAAGTATTGCCACTCTGTTAGGTTGACTTAACAAAGTGTAGACGTAGCCCTAGGAATGATGCAAAGTGAGCAGCAAAGGGCAGCACAGCTTTCAGAGAACGAGATTGTAAAGGGAGGGCCCTGCCT
>ML685868.1:5651327-5780917 GCA_007922175.1 Pelusios castaneus
CAAAAAAAATTCTTAGACTTTCAGCAACTTTGACAAAAACTAGCGAAAGTTTTGCAAAATGGCCAGCAGTGGAACTGGCTGTCTTATTCCAGTGATTAGGGATGTGGGAAGCATTTGTTGTGTAGATAAGACCTGAGAAGCCAGAGGGGTGAAGCAAGTTCTTGAACTGAGACTTGATAACAGGGCAGGAACTGAACTTTCATAGAGAAAACCCTGGGACTGGAAGGGTTGGCTTGCTCCGAGAGCCAGAAAGAACTCTGAGTCCAGAAAAGGTCTGGAAAAAGAGCATGTCAACAGGGCAAGGTAGGAAGTCATCCAGGGAAGCAGCAAGACATCCAAAGAAGTGGACCTTAGCTGCTTGCTATGGATTCCTGTACTGGAATCCAGAGTAGAGGAAGGGCCTGAGTTCTCCTGTCAGCCACTGAAGAAAGTGATGTAAAACCTCCTGAAAAAAAAGGCTAAGGGCTGCTGAAACTCTAGAACAAGAGATGGACCAGGGCTTAAGACCTGGCCCAAGGTTGTTGGGTCATTATTTGTGACACTCTGTTACCCCAAAGGGGTAGGACTGATTATAACCTGACCTGAAAGCCAAGTCATGAGAAGAAGTAGATCACTGCAGGATCAGAGTTGCTTCAGCAAGGGTTACCAGAGGAGGACAACTCCACTACACCATGCCCAGCCTTGAGGGTGCACCCCAGCCAGTGAGACACTGTTCTACAGAAGGGTTCATTCTATAAAAATGTCCTCCATTTTGAATTCCCTTTTCTAGGTAAGGTGAGGGTTCTTTATTAAATCTGCCCTCCAGAGATGGAGAGTTTCGGGGTGACCAAATGTGCCTTTTTGGCAATTAAACTACTCCAGAAATTTTTGCCCAACTCTTTTCGGTTTACTTGCCCCTGCCGGTTATAAAGATAGAACAAGACCTTAGTGCTTTTAGACCTTGTGTTCTTTTTCTGAAAAGCTGTGGTTTGTTGCTTTCAGTGTGTCAGGTGTCTCTATTATTTTACTTCTTATCACGTTGGCTATGTTCCAAAGCATTTCATCTATTACTTTCCCATTATCATTGTTTAAATGGCCTTGCTGCATAGCTTTTAGATCACCAACATTACCAGGGTTTCGTTGTATTTCTCACGTAAGTTCCTTATCTTGCTGGTTTTCAGTTAATGAGACTGACAGTTAACTTTTATCGGGTCATGGCTTTAAATTTTAATGCCCTCTGCTTTACAATCTTTTACTCTGTGTGTCTGTACTTGATAGATCAGTAGTATAGCTATTCACAAGTATGGGTGCAAAATTTGAATGTATATTTCAGGCTGCAATAAAGCCTTGTTTTTCTGTATATTAGATCATTAAACTCTTATTCATCTACTTTTGGCACATAAGGGCTTCTTTTTGTACTTCTGACTGATGGTATTGGCAGAAAATATGTTTTGCTCATTACTTGTTCTAGCTACCCTTTTCTGTTGTCTTTCTTGGGGAAAAAAAGCAAAATCTACCCAAAGAACACGTTAAAGAAACCTATCAAGTAGTGAAGGCACAAAATATATGCTCCTGTGAATCCCTTTCAAGAATAGTCTGTTCAGTGGTCTGGATCCATGCTCTCTGCTGCATCCTCTGCTGCTTCTTCATACACCTGGTACATGGCTGCCAAACTTCTGATTCTCCTGCTCCACTGTTCTCAACAATCTTCCAGCTCATAAGTTGCCTCCTGTTCCCACAGGATCCCAAGACAGATTACCCTTCCTAGGGCTTGCTTTTTAAAGTGTTTTCCTCATGCTCACTCTCTTGGTCAGACCATGTTATGACCCCTGGATGACTGAGGGAGAAAAGAAGTGAGTCCCCTGCTCAGAAGATTCATGAAATAAGAGAAAAACACAAAATAAAGAAGGAAGGTGGTGGGTTTTCTTTAATTTGTTTTGTTTTGTCTTTTGTGACAAGACCACAGGATATGGCCCTACACAAACGGAAAACACAGTCATAAATACATAAATAAATGTTGGAGTGTGTGTGTGTGTTAAATATTTGAACAGCTGTATATAATTTTAGGAAGATATAGCGCAAAAGCTAGCTGTTGGATTTCTGCAGGTGAGGTGGAGTACGGTCACATGTCTTTCCCTTGTTGATCTTTTGGACAGCTCATATAATAATTTCAACAGGCTAATTTTAAAAGTCATCATAGACTCCTACGTTAATTCATACATAACTATTTTGCCCATGTCTTATTTCAACATTATATTTCATATTAGATTAATTGCCCTATATACATTCTTAATGTCTAATGGTGTATTGTGAAGAAAAATGTTCTGCAGAAGATTTTTTTCCCCAGTAACTTTACTAGATTTCTAGTCACCAGCTACCCTCACAATTACTCTTACATTAGAGAAAATTTAGATCCTCTTTAGAACTGAACCGGCAATTTATGTAATTGTATGAATTAGCTTGACTTAAAAGACTGTAAAATTTGAGGTGATTGTCTAATTCAGCACTATAACTGTATGTTGAACCAAGCACAGGTGCTAATGATCAAATTCGGCCCTTAGTTATGGCTGTGCAACTCCCTTGATATCTAGAGGGGCTTAATGCTTGTAAGTGAGAGCAAAAGTTTGTCCTGGGAGTTCAGAATGGTGTGATTTGGGGAAAAGAATCAGAGAGAAAATAAGCTTCAACTTTTGCAGCTTCATTTTGGATTAATTAGTCTTATATTTCAGATCAATGGATGAAAAAGAAGAAAACATTCATTTAAGCAACTCTTTATTTTTTATCCCTTTCTTTGTCTTATCATTTGTATTTGTGTGTGTGTGTGTGTGTGTGTGTGTGTGTGTGTACAAACAGAATATTGAATTAGAAATGTAAGCATATGTGAAACACCTAGTTAAAGAGAAAGGGAGAAAGAAGAATGGTATCAGGCTTGAATGAAATTTATAATTTTGGGGTTTGGAATTTTCCACAAAAGTTCTTCCTGTTTTTATATGACTTTGCAGCCCCTCAAATTACCTCTGATTTACAATTCTAATTATAGAAGGTGCAAAAGTCATTTTTTGTTTGAAGAACTGATCGTTTGTGCAGGAAAGAAGGTTATATGGTGATTTGGTTTTGGTCTATTTATTTATTTTTTTTTTTCTTTCCTTCAAACATGGTATTTAATGAAGATTTTTTTTGTGGAAATCAGTCCATTTCTGAACTGGGTGAGGAGACATGGTGAATTTTTGGCTTTGGGTAGTTTTGTATTTTATCATCAACATTTCACATGGGGGATAAGGAGAAAAAAGGTGTGAGGATGGAGAAACCACCAAAGATACAAGTAAACATCCATATTTTTTGAGGCTTATCTAGGCCAAATCTGCAGAGGCCATCAGTCCCTTTTTGGTTCCACTCCAACTTTGTTAAATATTGACCTTATGTCATGTGCAAGATTTTCATTCCTGGTGACCTGGATACTCAAATTTCATTGCTTTCCATGCAAGTCTCATGGGTTTTGGTATTTGTTTTCTTAAAGCCCAGTTCTTAGAATTAGGTAATTATGTGAGAATCTCGATTTTCATTTCAAAACTATTGAACTCTTGGGATTGGCAGTATCTAAGATCACTTGTAGAGAAACTCTATTTGATGCAATCAAATCCGTCACAAAACATAAGCAAAGTACCTGAGCCTGGAAACCTTGACAAACAGTAGGAGACCAGGAATCAATTTCCTAGGGATACAGAGTTTCTTCTTAAGAACATGGCATACACTATATTCTTTTTCAACTACTTTATCATTATCTCAAAGAGCCTTTGCTAAGTATTTTTGACACTGTTCACTTTAAAACTGTAGTGAATTCACTACCTTTTGGTTCACAGTGTTGGCATGACCCTCTTCCTCCATTTTTTCAGAATCATGTTATAAAGTAAAGCTGTGCTCCGAGGCCCTCCAGTGATTTATTATTGTTGTGGTAAATGTCTGTTGGCATTCACCTTGGAAACGCAGACTTATTAGAGACAAATGCTTTCCTAGATGTCCTTTTAATGAAGTTTATCAAAAATGAAGAAAGAATTTGTTCTTGACAAAGCAGTGGACGTAATTCAACACACATTATTTAGGGACGAATAATGCCTGAAACAAATGAACTTTATACTTCATTCTGAGGATCATTTAAGGGACTGTTCACTTCTTTGAGCTTCACCATACCGTGTAGATCTGATGATGGAATAGGCTGTCATCTGTAATACAGCTAAAAGTCTAGAGCATAGACTGCTTGCTATTACCACATAATTCAAAGGCCAATAATAAGATACCAGTGAAGTTATGCAGTAGTCCCATTGTAGTTTGCTTATGAATTTGAATACTAAGCACTTGTCACTTCCACAATCTCTTTAGTGTGCAAACAAATCTCCCAAACAATAATTCTTCAAGGGTCTTTGATTAAAGATTAAAACTGTTCATCTTCAAAACCCAACTGAAACTAGTGAATTTATTCCATTGTAATTCCTGCCTATTGAAAATGATCACGTGACTGCAATCCCAGCCTTCGAAATTGTCAGAGAGTCAGCTGAAGCAGGACAGTCTCCTAGCAACACACATGATAAAACTGATTCTAACAAGGGCTGCCTGATTGCTGCACTTCTACACACTCAGAGTGGCTCTCCCCAGGATACTTGAATCATCGAGGAACAAGATCACAACTAGGGATGGGCAGACCTCATGTACAAGTTCAGTTGTGGGTATATGTTTGAAGTTCAGCTGTCTTTCCTCATCTTATCTGAACCATCCAAATACTTTGGGAAACCTGTTTACACCAGTGCAAAACAGAGCACAACCTGCTATCACTTGAGACCTGTAGTGTTCTACAGGCAATGGTGTAAATAACTACGCAAGGTTCAGGGAAATGGAGAATCCACCCGTGAGTGTGCCAGATTGGATTGAAGTCCAGAAATACCATGAGAACAGATTTTTCTCAAGGTACTTGGACATTACCTGTTCCCATTGGAGAGCAGAATGGAAAGGATGCAAACATTCCAAAGCCTCAAAAAAGTGATTTAAAAATTAGCTGCAGGTTTGGTGCAGGGAGTAATATTGCTTCTCTAGATGGATTGTCCAGTCCTAAGCCATGACTCCAAGCAGGCTGTTCATTGTTTGCCGTCTGTGAATGTTAGTTATTGCAATGTCATTTTCAAGGATATAACAACAGTTTAAAAAACCCAGCTAGTTTCACATTCTAGTTCCTACTGTGCAGCGTTCCATCTACTTCCCCCAAAACTTTGACTTCTTTCTTCTTCTTTCCCTTCCTATGTAACATCTTCCTTTTTTCCCTGTCATGAAAAAGGTTTTGATCTCTATGGTATCTATTATTTATTTATTTCACACCGCTGAAATAAGGATGAATTTTTACTTTTATTCTTTTATGCTGAGGGCAAAACAGTCTTATGTTTGAGATTCTCACAGTTGACCCAGTCCTCTTGAATACTATCCTAATGTTTCTCTGAAGACTGTCAATATTCAGAAATAAAATGACTCTGGAATTGATTCTAACAGTAAATTAAACAAAATAAATATAAGATAGAAACTAAGGTGCGTCTACACTTGTAAATTAAGGTGCCTTAAGCTTGCTTAAGTCGACTTAATTTACTCTGCATCTACACTACACTTTCCTTAAATCGACTTAACCAGCCGCTTAAGTTGACTTAAGGAAAAATTAAGTCGACTTTATAAAACCTCGTTTTAAGTCGACTGAGCCAGTGTGGATGTGGAATAGCTCTAAGTCGACTTTAAGTCATAGAATCATAGGGTTGGAAGGGACCTCACGAGGTTATCTAGTCCAACCCCCTGCTAAAAAGCAGGACCACTCCCCCTAAATCACCCCAGCCAGGGTTTTGTCTAACCGAGCCTTAAAAATCTCCAAAGATGGAGATTCTACTACCTCCCTAGGTAACCCATTCCAATGCTTCACCACCCTCCTAGTGAGAAAGTTTTTCCTAATATCCAACCTTGACCTCCCCAGCTGTAATTTGAAACCATTGCTCCTTGTTCTGTCCTCTGTTACCCTCGAGAACAGCCTAGCTCCCTCCTCTTTGGAGCAACCCTTCAAGTAGTTGAAGGTTGCTATCAAATCTCCCCTCAGTCTTCTCTTCTGTAGACTAAATAAGCCTAGTTCCTACAGTCTCTCCTCATAAGTCATGTGCCCCAGCCCCCAGACTTAGGGGGCTCCAGGTCTTCCCCACTGCCCTCCCTGCCAGGGTGGCTGGCACAGCCACAGCCTGGCGTGCCCCCCCAATGGGCAGGGCAGAGCCCTGCCCACCCTGCTCCTATGCCCTGCCAGGGTCCCTGTCCCCCTTTGCCCCCTTGTACCCAGGTACAAGGGGGAAAAGGCTGAGCCCCCTGGCACTTGGCAAGCGGTGTCCCCCCCTGCCACAGTGGACCTGTTCCAGGTCCACCTAGCCCCTACAAGTCGACCTAGGCATCCAGTGTGGATGCTCTAGGTCGATTTTGTAAGGTCCCCTCTAAGTCGACTTAAAATTTGAGTGTGGACATGCTAAGTCGACTTAAATTAAAAAGTGTAGACATAGCCTAAGAGCTTTATATCTTTTTTTTAATACCAGTTGGGACTTTTGCACTGAACAATGGAAAAGTCTGAGGCTTTTATTATTAATACACTCATCCATGTGCCATTATTTTATATCTGAAGATCTTGTCACCTAAATGGCTTAATTTATCATACTAGTGTAAAAGAGACAGTGATCTACATCACAATTAGTTTGAAGCCAAGTGAGGCTGCATATTAGCATTTGGAACTCAGAATAAGTTATTAGCATAGCTTCCAGGTTATGGAGAATTTCATGAAATGAACTTTACGTTGGAGACACATTACAACCCAAACAAAGCTTGTGCACTTGGCACAGTATAAACTATCTTTACACTATATTGTTGAAGACATTATCTAGAATCGGGTTTTTTTGTTTCTTTCCTTGTAAATTAAAATCCATAAATCTTACATAATTGGGTAGATTCTCCTAACTATCTTCTGCTTCGCATATTTTGAAACTGTAACAAACTATATTACATTTTAAACAGAGCTTGAAACATGTCTCATTTAGGAAATACATATAATCAAGGAAATGTGAGTAGGGTATCTATTCAGTCATTAGTGTAAGTGGTATTGGAAACCTTGCTAAGAGGACGCAGCTAGCTTAGCAAACAGTTATGGTTTCATATATTGCAGATAGACGAAGATAGGAAATTGCTTTGCTTATCTGCTTGCCACCCTGATTCTTATAAGTCATATTATGTGGACGCTAGTTTTGCTTATTTAGTCATGATTCAATACAGCAGCCTGTGCCTACCATTGGATATTCACATATTGGGAATAGGAGCAATAAACTATAATCTTTTTTTTTTTTAAGGTTGATATGGCACTGTGTCCATAAAAGAGGATTGCACAAAAAAGTGCTATGGCAATATTTCACTGCTGCACAGTGTAAATGACAAAAAGCCAGGAAATGCGGATGTAAATCTGAGTGCTAAAAACCTTATCTTGTTTGGTTGCAGATCCAGCACCCTTGCCCACCAGGGAGGACTCAGGACCAATGGCTGGTAACTTTACACTATCACAAACTTCCTGTGTGATTTTGAGCAAAGCACTTAGTCCCTCTGGGTGCATCTACACTTACAAATTAAGTCGACTTAAGCTTGCTTAAGTCGACTTAATTTACTCTGCATCTACACTACACTTTCCTTAAGTCGACTTAAGCCCTGCTTAAGTCAACTTAAGGAAAAATTAAGTCGACTTTATAAAACCTAGTTTTACGTCGACTTGCTGCTTAAGTCGACTTTAGAAAGTCGACTTAAGCCAGTGTAGATGTGGAGTAGACCTACGTCGATTTTAAGTCGACTTAAGGGGCTCCAGGGCTTCCCCACTGCCCTCCCTGCCAGGGTGGCTGGCATAGCCACAGCCTGGCATGCCCCCCCAAAGGGCAGGACAGAGCCCTGCCCACCCTGGCCCTATGCCCTGCCAAGGTCCCTGTTCCCCTTTGCCCCATTGTACCCAGGTACAATGGGGCAAAGGCTGAGCCCCCTGGCACTTGGCAAGGGGTGCCCCCCGCCACCATGGACCTGTCCCAGGTCCACCTAGCCCCTAGAAGTCGACCTAGGTGTTCAGTGTGGATGCTCTAGGTCAATTTTGTAGGGTCCCCTCTAAGTCGACTTAAAATTTAAGTGTGGACATGCTAAGTCAACTTAAATTAACAAGTGTAGACATAGCCTCAGTGCCTCAGTTCCTCAGTTGTTAAGGATGAGGATAGGAGAATTGCCCTGCCTGACTGGAGTGCTGTGAAGATAAATCCATTACAGGTTGTGAGATGCTCCGTTACTGCAGTGATGTGGGCTGCAGAAGGACCTACAATAATGTCACTTTTAAACTTGGGGTTCGAAGATTTTTTCTATCCCCGTTCTAAAAATTGTTGTGGCTTCTTGCTGTGACCCCTGAAAAGGATCAGATGGCGAACGTTATGGTAAAAAATAAATGGCTGACTTTGTGCACTGAGCAAAGGGTGCTAATTTGGGAGCTGTTCTTGGGTTGAGGTGTTGGAAGTTTTTACCAAGTAGGTGGCTGCTGGGCTGGCTATGGGGTTGGAGACAGATGTTACGTCTGGGGATTGTTTCCTAGCGGGAGGGTTGCTGTTCATAGGCTTCTCCTGTCTCTCTCTCCAGTGTCGGTGATGAGAGGCACCAGGAAGCTGTGAAGACGAATGCACAGACTCACGAAGAGCTGTGGTACAGCCACAGTTGGCTGAACTCAGTTCAGTCTTTGGTCTCTTATTTGAGGCGGGGCTCTGGTAGGGGCAAGATTTTCTCAGTAGCAGTGTTCAGGTCCATTGGGATGGGATTTGATTTGCATTCATATATAAAATTGTAACTTTCTGTAATCTTTGTCCTAATTCTTCAATGTCTCATTGAGCAACACAGCTCTCTTGCCCCTTCCTTTTTCTCCAGTCTCATTGACACGCAAGCATTAAGGGAGTTAATTTACTTCCAGGTTTCATTTTATTAAATACAGTTATGTCATTCATAAATCTAGGAACATGCTACTTCTTGGACAACTGCCACATTTTTCTTTAATGTTGTAGCCTAGCACAAGCACTTATGATCTGTGAATCATTGCCCATGAGATGTGGGTTACCTGTTATTGAAACTAGCTGTGAAAATAATAATAAATATAGCACTTTCTCTGGGATGGATGCAATTTATTTCCATTTGCTTTTCAGCTATCCCAGTTTTTTTTTTCTTTTCTTAGACATTCAAGTATTCATTGTCCATCACAGGAAAGAAATGATAAATGGAACCTTCTGGCTCCCATGTTGAATAGGAAGCTCATAAATCTCCTCTTTCTCTTTTCCCCTCCCCCAACTTCCTTTTTTCATTTTAAATATTGACACGAGCAACATTATTTGTGAGCCAACTGCTAAAAGTTCTTTTCCCATAACCTGGTGACAGCCTATGTGGCTGCTCCAGCCTGGGGGAGAACAAACACAGTCTCTTTATTTAAAACAAACAAGGAGTCCAAAAGTTTCATTTCTGTGGCTTTATACCTTTAATATAAAGTTATTAATGTGTTGGAGGTGAAGGCAATCAGGGCTGGACTTTAAAAACCAATAAATCTACATATTAGTCTAAACAGAAATTGAATATGTAGCACCCCTACCTGGAGTGAGGCATTGATTGGTGAATAAAAGTTGCTTACAGTTATAGAAAGCACGAGTTTTCTGGCAGAGCTGAGGTACAGATCAAACATCGTTCTTTGACTGTAATTTTATCTGATATGAATTCATATGTTTATAAATCAAGACAAATTATATGTTTCTATTCATACCACAATGTTAGTTAAGATCTCCTCTTGTGAGCTGGGATCAAGTCTATCCTGTGCCTAAATCCTAAAGATGTTAATGGAGATGAACCCCCTGGCATTCTATGGCAGTTAGAGTTCTTACGAAATCACCTCAGAGAACTATATAATTTAATAGTGAACAAGATCCATCAGCTATTGTATATATTCTATAGATTATATGAAGCACCTATGAAATTCTATAGCAAGAATACAGATCTCTAATAAATTCTATAGTATGGTCTTAAAGCCATTATGGCATGTTAATAATTTTCTGTTAAATTCTTTCAATACTTTTCAGAATAAATTAGATACAGCTAAAAAGGAAATTGGTGGCCTCAAACATTTTCACAGCCATAATTCACCAGCTGGGGAAGGTGAGGCTAACAAGGGGCACTGAGTTGGTAGTGAAGGGTTCTCTATCTTGAATTGGAGTATGAAGACTGAAGTACTAACTTTTGCTAGGTCTGAAAGATACAGGGACACTTTAGTAAAGAATAGAATTGCTAGTCCTGAAGTCATAGTCCCATTTCAGAGAAATTAATTAAATTGTTGTTGCATATATTATGAGTCTGTAATTTTAGCCTGGATATGGCATCCCTTCCTGAGCTAAGGTGCTCCATAATGTTGCTAAGTGCTGTTGCTAATCAAGAGGTAGCTGAATGCAGTAGGCAGCCGACTTCAAACCACTTCTGTGGTTTGTTTAGCAGTTCGTAAGAGCCTTTGGGACCTGTGGGATGAACAAATCTATGTAAAATGATATTACTGCAGCCTCTAATAAATAGTGGTAGTTTCTCTATGGCTCCCAACCACTGCATTGTTTGTAATAATTAGCCATCTTTGCTTCAGGGGTGGTCAGAGCCAGACTAGCACAAGCTGTACAAGTTGGTTTAGGTACCTCAGTGGAATAAAATGGGGAAGTTTGCATGCCTATGCTATGCCAGACTAGATTACAGTCAGTACTCTTAGCTCCATTTTAACAGGAGATAGCTTCAGACCCCTCTCTGCAAGATGGTTCTTTTCCTGTCGTAAGGAATGGTGTGTTATATGAGCAATTAGGTGTGCAATTCATTCACACCAAATCCAACTAATCCCTTGTCTGGGAACCCAGGGAATTTAGGACAGTGAAATCCACTGTGCCAGTTTGGAGGTGGTACAGTCCCTATGTCCCACTATGCCAGTCTATGAACTTGTAACAGTATCTGTTTGACCCACTGAACTCCCTAAGTTGAGATCAGGGCCACTGTATCCATGTAAGCATAGACCTCTATCACAGACCTCCAAATGCCCTCTTTCATACTATCAGGGATGAATGAAAGTCCAATTGGATGAACTGCATGGATCCATCCCATTAAATCTTTTCAGGACAGGGCATGTGTCTAACCTCCATGTTTGTACAGCACTTAGCAGAGTTATCCCTAACCCTTACTGAGGACATGGACTCTACTGCAGTGTATATATAATAATAATAATAATAATGTAACTTATTCATGAGCATTGATACCACATTTATTTATTCTTTTGGCATAACCTCTAGTTGTACACATTTGTATAAAAAAAAACTCTTAAGCCCTTATTTCATGAATAGAACAGGATAGTTTGGATAATTAGGCAGTGTTGGGCTGAATGGTACAGAAAACTCCAGGCCCTTGTACTGCAGAACATGGTAATATGGGCACAGTGTCTATCCATGGAGTCCTTGGAGATTTGGCAGACTGGGATTAGAACTGAAAGAGGAAGGAAAAAACACCCCCACACCCTTTTGATAGGTATAGAACATGTGTCTGATTGATTGCCTGGCAACTTTGACTGTCTGATTGATAGCCTGGCAAATTCCAGTCCATCTGAAGGAAGCAGATTAACTGAAGGCAGAAAAATGGACATTGGGAAGGGAAGATTCCACTTCTACAGAAATGTCCTTTTAAAAATTTTGCTTTAATGTATGGTTGACTAGAAGGCCTTCAGGGCCAGTGCATTTCAATAGACTGCTAGTTCTTTAGGACTGT
This sequence comes from Pelusios castaneus, assembly GCA_007922175.1. NCBI lineage: Eukaryota > Metazoa > Chordata > Testudines > Pelomedusidae > Pelusios > Pelusios castaneus. Next base: position 5,663,187 of record ML685868.1, read on the forward strand.
GATGGCAGGGAGGGTGGCCGTGTTGTATCAAATGGAGGGTGAAATTTTAATCTTACTGGCAACCGTGGGACCTCCTCCATTGACTTCAATAAGGGCAGGATTTCACCCTGAAGGCTTATTTTCCAGTGGTTTTCCAGCTGGCCTTCCAGGCCTGGATCTAGGTAGTGTGATTATTTGGTCACTTTAGGGGAAGAATTTTGGGCAACTTTTGTTAACTGAAACGTGTCACAAATATGAATATTATCTTATGCACTCGCATCCTTAGAGCTTTTATCATTCCTAGTAGATATTTTTTCGCTCTAGAAAAATCCTGAATCACTATACAGTTTGAAATGATGGGAGATATCTCCTCAGGAAAAGCCCAACATCAGAATAAGACAATTTGTCAGAGCAAACTTGATGTGTATTTGTAGTCCATAGGTAGTTTGCATAATATTAACCAAAGTGACTGGTTAAATTTACACGTCTTCAGTTCTTAAAGATGTAGCTGTTTGAGATATATTCGAAGTGTGTATTTTTAGGTCTTTTTAAAAATAATGCACCAGATCTTCAGCTGGGATCAATCAGCATGGCTGTCCTGGAATGATTTTTCAAGTTCACAGTAGCAGAGAATCTGGTCCATCATTTTGAAAACCTCAAGATTTTCTATAGGTTAATGCTGCTTTCATGGTAAGAATGGTAAGAAGACTAGAGTAATTTACTTTATGCTTTCGCAATCTCCAGCTTCCTAGTCAGCCTCATCAGTGAACACTAGGGAAAAAAAACATAGTAAAATCAGAGTAATGAAGTCTGAAAGGCTAAATGAAGCAATTAGAATTTCACTGATAGCCTAAAGAGTTCCTGAACTGTTTATTATGAATGGCCTTTAACCAAGATCATTGAGCAAAGCATCCACAATACCATCCGAACAGGGTTGACATGTTTTAATTAAAGCATTTTTATATGGCTTCAATAATTGATTGTCAAAGTGAAAAGTGGTTGCCACTGTTAACAATATGAACCGCAGAAATGTTTTGTGTTCCTTCCTAAATTTTTGGATATGATCCTGAGATGCCCACATACCTGGAATTCTCATTGAGTTCATTGGCAGATAGATGAAGTCTACCAATTGTGCCAAGTTCATTTGGGTTGGATCCCCATGGACCTTATTGACTCTGTTGATTTCAGGGGAGATACATTATGGATTAATTTAATAATTGAATCATTGGCATTATGGCCCTGATTCAGGAAAGCATTTAAGAATGTGAAACATATGCCTTAAGCAAAACTGTTAGAAATTGTTATTTGTGTTCTATGAGAAATATCAGTATTTCTGAATGAAAAGAAGTTCTCTCTGAGTCTGAATGAAAACCTGAAATTTCAAAATTTCCCGAGAAATGAAAATTCCAGTGTTTTGATTTAGAATCATTGCTATGTTTAATTTAGAACTTTACATTATATTGAAATATTTAACATACTACCCCTAACATATAAGATTAAAATTAGTATTATAAAAAGTTTAAATGAAGTTAATCAAAACATGTTCCTGTGGAACATTTAGATGAAATTGCATTTTTGGATGGAAAAACTGTTCCATCAAAATGTTTTGGTGAGCTCTAGTCTTAAACAAGGTCCAAAGGAGGAACCGTGTTAGTCTAGTTCAACCAAACAAACGAGGAGTCATGTGGCTCTTTTAAAGACTAACAAATTTATTTATTGCATGAGCTTTCATTGGAGACAATCCCACTTCATCAGATGCTTAACAGAGACGTAAAATTCAGTATGCAAATACTTTCCTGAATTGATGATTACAGTGGTATGCCATGGGTGGGATTTTCAAAAACACCTGGGTGACATGAGAGCACAGGTCAGTTTGATTTCCCGTGGAATCTGTTGCCAGAGATCTATTAACTTCCCGTTCTTGAACAGTCACTAGACTGTGGTGAGAGGATCCAAATGTTGTATCCTCATGTGCTTTAAATCACCCAAGTCTGAACAGGGTCTAGGTACTGTCCCTGACGTGGGGTTTCTAGACACACACTCAGTGTGCAGATCCTCTGTCCAGCATCCCTTCCTGAGAACTGCTCCAGCCCTTTCCCCTCAATCCGACTGCCTACCACTGGGACCAGTACTGACATTCAGATTCCACCATAGCTTAAACACATCCTCACCCAGAAATCCAGTTCTGTGGATGCTCTGGTTTTACAGTTTAGCTCTTCAAGGACCTTTAGTGGTGAAAGTAAACAGACACAGAGAGATTGCATAAATCTAGACAAAACAACAAAAGCACTGTTGTATGCATTTAATCTGCCTTAATTTCCTCACCACTCTGGAGAGTTCTTTGGGCTTGGGCAGGGTCTTCTGCAGTGCCCAAGATCCTTTTTCTGCAGCTGCATAATTTCTCTTCCAGCACATGGAGCCTTCTCTGATCTTGGCTGATCTGCAATTAAACAGCCTCCCTCTCCCTACCCTAACCCACCTCTGCTACAAAATCTACGCTACATCTTTCCCTCTTCTGCCCAAAACTTCCTGTATGGTTCCATGAGTCTTCTCCTGGCCCATCCAATCTATATGATCAGTGAAGGCTCACATCAACAATTTGGTTTCTTTGTCCTGTCTTTAGGGATTTTCCATGCTCCAAATGGCAGCCCCCTATAGAGAGGTGGGAGAAAAATGTTTTTCCTAGGTTTGAGTGCAGGTGTTTCCACCTGAAAAGGTGGCTAATAAGTGTACAACAACACACCATTCTACCTGGACTGGAAGGGATGTGACAGCCATTTTCAGCAAAAGTATGGATTCCACATGCACACAGAGGCAATTCAATTGTACAGCAGTGTCATGACTCATAAGAACAATTTCATCAGCCAGAATTCATAAGTTGCACAGACATGTTCCTCAATTCATCACACTTGGGTTTCTGAAACCCTTAGGTAGTTTTGAAAATCTATTCCTTTCTTCTGTGGCTGCTATATTTATTTGTTGTATGGATACATGCCAGTGGATATGTTGCTTTGTCAGCTATATGAATGATACCGTTAGAATCATTTAATTGCTGAAAGTCCTTTGTGAAATCCTCTTGACCATTATATATGTATCTCTGTAAGGATGCCAGTTCTTCCGTTGCTGTTATATCCACCTGAAACCTTCTGTTGTTACTGGATTGTGTGATTTACAGTTAAGTATCCTGAATACTTAATAAATACTGGTTATTTGAAAATTGGGTTCCTTGTTAGTATAGATCCAGCTTGGTTCACCACGCTGTAACTGCATGTTACCAAGTTATTGAGAGGTAGCAGGTCAGTAAGCGAGAGTGTAGAAATGTGAAAGCTCAGCCAACAACCAGCAGCCAGGCAGATTATTGTGACATTTCAATAGCAAATGTTAGTTGCAGTGAATTGTTGGTTATAGACAACTTCTATTATTGAGGAAGAATTGATCTAAGGAGCAAATTGGTAGATACTGCATAATAGCATGCTTTGATTGGCGATATAGGCCACAGAGCAAAAGCCATGCACATTATTTTTTCATCATTCAAGAAGTTACAATCACATTCAGATTTTGAATTGGTCCTAAATCAAAATCCTGGATCTCACGCCCTGAAACTAGGGGGAAGTTCAGTTTAGATTTATAATTTAAATATAGATCCTTTCATCTAACATCAGAATTACCTCTTCCACAGGAGGATTGAGAGGTTCACATAAAATCGGTGTTGTGGCTTAAAGAAGTGAAGCACTAGATACTGACACTGCTAATCATTATAGTTATTAATGACAAATATGACTTGATTTGATTGGAAACTAAGGCATATGGAATTTTCTCTAATAAGAAAGAAGCTATTTAATATGGCATGTTATTAGAGATGGTACTCAGAAGGGAGAATTCTTTGGGTCAAATGGCTATCAGCTTGGCCCCCAGAGTCAGTTTTACAAAGGGATTTAAGTGCCTAAAGATGCAGACAGGCGCCTAGTGGGATTTTCAAAGCATCAAAGTCAGCTGGGTGCCTAACTCTCACTGACTGCCTTGATTTTCAATCATGAAGAAATTAAATCCCACTAGGGCACCTGCATTTTTTGTTACCTTTCACCTTATCTAGTCAGGGACCTAATCCTGCTGGCATTAAATCTATGTGAATTTTGCCATTTGTGAGTGTCAGATTTCAAAAGCTTCAGTCAGAGTTACATCCCAGACCTACCATAATAAAACTCAACTCACTACACTGAGGCTTTTGCCTAAGGCTCCCACCACTGACATCCAAGGGCTATTCCCCTCAGTGCACAAATGCCTATGAATTATGGAGGGGTCACAACTTTTCAATAGCTGGAATAACTTTAATTAAAATGCACACGCCATTTCTCCCCCTCCCCTCTTCAAACAGATTTGGAGCCCAACTGGAACTAATCCAGGAAGTGTCAGCTTTACCTAAAATAACAAAAGGGGCAAGAAATTGCCTCTGTAAAACTGTATTTCAAGTCTGTTCTTGTTTTAGGTTCCCGGGGAGTGTAGCAAGAGTACATTCAGTTAGTAAATTATGTCGAGAATCCAAAAGAGGCAGCTGAAAAGAGAGCTTTAAGGTTCCTTTCCTAATGCCTTTTGTAATTAAAGAATAATACAGTGCACTAGAACTAGTATTTCAAATATGTATACCCTAGGAAAAATCACTCTAACCATTTAAGCAATAATTAACTGTTGGTACTCTGCCAGTTAGGGTGCTAATTATTTTCTCTTCCTCCAAAATAGCAGGCCAAAGTGTTTGTCAGCTCACCCCAGTTGACTATCTTACAGCAGTTCCACTAACTGTTCTATTATTGCTGAAACACTCAGTGGGGAAAATAACTACATCAAACAATTACAAGAAAGCCGTATGTTTCTCTATAAGAGCCAGAGAAAGCAGGTTCATCCATTTTCCTGCTCAAGAAAAATAATCTCTTGTAAAAAGCAGAAGGTTTAACAGTCAGAATAATTCAGAAAGCCAGTCCTAGAAAAGGCAAAATATTTTTCAATATTCAGCTCCTGGCATTCACATAAAATGCTTCACCATTAGTTTGTACTGGACAGTCAATCAAGACAATTCAATATAGGGGAGAGTCAATGCAGAATTTTTTTTCTTATGAATCAAAATGGATCAGAAACATGAAATGATCCCATACTGTAATGTTCCTTCCTGGGCATTTTATATGCTATAAATCACAGCTTCTATTTATTCTGTTTGAAACGAAAGTGGAAAAAAAATCATAAACTGAAATCCAATAGCAAATAAAGTGAAAGAATTAATGCTTAGAAGACACAACATAGTAATCATTACCTTGATTGCAAACATGTAAAACAGTTATTTTGAGAGACCACTATTTGTCTTTCTACCTTCTGCTGTCAATTTCCTTGCCTATAAAAGCTAGGAAAACATCAGCAGATAGCTTTTCCCTGTATTATCATTTATACTTGCTATTCTATTCATAACCTTTCAATATTGTTAAAACAGAGAGTAATAGTTCAGCTACTGCACGAAACATGGTTTCTGTACTCCATTAGTGTGAAAATATGTAACTAGAATAGGTAATCCCAGATGCCGATAGCAGCAAACCCTTCATGACAGCATCATTATTCAGTATTGGATGTAATTAAAAGGCGATATCAGTAAAGTGCATAACAAAAGTACTATAATAGTGTGGACTACTTAGGAACAAATGGGAAATTTTTACTCATCCACTGAGCACTGGAGATGCTACACTGCCAAATTAAAAGAAAATATAGGTTGATACTGTGAAAGCTTCTAGGAGATGTAGCAGATTAATTCCTCTGTGTAAACTGGTATGGCTGCATTGGTTTCAATGGCCCTGCCCCAGTGTATAGCCGCTGAGGATACAGTCTGGGGAAGAAGAGAAAGGGTAATGCAGTAGAGTACTAACCTTGGATTAGAGAGATCTGGGTTCAGTTTCCTCCTCCCCCACGGATGTCCTGTATGATCTTGGGCAAGTCACTTGATATCTCTCCACCTTAGTGCCCCATCTGTAAAGAAGAGCTAGTATACCTTCCACCTCATAAAGCTATTGTGAGGTTAAATATATTAAAAGATTGTGAGGTGCTCAGATACTATGCTGATGGGGGGGAGGGATGACAACAGAGTCCTGTGGCACTTTCTCTTAGTCTTTAAAAGTGCCACAGAACTCTGTTGTTTTTCTGCAATAGACTAACACAGCTACCCCTTTGGAACTTGACTATGAAGAATGCCGTTATTTTTTAAAGGAGTTAGGGTGTTGAATAGATATGAAAATGGTTGATGTGTTTTCATCTTCTCACTGAGCATGGGGGGGAAAAAGGATAAAGGGCCTGTAGTGAAATTGTGTGTGTGGGGGGGGGGGGGGGAGGAGGAGCAAAGAAAGGGAAAGGACAATGAAGGAATGCAGGAAGGGGACCAAGTAGATATTGGGGAAAGGGGTTAGGTGGACAAAAAGCTAAGAAAGTTGAGGAGGGACAGAAGAGGGGTCTTTTATTGTGTAACAGGTAGACAACAGCAAACGTGCTGTAGATAACACATGGAGGGTAAGACTATGCAGAATTCCTCTCTCTGCTTTCTTGTGCTGCTGCTCTAATGGCTGGTAGAAGAGGTCTGTAAAGGAAACACATCTTGACTTGGCCCTGAGGCTGTTATGTACTATGGGGGCAGATGCTGGGGTGGCTTCTGAAAAGTTTGCTGCCACTATTAAATATTTTCAACTGGACACACAAGCCACGTAGCACATGAGACATAATAGGGAGAGTGGGGAAATGATGTGAAGGGCCTTGAAAATGAAAACAAGAAGCTTGATTGATGCAGTAGATAAAGAGGAGTCACTGGAGGTGTGAAAAGAGAGGCGTGGCACAATTAGTGTGACAGCCTATCTGAGAATGATTGTTGCAACAGCATTTTGTATGGATATGCTTGAGGCACAATGTCATTTGTCAATGCCAAAGGGAAAGATGTCGCAGTGACTGAGACGAAAGATAAGCGCCTAGACAAGATTCATTCACCTGTGTGGATGGATAGGAAAGGCAGTATCTTAGAAAAATCAGCCAGAAAGTATCTGCAAAGTTTAGACTTACTCTGGATGTGAGATCCTAGAAAGAGATCCAAGTCAAAGATGATGCCCAGCTTATAGGCCTGAGTAACAGATAGAATGGTGCTGATGTCTACAGTGAACAAGAAAGGAGGTAGCAGGGAAGAGGTGGCAGAGGGAGAGATACTAAGAACTGAGATGCTCTATAAATTGGCAGCTGTGCATGTAAAATAAATCTTTCATCAAGAGATGACAGGTTTAAAGCAAGATTGAAAAAGTCATAGGTTTGCTTGTTTGCATATAGAAATGCCTACTGTTTTTTTTATTAAAGGTTTCATTGCCTAGTTCTAAAAATAATCACTCTGACAAACTTGTACCAGTGATGTGAAATCAGGATTTGTTCACCTGCGACTGGCAAGAGCTGCCTTGGATTTTTCCTAAATTCATTTCTGTGTAACTTAATTTGGGAGGTGCTTTTGCCTGAGCACGTGCTAATCACAGATAATCTCCATACAGATGGAGCATTAAATCTTTTGTCCATCAACCACTGAGCAAGTGCTGTGCTCAAAAAGTGCTGGAATTGCTGTTGCAGGTCCCCAAAAGAGTGCTAGAATGGCATTGTCACAGGGTTACTTATCCACTCCCTTTCTCTGGCTCTCCTCCCCTTTTTACACAAATCAGACCAAAGTTTCTTGTGCTTTTAACCATCTGTGCTCCTTTACTTACATAGCTTCTGTGCAGATACCCTTCTTCCCAACAATACTTATACTGGCCTAGACCACCTTCACTGGGCTTGCTTGGGGCCCCAGGAGGCTAAGTGTAGCTCTCCTGGCTCCTGCAGGCAGTATCTTGACAGCGCCCTCTGGCTGAGCTACACTCTCATTCACCCCCTACTCCTCTTCCTCCACCAGGCCCCTGAAGCAGGTGTTAATCTTTCTCTGGGCAGCCACCCACATGTTGCTCATTCCCTCATTAGCTCAGGGCTTGTTTGCAGCCAGGTGCCCTGCATTAGCTCCACAATCAGAGTGCCTCAGGCCTGCCGCGCTGTAGCTCAGTCCCTTGGCAAGGAGTAGCTAAGGCAGAGGAGGCCACAGACATCCTGGAGTATTGCAGCAGAATTCAAGCACAGTGTCATCCATGTTATAATCTCAGCAGCAGATAGGTCAAGTATTCATGGTGTGATTCTGCCAAATACAGAGTACCACCCTCAGTATGCTGCGCTCTGGCTGTCCATTTTTAACCATGGAGGGCGTTGAACACATTACAAGATGCATTCAGGGCTCCTAAATGGGAACAGGGACTCATCCAAAATGGTACATGCAGAATAAGATTAAGGGGCAATCTGAGTTGTCTGCCCTGCTGCTGACTGTGTTGACTTTGTTCGCTAGATAGAAGAAAAAGCTGTCAGTGAAGAATTCTAAGCACTTAAAAAGGAAAAAAATTGCTTTTTAGATCTAACACAAAAGGTGTCTCAATTCTATAGAGCCAGCTCTTTTTGCAAGCTTCTCTTTCCACCTCAGAAATAGTGCTGAACATAAAAATAAAAGGAACAGATGCAAGTAGAGGGTGAACTGAAAAAGAAAATACCAGCTTCCATTCACATGCAAACAGATAAACAAAAGCCATCAATTGTAGATGTGCCAAGAACATTGCGAAGAAGGATTTGTACAGTAACCTTTGTGACAGAGAACATCTGGAAGAAGGGAAAATACACAATCTCCAGTTTCTTCTCCCAGTAAAGCAGAGAATAGACTCCTGAATTACACCAAACAAGGACCTTCATTGTAGTTTTCTAATCTTCGTAAAGTCTCTGCCTTAGATTTATTTTATTCCTTCATGCATTGCATAGCACCATAGGCCATCATCAGTGGGACAAGTCACATGCCAAAATGTCTTCAGGATTGGGGGCCATACTTGATTTATGGTTTTTTTTAGTATTATTAAAAGTACAGAGAAATTATCTCTAAGATGAGCAGCTGCATCTTTCTGTTCTGACGGGGTTCATAAATCTCATCTACGTGGGCTTCTAACCTTTAGTTTGGGGTCGAGCTTGAATAGCTACCATTGAATTTCAGTAACTTAAAATATTGAAAACAAACAATATTTGTTTTCAAGTATTGGAGTCCTAACACGGCTATCCCTTTGGAACTTAAAATATTTAGACTTGTAAATTTCATTTTAATGACAACATTCTGACAATTATTTTTGGCTTTAAATTGCTGATCTGTAATCTCTAACAGAATTTTTAATTTTGCCCTGGGAAAATATAAAGTGGGCAGGAATCACTGCACATCACTCAGTTTATTCAGCTGTCCCTCTATCACTTCAGTCATTTGTGTGAAGTAACAGTGTCCGCAAAATTGGAAGTAGTTTTCTTTTTCTTCTTTGACCTTTTATTTTCCTCAGTATGAACTGATTGCTCTGCTGTCTGTCCTACTTGTATGTACAGCAAGAGCTGTCTGAGCACTCTTCAATAATCAGCTGGGGGACACTCGTGCTCCCTCTCATGCGCGCCTCATTATTTGAGTCATCTGTTTCCAGTATTCCTTCTTCCCAGCACTTTTCATATTTTCTCTCCTCATGTGCTATCTATCCAGCCTTTAGAACACCTGTTTCATCTTTCTTCCCTCAGTGTCTCCTCTGGCTCACACTTACAGACAGCTTACTTGCTTTTAATTTGCAAATGGTGGTGAGGAATGAAGTTTAGGACTTCGGAGTTGACAGGTGAGTGCTAAATTACTGCATCCTCCTGAGAGCTCGGAGCTGTTGGAATTCAACCAATGAAGAGTAGCATAAAGTACATTTTGACTGTCTGAGCCCTAGAGCCCTGCTCCTGCTGTATGTTGGAATCTGAGTTGACAGTGCAAAAGTGACAAAAATCTGGTTTTGTCTCAGAGTTGTTAATTTTGCCAGACAGGAATTTATTTTCAACTCCAAAATTGTAAAAATGCATCAATTTAAAGTTTTCTGATGACAAAGCACTCAAGGTAACGGCCATTTAGTTCTTCACAAACTGGTTAGCTAGTAACCAAGGCTTGCAAGATCAAGGCTTGGTATGTCACATAGCTTAATGCACAACTGGAGGGTACCGGGATACTACACTGATGTGAGTGATGTAAGAAATTGGGTAGACTAGAGCAGTGAACAACTGTTGAAAACTATTTGCAATGGAAAGTGGCTAATAAGCACCTGGAGAAAAGTTTCCAGAGGGGTAGCCGTGTTAGTCTGTTGTACAGCAAAAAACAACAAGAGTTCTGTGGCACCTTGTAGACTAACAGATTTTCTTCGGCATAAGCTTTCGTGGGCTATAACCCACTTCGTCTTATGCCGAAGAAAATCTGTTAGTCTATAAGGTGCCACAGAACTCTCGTTGTTTTTTGGAGAAAAGTTGGGACTTCTTAGCCACCCTCGCTGAAACATGATGTAGCAATAAAAGTACAGCTTAGCCAGTATATCAAAGCACAGCAGGCCTCAGGTACTAGAAGTGTGCTGCTTTCCTCCTCTAGCCGTGCACCCTACACCAGACGGTCATTCAACAACTGGATGTTTTAGCCATTTGCAATATTGCAGGATTTGGCACACAATAACGGAACTACTTAGGTGATACATCATCGTCTTTCGAGACTGACTGTTTCCAACAAAGGACTTTGAGCCCTGGCATTGAGAGCCAAATTCTGATATTTATGAATTGTTGTTATAGAATTTTGCACATCTGTTTTTGATGGGTCTTAATGGCACTTTCCTTGTTAAAATATGAAGACGCCTCTGCAAAACTGGAAGGAGCCTTTGCCCGTTAAGCTCTAAGGGTGCGGCTACACTTACAAGTTAGGTCAATTTAAGGAGGCATATGTCGATCTAAATAAAGCCACGTCCACAATGGGCTTTCCTTAACTCGACTTAAGCATTTCCTTAAGTCGTCTTACGGAAAGGTTGTCATCTTAACAACACCTAGTTTTAGGTCGACTTAATGCTTAAATTGACTTTATTAGGTCGTCTTAAGCCAGTGTGGATGGAGATTAGCGCCTAAATCGACTGAAAGCATTAAGTCAATTTAATAAGGTTGACAAGGGGCTATGTCTACACTAGAAAAGTTAAGTCAAGTTAATAAGGTCGACTTTAAGTTGATTTAAAGTCAACCTTATTAAGTCAACTTAACAAAGTCGATGTAACTTTTCTAGTGTAGACATTGCCTAAGTTAGCATCTTAGACGTAAAGCCTTTCACACAAACTCCCAGGGATGTTTCCTTTTCAAACATGTACAATAAAAATAGCAGCGTAGACCATGAGGCACGCTGAGGTGAGTTAAGACAGACTAGGAGGATGTGGGTATGCACCACGTGCATATCTTATACGGTTCTCTACTTGCTCCCCATCTACACTGCCATTCCTCACAGCGGGGAAAGACGCCAACAGCTTGGAAAATCTCTGCAAGCTTCCCATTGCCTGAGCCTTTCCCTGCATCATGGGAAGACTCAAGTTGTTGGAAAGACTCTGGCAGCAAAGAGCTGATGAAGACTTTCCTTGATACCGCTTTTCATTGACATGTGTAACCACACACTGCAGTGTGGAAATGATGTGCTTTTTCATTGCAGTGTGAAACGGCACCTACACTACATGCCACCACTGTAGTGAGTGGTGTAGTCGGAGCCATAGTAAAGCGTGGCTCACAACAAAGAGTGAACATTAGGATAGAAGAACTTATAGTTAACTCCTGAGTTGAAACTGAAGGAAAGGGTGCAATTATCAAGAATGATTTTAAGGAGCAAATTTTTTTGAATGGTGATATACTGATATCTCTCCAGCAAATGGTGTTGACAGCTTTTCTCTGCAGATATATTGGCCCTTTCTGACTCAAGTTGTCTTCTGTTTCCATATTTTGCTAGTTTATAGAGTCAGTAACAATTTATACAACATATAGACAAAATTTCTTCAAACATGGCTTTTTACTAGATCTCTTTGATACTTAAAAATCAATTCATGTCAGGTGTTTATATGTTGGTTTGATAATAGGTATATAAGGTTCATTTGCATTTTCTGTATTTAACAAAATGTACAGCATCAGAGGGTGGGACAGAGAAGCTGTATCTTAAGGCAGAAGCACAAAGAAGTATGATGGAGTGGAAGTAAGCTTATGCAGAGGCTCTTGTTTCATTGTTTTGTTTCCTTTAACACAATGAAGACAAGGCACTTCAGCTTTACTACAAGGTCGACCTACTGAGGTCAGCCGAGGTCCCTCCCTTCTTGGATACAGTGGAAAATGAAAGAGTAGAGGACCCCTCCCTACATGCCCCTAGTTCTGCCGCAGAACTATCCTACTTATACTCTTGGGTTTGGTGTCTTACCAGGTGGCAGGCAATCTGTGTTTTGTGTCAATTGTGTGCATTATCCTCGGTGTGTCTCCTGACGGATAAAGTAACGACGTAGGGTTTTCTGTGACAATCAGCCTTTCACTTTGACTGTTGTTGTACTGGGGTTTAACCAAGACAGTATCATTGCTCCGCTGGTGACTGGCCTAGGCCTCCAGTCTCTTTGCAGTACTCCACAGGCACCTGAATGGGTGTTTATAAAGAATCTCTCAGCATTAGAGTGCCCTGACTCTGCTGGACATTTGATATAGCTGTAGGGGTGCAAATCTCTAATGTAGACAGGATTTATATAGGGTAATGTAGATATTTTAGTCCTATTTATACTGGATCTCCAGGTTTCAAGGAGGAGTAAGGAGTAACCGTGAGGACTGATGCACCTGTATGGATGGCTAGAATTGAGGCAAATCCCCTGGCTACTCAAGGCCTTAGTATTAACAATGTATTTTCTTTCCTCGATGTGAATTCATAAACATAGGTTTTACCTGACTCACACCTTTGCAGCTGGTGATGTGTGTGGGGCAGGGAGAGGGGAAGGAGGTCTGCCTGTTTCCTCTTCCTCATCTCCCAAGGTGGATAGGACATGCAGAAAAAGTGGTGGCTGCCCTTGGGAAATACAGGACTGAATATTAAAATCATCGCCGCTTCCTGAAGAATGAGCAGTAAGGTTCTATAGTGCAAAATGAGACATCTTAAAACTCCTTTCTTCTGCATTCCCTCACAAATCTCCACTTCAGGCTTCCCAGAGATATATCTCTAATCTATTATAGGAAATCTTTTGGCCATGTGGCAAATTTCACAGGATATTGCTTTCCACTAAGCTGGCTCCCTGAGATCTGTTCCAGCTCTCCAAACCCCTGAGCAGCTTCACCTGGTTGCTCTTTGAAAAATAGAACAAAAATAAACTGCTAAGGGAATGTTTTTGCCTTCTACAAAATGTAGAATTTTGCAATCTCATCCTTCCACTCCCCTGCCCCCCCCCAAAAAAAAATTATATCTGCATGAGTCTTTGGGAGACTTCAGTCTCAGACTGGCGTCAGTATTCTCTAAAAATAAAGCTATCCCCTTTTAAAGTCTGAGATCTCTTGGACTGGAAGGACTAGAAACAGGAGGGTCTCACTATTGGAAAGGGGAGACTCCAGACTATAGATTTTTTTTTTCATTACAACAGGTGATTTGACTTCACCTTCCTCTATATGCTGTTCCCCAGTGTTTGAATCCCAGCACCTATTTTGATTTGCTGTTACAGCCTGACCTGATCCTGTGTCATACACTTCCTTGCATTTAATTTCCTCCCATTCTGTAAGTTCCTTCAAAGCATCTGATGAAGTGGGATTTTCTCCCACGAAAACTCATGCGATAAATAAATCCATTAGTCTTTCAAAGTACCACCACAGGACTCCTTGTTTGTTTGGCTGACCTAGAGTAACATGGCGACCTCTTTGGAACAGATTTTGAATGAGTCACACAGCAATTATTTCTTGCCCTAGAAGCCCCCAGTGCAGGGGTCAGCAACCCCCCGCACATGTGCTCATTCTGAGCAACACCTAGGCTCCCAACCCCCTGGTGCCACTCTCCCAGGCAAGCTCTGCCGGCAGTCAATCAGCTGTCCCCAGCTCACCCGCATGCCTGGGAGCTGGGGCTGGGCAGGGACTTTTTAAATCTTCCACCCTCAACTGGAAACTTAAAATGCCACTCTGGCATGGCAGCTGTGGGTCAGTGGGGGTGAGCGTGCTGAGGTGCTGGTCGGCAGCGAGGAGCCAGCAGCATGGTGCAGGGGGCTGTGGAGGGGGCTCCATCTCTCTTCTCCCTGGTCCCATAGCAAGACACAACAAATTTCTTTGGGCATGAGCTTTCGTGGGCTGCAACCCACTTCGTTGCAACCCACAAAAGCTTATGCCTGAAGAACTGTGTTAGTCTTTAAGGTGCCACAAGACTTTCATTGTTTTTGCTATATACAGACTAACACAACTACCCCTCTGGAACTTAGTAGAGTTACACTGTTGTAAACAAAGCAAACCTAATTCTGGGATGTATCAGCAGGAGTGTTGTAAGTAAGATACAAGAAGTAATTCTTCCACTCTACTCTGCACTCATTTAACCTACACTGGCTATTGTAACCAGTTCTGGGCGCCACTTTTCAGGAAAGATGTGAACAAGTAGAAGAAAATCCAGAGAACAGTAACAAAAAAGAGTAAAGATCTAGAAAACATGAGCTATGAGGGAAGATTGGAAACAAATGGGTTTATTTAATTTGAAGAAGAAAAGCCTTGGGGGAATATGGAACAGTTTTCAAGTATAGAAAAGCTTGATACAAGTAGGAGGGAGAAAAATTGTTCTCGTCAACCTCTGAGGATAGGACAAGAAGCAATGAGCTTAAATTGCACCGAAGCTGGTTTAGGTTGGACTTTAGGAAAAACTGGACAGTTACACTTTGGAATAAATTGCTTAGGCAGGTTGTGCAATTTCTGTCATTGGAGTTTTTTAAGAGCAGGTTGGACAGAAACCTGTCAGAGACGGCCTCGATAATATTTAGTTCTGCCTTGAGTAGCAGGGTCTGGACCACAAACCTTCAGGGTCCCTTCCAGTCCTATGTTTCTGATTCTGCGATTTGAAGTCATTAGAATGAAGCAAGAGTTTTATTTTATGATAATCCTTAAAATCAATACAGTGATTTTCACCTTCACCCACCATTGAAGTAACATTAAACTTAGTTTATTTTAAAAATAAACTAACAATTGCAAATAGTTGTCTTCAGTATTTCTCTAGTTCTGTCTCCTAACTTTCCAGTCACAACGGGGGGGGGGGGGGGAATATGGTTCATGGACCACCTATCCATTCCCCACTATTATTTATATTGTAGTAATGCCTAGAGGACAAGCCCCACTGTGATACATATTATAAAATTGTGTAACAAAGAAGCAATCTCTGCCCCAAAGAACCTACAGTTTTAACTTTCCCCATGTGCTTTGGCAGAAATCTAGAATGACTGGTACTGTGCAGGAGAATTTGATGTTTTTGTTGGTGATATACTGTCAGAAACATCCAGAAAAAGAGAGAGTGAAAAAAACACTCTGCCAACCTCTGCATGTGAGTTTGTATTATTTTCCTGTTTGCTGCACATTCAGAATTAGTTTTGAATATATTAGTATAGATGGATGGAAACTGAAATGCTAGCAAAGGTAGATTATGGTGCTATAAATATCAGAATAGCTGACCTTGCATGGCTATGCTGGAATGCCATTGCCTTCAAAACCTGATGCTTGAAAGGATTAAATCTTATCCCCAGCCCGTTAGCCTTCATGTTGCTGTGACATCTTTCCCCATACATGCCTTTTTGATGGATGAGATTCTGTATATTATTCACACAAACTAATTTGTAGCTGGTCAGCAGGTGGCATGGCATCGCAGTGTATCCATAACCTATACATTCCTCTTGTTACTGAGCCTGCAGGTTTTCCAGATGGAAGTGAAATGGATGGCTCATGTATTAGTAATTGGATAATGAACCTTTCACCGTGGTCACTGGTATAAGTCCAAATCAGGTTTGTGCTTACATGTACGTTCAACAAAACAAAAAAGGAGTCTTGTGGCACTTTTAAAGACTTAACAAATTTATTTATCGTATGAGTTTTCATGAATCTCCCACAGGACTCCTTGTTTGTTTTGCTGAACTAGACTAAACCAGCTACGTGTTCTTTCAAAGTTCTTCTTATAAGGATGCTAGTGAGATATGGAAATGGCCATTTTGGTCTCAGTCCAGGTACAAATGATGATGATTTATAAAATGATGAATACTGATTGGAAAGTCGTTGTGTAACAAAAAGCCCCTTTTCCCAACTTCAGGACAAAGAACACCTTTCTGTCTGGAGTTGCTGTATCCAAGTCCCTTAAACATACTGGCAAGGGGATAATGAATATTTGAGTTGTACAAAATATTTCCATCCAAACTTGAACCTGTATGAAACTTGTCTGGTTTGTGGTTTCATCTCAAGAACTATGATCAGCCCAAGTACATTGAATGGCTTGCTAAGATCTGAAGACCTGTTAAGTTTATAGCATGGTATCAAATCAGGTGGGATTTACCAGTTTGGACTCAGTTTCCATTAATGGATTTGGGGGTTGTTTGAAACCAAAATTCAAAGTGCAACTCAGTTCTTGAGATCTTGTCTGGTTGAAACCGAAGAAAATGTAAGCACAAACCTTTGTGAACCTAGACAAACTCTGCAAAGCCCCAGTCAAAACTCCTTGACATCCACACATAAGGGTTAGATACAAATCCCTGTTCAATTAGGCAATTTGTGTTGATCATAGCTTTGCATGGCATGGTCACTATGAACTTGAAGGTGCCATTCTGAGTTCCAGATGTAGGACTCCCATCCTTTAAATCTAATAGAATAAAGGTGAAAGCTGGGCATGGAGAACTTGCCTATAGAAGAAGAAGAGGGATTTCAATTTATGTAACACCTAATGAATTGTGAATCTCAGCAGAGTACTTCCTTTTGGATTCTAATCCAGAATCCAGCAGTATTAGCTTAAACTTCTATGTTTGTAAAATTGGACCTGAAATCGTATCTCAGCAGGCTCCCTAATAACATTCCCCATTGTCTATTCCCCATATTGTGGGTGAGTAGGAGAGTGTATTTCCATTTGGGAGCAAATCAGCTGCTCTCCACTCGGATAAATTTTAAAGCAAACTCATTGTTTTTTGTCATTGACTATATCCTCCAGTGAATTATAAACCCTTAACTTACATCATTAAAATATTTTTGTTCAACCATGAAATAGTTTCCTGAATGTTGATGAACCATGAAAACGAACCTTGAAAGCAAATTATTGTAATAGGTAACTTTTAAAACTGTTTTATTTACCCCTTCCTCAAAATCCTGGGTGATTTGCAGTCATTAGATTAAGCAGTCCAGTTATTCATCATACGGATAATTTTCAACTCCAATTCAATTAAATATCTACTGAACAAAGCAGGATTATAATTTATGGTTGACTACATAGCTGAACAAACATAGGTGCCTTCCACTACCATGCATTGCAAATATGTCTCTATGTTGACCTGTGTAATGATTTAACATTAGTAGCATGTACTGCAGACTCACCAATTCTATTACTAAAATTCAGTAAGCAGAAAATGAGAGGCATCACATTCAACTCTCTTGTTGATGCTATTGTTTAACTCAGTATTATCATGGCCCTTTTCATTTCCAGAAAAATAATGAATACTTGAGCAGACCAATTTACTAATTGTAAATGAGGAATTTAAAAGAAGTTTCTGATTAACAAAATTGCAGCTATAACTGTATTAGCATGAAACAAACAAATAAAAAGCTTGCCATCATATAGCATATGGCTATTATATCTGCTCTGCCAAAATTATCATAACCTTTTCGGCTTGGAATGCATATATCATGGACTAACAATGCCACTCAAGCCTAATTAATATTAGGGTAATTTTTTTTATTATTATTTTTATTTATTTATTTTTGGTTAGCCACCACCTCAGCCTCTGCAGGTTTTCTATCTTGTGTTTTTCTGTTAGTTACAGCGTCTGGATTTTCAGAGCTTGTCCCAGGTACATTAAGAAAGCAGAGCACAATCCATTACCCACTGAAGTCAGCAGGGATCACTCTATGACTTTGGTGCGTGTTGGTTGTAACCTTAGTCTCCATGAAATTCTGCATCTGTCATAGTACGTTCATGGAATTTGATGAGGTGGTATCAAAATTAGGTTTTGGTCAAGTTGTTTAAGTGCATGTATAACATTATTGCTTCACTAGATGGATGGGGAGAAGGAAGCCATTTTTAATATTAGATGGCAGAAACAAAGAGTATGGGTCTCAATTTGCTAATAAGGGTGTACATTAGCCATGTAGAGAACAGTTAGGAATGGATAATAAAGAGCAATGATTTCATGTATCTAATGCTCAATCACAACTGACAAATGATAAGATTATTATTAGCAATGTCCCAAATGAGTAGAAAAACCCAAACTTTGCCTGTTCTAGCAGATACCAGGGTAAATATGTAGTAGCTCCATTGAAGAAAATTGAGTTATTCTTGGATTACACGGGAAGAGAGAGCCGGATGTAACTCTGCCCGTCTAATCTCCCTGCATTCAGCAGTGATCCACATAAATGTACACAAAGAAAGATGGAAAATGAACATGATGGGTCCATCTCTTTCATATTAGACCCTTAAGGCTGGTAATAAGGGCTTTCAATCATTCTCAGCCTGCAAAAAGCTGCAGGAAGGGAAAGTTGAAATGAGAAGGGTAAAGATAATTGGAAGCGGAGCGAGACTAACAAGGTACTGTGTAATTTATGGCAGGAACCATCAGATGATGCTATTATAAATAGTCATATCAATTCTTTTTCTAAATGGGCAAGCAGAGTTCTATATTTGAAGATGGGCTTGTGGTTCTGTTGGTTTTGTGATACACTTTCCGTGAGAGAGCAGTGTCAAGCAGCAAGGGTGGTTGGGTGTTTTTGCCTTAATCTATCTAAGTAGAGTCAATTTGTTCGGGGGTGGGGGGGGGCGAGGAGAGTGCGAAATTGATCCCTGGGAACCAGGTTTTGGTGTCTGGGGTGCAACTCCAGAAAGAAGGGATTGCCTGCATCCTGTTTGTGGCCAGCTCAGTTCGAGGACTGTTGTATATATGTAAAATAAACTAGTTACACAAAGAATGTATCCAGATTCCACACTAGAAGTCAATCTACAAATGAATCTACAAATCTACCAATGAGCAGAAGGGTGACAACATGAAGGACTTTGGGTCACTCCTGTTCACATGTGAATTCTGTATAGTACATGCCCTGCCATTCTTCATTTTACCTGTATGTCTGTTTCCTGTTCAAGTTACTCTGACCATCTTTCTGAGTGGAGAAATCTTTGGTTTGGGGAGGTGGTTTGAAGTGGGGGATGCACTGGATGAGGCAGGAGTTGTGTAGAGAAGGAAACAGTAGGAGATCATGTAATGAAAGACTGCATCAACATGTATCTGTATAATGGGACAGAATTAAGTTTGCCCTTGAAATCTTTATTTTGAAATTCCTGCTTTTGAGTACTTCACTTTGCAATGTCTCTAAAGTTCCTAACTTGAAATATAGTACATGACCAATGTATACAGTTAAATCCCTACAAGACACAACCCATATTACTCTACCTTAAGACTGCAACAAAGAACCTTTAAATATTATCAAGCCAAATCCTCATCTGGTATAAATCAGTGTAGTTCTATTTTCATGAGTGCAACCACACAAATTTATACTAGTTGATAAATCTGGACCAGTGAATTCCATCTTTTGACCAAACACTTTCTTCAGCAAGCAACGAATTTTTGTTGGTCTTTTCTATGGTTGCTTATGACAGCTTTCACCTCTTAAGGGACGCTCTTCAAACAGGTTTCACTCTATATATGATTCACACACAAGTAATTATTTTAATTTAACCTCTCCACCACACACACACCCTTCTGCTACAAAATGTCAAGGGGGTTATTATTTAAAATAAAGAAACATTGAGTCTGAGACAAAGCCAGACATGTGCTGTGTACACAATGCTAGAGAAAAATCCAACTCTTGTGCAATCAGAGGAGATAAAAGTAAACTAGAAGGACTGATTATAATGCAATCATTCTGAACTGTACTGAGTACAGTGTGGTGCTTAATATGGTTGAGGCCAATACATTTTGTATGATCATGGCTTCAGAGCAGAAGATCAAACAGTTCTCAAGCACTTTACTTTTTATGTGAGGATGACCACGAAACCCTTTGCTTTCTGACTATGCTATGAAATAAATATAACTTTATCTCTGTTGAGTTCCTGAATTTCCAGAAAATGAAGAACTGCATAATGCTGCATTATGTTGTGATCTGCAAATGTTAATACGGTAAAGATCTGAGGGATTATATACTATTTTATATTTTTTCCAGGAAATCACATTTTCCCCCCCCCCCAATTAAACATCTAAGAACCATGACAATTGCTTCCTGCAGTTTATTCTGATTATTTGCTAATGAGGGAGAGAACACTGTAAGGTAGACAAAACACCTTTGAAATTACACCCAATGTTGGTGCTACTTTGCAAAAAATATGGCTGTAATAAAAAGTAATTTACACCTGCTATGAGTAATTTTGAAAGTACTCAGATTTAGTCGTGACCAGTGTTCCAACTGGACCTGTGTGAATACAAAGGATTATTCACGCCAATCAGAACAGTGCTCTACTGCATGGTTTTTCTCCATTATGCAAAATGTTACCCCACAATGACACAAACCCACTTACTGTTAAACTCCCAGATAATTACTGCACATCAGTAAGGTTCAATTAGCCTTTTGTTGAAGAATTTGTTGTCTCAGTGAAAAAAAAGAGGGTGGATCATATCTGTTGAAGAGTGTGTTCAAAGTCTAATAAAATTCAGGGGTAAAAGCCAGCCCATTAACTCACTTGTCTGTGCTGCTTCATAGAACTGTGTGATCTGGGATGGAATTTTTTGGGGGTGGTGGAGAGAGGATGGTGGAGGGGAGAAAGACCCACTCCAGAATGGCATGGTGTTTAGGGCATTCCCCAAGACTGAGAGGCTGAGGTTAAAGTCCCTGATTCAGAGCAGGGAGACGAACCTGAACCATACCTCTCAAGTAAGCCCTGACCGCCTAAATATAGAGTCAGTCTCTCCTTCCCTCCCTAAGCTCCCACCTCTGTTAAAGTTGTTCCTCTTTGTGTAAATCATTCATTGGACCCGAGAGAGAGAGACTGACTCTTTAAACTGGACTTAAGGCACTTACCACTGAACTTGGCTATTCTACCTGGATCTCTGTCTCAGAGCTTTTTTTTTTTTTAAATCATAGGCAAAATATATTTTTCACTAGTCTTGTTGTCAGAAACAGCTTAACCATTTTGGCTGAAATTTTCCAGAACAATTCACCCTGAGGCAGGCACACAGCAATGAAAATTTCATTGTTCACTGTTTTCAAACAGTTCAGGTTTTGCAAAGTTATAAGCAACTGTAAATAGGATCTGATAATGGGAAATATGAGGGAAGCTTAATAATAGATGGTGCTATCAGCTTATAATATGGGTTTTATGTATGCATGTATTTCATGTAATTGTGGATTTCCCTTGGTTTAGTTTCTGTTACAGCACTTTTCATCTGGAGAGCTCTTGAGCTGATAAGAGAACACAGGTATCCTCATCCCTAGTACAGTACCTTACACATAGAAAAAATATTTCCTGGGAGGTAGTGTTGTTCATTCTCAAGTAAATTTACTTGGTTTCCTTTTTTTGTGTGTTGATACTCAACTCTAACCAAAATGCTCAAGTGCAAATCTCCTTTCACTTGCTGCAAACTACATAGGAAATTTCTCAGAGACTAAGGCAAATCTCAGCAAAATGAACAACTATTTCCTTACAAAACACAAATACAGAACTAAAGATAGCGATGAGAACTGTAAGCCAGATGATTTTCTTGCCTCAGAAAAGGTGAATTGCATCTTCTGCCTCTTAAACTCAGCACGTGTGATTCTGATATCGCACCCATTTTAACCTGGTGTAACTCAATTGACCAGTGAATCACAGGAGTGAAGCGGAGACTCATCATAACACTCATCCGTTAAAACCAAACTGCGCTATGGAGAAACATTTTGCACTTGTAATGGTTCTGATTAACCATAGAGCAATCTCACTTCAGGACTGAATGTTCGTTTGAAATGAGCTTCTGTAAATTCTGAGCTTTGCCAAAAGAAAGAACTGAATTGTGGGCCTTTTAATGTTAGATAAGCAAAAGATAAAAATGCCTTGCCAGCTGCTCTGTTTTATTTCACAGAGAAAAACCAGTCATTAATACTTTTTTAATTAAAAACTGCACTTTAAATACTGTGTCCACATTAAACATCAAATTGTCTTTGTGTCTTAATACCGAATTGTCTAACACCAATTGTCTAAATACCAAATTGTCACCTTGGACTCCTAGGGGGCGTCTATACTTGTAAATTAAGTCGACTTAAGCTTGCTTAAGTCGACTTAATTTACCCTGCGTCTACACTACAGTTTCCTTAAGTCGACTTAAGGAAAATAAAGTCGACTTACTGAAAATTAAGTTGACTTTATTAAACCTCCTTTTAGGTTGACTTTAGGCTTAAGTCGACTTTTTTCAAGTCGACTTAAGCCAGTGTAGACCTGATGTAGCTCTAAGTCAACTTAGGGCTACTCCAGGACTCCCCCACTGCCCTCCCTGCCGGGGGGGGGGATACAGGGGGAGCCTGGCATGCCCCCCAGGGCAGGGCAGAGCCCTGCCCACCCTGCCTCTATGCCCTGCCAGGGTCCCTGTCCCCCTTTGCCCCATTGTACCCATGTACAATGGGGCAAAGGCTGAGCACCCTGGCACTGGGCAAGGGGTGCCCCCTTGCCCCCGTGGACCTGCCCTAGGTCCCCCTAACCCCTAGAAGTTGACCTAGGAATCCAGTGTGGACGCGCTAGGTCGACTTTGTAAGTTCCCCCCTAAGTCAACTTTAAATTTAGGTGTGGACATGCTAAGTCGACTTAGCTAAAGGCAACCTAAATTTACAAGTGTAGACATAGCCCTAGTTTAGTAATGCTTGTTTACATTTTAGTAATGCAGATTTGTTTGCTTTCAGTAACAAGCTGTATTTTAATGTATTTCATTTTGACACTGCAGAGGAAGAAGTTGAAACCTGCTGAAAATATCCTATCTCTCATAGATTGCTAAAGACCTTGGCAAATCTGAGATGCCTTATTTCAAAATGAAGCTGATATTCTAAAATAACTTTTTAAAACACACTCATCCCCATGAATGATAAAATTGCTGGCAAAAGGGTGATTTTATATCTTTTGATTCTCAGTAATGCTGAGTGTTTCTAAAGTCAGCATAAGTTATAACTACAACCATGAAAAATCCCATCCACTTTTCTTAGAGTCTACAAATCTTTAGCCTCTGAAAGGTCTCATGTGGTTGATTACCATTATTCTTCAATCAAAACTGCAAGTGTAACCTTCAGGTGGGCTAAAATTAATTAAATTGCCCTTCTCCAGTGCCTCACAGAAATACACCCCAACCCCTGTGGAGAAAAGCAGCTGGAGACCCAGGATCCAGTCTGTACAGGACTCACAGCGAAGCTTGCTCAGAGCTACACTCACACATTAAAATACTACTACATTAAACATAACAATGAACTTTATTAACTACTAGCTAAATGAACCTTAACCTAAGAAAACAAACTACAATTAACCAAGAACAATCCCTTGCATGAAAGATCCCCAAGAGTCCCAAAGTCTGTGTGGAGTTCACCCAACTCTCAGCTACAGTCTCTGTTCCAGTGTGGAAGCTTGCATGGCAAGAAATCGCTGTCCTCTTCTTTCTTTGCTGGGATCCTCTGTAGCATTCCATGCAGGCTTTCTCTTCTCCTCTGCAACCAGCCCTCAGTCCCATATGCATGTCTGCAAGGTCTGGTGCAAATGACTCCTTTACATGGAGAAAACATCTTGTTCACTCCTGGCTCAGCTCCTCTCCAGAACACTGAGCACATGGTCTCCTTTCAAGGCAGCTCCTGCCTGCTGTCTGCTCAGGCTGCTGCTCTCCAGTCATCTGACTGAGAACATCACATCACACCAGCAGGGTACACTGTGGAGCATGCTCAAATTGCTACCACACCCTGCCTCTGGAAGTTTCCAGTTGTGGGTCACTAATCTGCCCAACAACAGTAACCCACCCTCAGCAGGTCTCCCAGAGATAGCCTTTTCAGGCATATGGGTTACACAAGCTCTACCACAGTGTAGAGGTGATAGGTCACTTATTTCTAGCACTATTATTCAGTCACAGTCTCTAATGACATTTTTTCCATAATCCCTTAAGGTAGCAGATTTGCATTTTCCTCAGTATCAATAAAGGGATAGTTGAACTAACGTTAGCACACCTATAAATGGGTGTGGCAGGGTATAAATAAATCTATGCTAAGTGCCATAATTTAAATGACTTTCAACTCCTCAGTTACATAAGGATGCGTGTAGCAGAATTGGTCTCTTGATCTGAAAACAGCAAGTATGCAGGATCAGCTAGAACAGCACTATCTCTTCATTGCTCCTAGAACATTGAGGATGAAATTTTCAGAAGCCCTCTGCATTAACATTTAATCGATGGGAGTTTGATCGTTGACTTCAACATGAGGCCAAATGAGAACACATGGGACAATCCTACCTTAAAATCATTTATGCCTTTCCAAAGACCACTGAGGGTTTTGGATCAGGAACTTCATGAAGTCATTATTATCCTGACTTGAATAATTGGAGTTCTTAGGTAAATTAGCAGAATGTAGCCATAACCACTCTCAGTGAGATGAAATTCACCTCTGTGCAGAGAGCCAACCCTGCCACCATTAAATTCCTACTAACAACCAAAGATATATTGGTCTTGGCTGTCCCCCTGCAGAGGGTGAATTTTATCCAGTATGAACTAACATGAGAACTAGAGAGGACCTACGCTGACCTTTTGTTTTATGAAAGTACAAAACATTCTACGTCTTAAAGTTTTATTCTGTGAGGTTTTCTTTTCACCCGTGGAGTTAATATTCTGTGCACTACTGCTAAGGTTTTCGTAGACTACCAGCTAGGTGTGTTCTGATTGGATCAGAGGAGGAGGCAATGTCACTGGGGAACCTGGTAAATGAAACTTCCTTAAAACACTAAACTTCTGCTGGATGACAGAGCTGTGAGAATTATCCGTCCAGTGGCTCAGAATGGCACTAAAATTACATGCGACTTGGATGGAAAGGTGCAATACGTGGCATCACTGCTGACTCTGACTTAAGCGTAAACAACAAGCCCGCTCGTCCTTTCTGGTCCCTTCTGCTGCCCAACTTCGTGGGCAGACTGTAAAATAAATATCAATGTATCATGCTGGTTTAGAATTTTGCATATGCTAACACGTGGTATGCAGGATGGCCATTCATTGTGCGGAACAGCGAAACAATATAAATTTGCAAGAACACCAGCATGCTCAGGCATGCGCACTCTCTCTATATAGCAGAGAGAAGCGAAACAAGGAGATCCACCTGAAATTGTTTTTCTCTCAATCTATTTTTTAATCAAGTTTCACTACTGCAGACACTACTTTTCAATAATCACCTGTTGGTTTGGGTGGGTGAGCTATGCACACATTTTAAATAAGAAAGTATCCTGGAATATCTTAAGAGTGTTTGAGTACGGGTGTAAAAATATATTACTATAACACCACGGGCTGTACAATGGATAGTCTGGGCTTAATTTCTAGGCACAGATGGCTGAAATCATCTCCACAGTAGCAGTGGTTAATTAGATATTTTAATATGTGAGCAAATGAGACTTTTCAAGCATTAGTGCATTGAATGTAGATGTGTGTGTCGTTTGATGTAAATTCTCAGCTAGGCCAAGCAAGGTAAACATAGCCATATTTCTTATATATTGTTTATCTCTTTCAAGCATTGCAGAAGCAGTTGGGTTGATCATTAACATATACAAAACAATTTTATCCAGAGATGGAAAAACATCAGGATTAAAATACATGTGTTTATCTACGTACAGACAAATATAAAAGTTCAAAGGCAATTTCCTCTTCAATCTTAAGTAGAAAGAAAAGGGAAAGTTTTGTAACAGCAGCCATGGATTGTTTTTTTTTCTCTTTCAAGATCAGCTACCTCTGATGTTCAGTAACAAGGAATGTGTACATTAAAAGCATAGTGTTAAGGGGAAAAGAAGGTTAAGGAATAAATTGCTTCTGTACCTTAAAGACAATTCTGTATTAGGGTAATGCATTTCTTTTTTACTCTTCACTATATATGTCTTGTGCAGGCGGGGGGGCGGGGTTGTTTGTTTTTTTGTTTGTTTTTTTTAATTCCCAGTGAGTAATTCACTATCCTGTGAATTATTTTCTTTTATGTGTAACTTGCAATTCATGGATATTTTCCTCTTTTATTTGGCTACGCTGGGTGGTGATTGTGCATTCCGTTTTCTTCAGGCTGTTATTATATGCATCATTTCTAATTCTTGCTGTTAAACCAGTAACCAAGCATTTATAACAGGTTGATTTTTTTCTTAACCCCAGAGCAGAAGTGCATGTGGGGTTGTAGCTTTTTTTGATGGAGCTTCAGAAGAGCCTGTGTAAAGATTTTCAGTCCCAGCGAATAATTACATTACAATGGCAACCAGTCTTTCCTTCTGTCTGTCTCTCTGTCTACTGAGTGAAATGACAACTTGCAACTAGGAGAAGACCAGCACTAACAAACATGGTAATTTTCTTGGATTAGGTCATTTTAATAAAACGAAGCACATCACTCCCTGCGAACAAATTACCAGTATGATTTCACTTTACTAACTTGGCTGGGTACTCCCTATCTAAATAGCTGCTTCATCTTTTTGTTTGGTTCATTTTCTCCAGTAGAACCGCGTTCTGCAGATGCTATAGACACAGAACAGAAAGACAGACCTTGCCACAAAAATCTTAAAATTTAAGGGAATCTTTTCACTGACTTCTGATCAAGCTGTATCAGCCAAATCCTGCAGGAATTCTCTGGCTACCTAAACAGGCCCAGGCAGGGAAGAAAATTCCTCCATGAGTTGGTTGGTAAATGCTGACTGACTTCTCATCTCCTTCCCTTATCCAGGGTTGGAGGATACATCTGGCTGATTCTTATATAAGGCAATCAAGTGTGTGGGGATGCTGTCAGGGAGAGGTACAGAACATGTGCATTAGGAGGTGGAGGGAAGTGGTCATTCCCCTCTATTTGGCACTGGTGAGGCCTCTTTTGAAGTATTGTGTCCAGTTTCAGGCCCCCACTACAAAAAAGAAGTGGACAAATTGGAAAGAGTCCAGCAGAGGGCAATACAAATTATTACGGGACGGGAGCACATGGCTTATGAGAAGAAACTGAGGGAACTAGGCTTGTTTAGTCTGCCGAAGAGAAGAATGAGGTGGGATTTGATAGCAGTCTTTAACTACCTGAAAGAAGGTTCCACAGAGGATGGAACTAGGCTATTATCAGTGGTGGCAGACGGTAGGCCAAGGAGCAATGGTCTCAAGTTGCAGTGTGGGAGGTCTAGGTTGGATATTGGAAAAAAACCTTTTTCACTAGGAAGGTGGCAAAGCACTGGAATGGGTTATCTAGGGAGGTGGTGGAATCTCTATCATTGGAGGTTTTTAAGTTATGTCTTGACAAAGCCTTGGCTAGGATGGTTTAGTTGGGGTTGGTCCTGCTTTGAGCAGGGGGTTGGACTAGCTGACCTCATGAGGTCTCTTCCAACCCTTATCTTCTAGGACTCTCTATTCTGTGCCGCCTTTGCAGAAGAATTACATTCTGCACTAGCTGACTGCCCATGGTCTCACAATCACTAGCCCTGAGACAGGGACCACGGTGCTGAAATCCTTTCTCCTCTCCCCTCACCTATTCCAGTGATGCTTCCCTCTCATTCATGAAAATATTGAATGACATTTAGGAGCTCCCTTCTGAGAGCAGTCCTAGTGCTGGGCATATCATGCCTCCTAGGCCTGTCTTCCTGGAGGAGCCCTCAATGCAGCAAGAGGGAGAAGGCACACCTGGGCCTATGGAAGTTACATCTGTCAGCACCGTAAGCCCCAAGATGGGGAACCAGGAGCTGCAGTGGCTGGCTTGATGTCATGCCAATAGTTATCCCCCTGACTCTGGTTTTCCAAGTGAACATAAGCAGCACTGATTCCCCGAACCCTGCTCAGGACAATGCTGGGCTGAGGCATTATACGGTAATGACCAGCTTCATCTGTGGGCCTGAATGACTGGGTTGTGCTTTCCAAGACAACAAAACATGTCTAAAAGGCAATTAAAATGAGTTGTTTTAGGACAAGTGTTTCCATGATAAATATTGGTAGAAAAATAAAACATAGTATGACAGACAAGTAGATGAAATTATTCATTCATCTTTGTGAACAACACCACTGTGTGCCTCCAATACCTACAGGAGGCTTTGTAAGTGAGAGTTTGATAAGATTCATTTAATATATTCATGTAAAAACATGAGCTTGATTTCTCAACCTAGTTTTGCATAATTTCACCTACATTTTAATAATAAAACAGAAAGCTCTTTAAACTACTTCAAATGCCAAAGATACTAGGGTGGTATATCTACATTAATTCTGCAGAGAAGTTTCTTCATCTCTCAAGTGTTCTTTATCAAAAACGGATTTCCTTGCCATAATACCTTGTAATTTTCTTTTAAAGAAATAAGCCCCAATGATTTTTGTTTGTATTCTTGAATGGCCATTACAAGTAAAGACTGTGGTTCTGATGCTGCTGTAGCAAATTCTTAAGGAAAAGAATGACATGAACCTTAATACAAAATATATTTAACACTGGTCAGAAAGGGTTTCCTGCTGTTCAAACATAATAAAAGATTTGAATATATTGAAATGATAATCCTTATCTGAGGGATGCTTCCCCTTAATAGATAAAAAAGAAGGCAAAAAGTCTTATTGACAAATACTAGTATTTTACTATAATGTACAATAAATACTAATAATTATAGAGTTTTTTCAGTGTTATTTCACTGTTATTTCAGTGTTTTGGACCATAACTATATGATTTTGTCATGATTGTCTGTATTATAGAAAGTTGAATAACAGGAGGAGAAAAAGAAAGACAAGAACTACTGCTGGGTGGGAAACAGCTTTCCCTTGTGCAAACATTTTGGAGAGTTTGAAAACATTTTCCCAGCCACATCAGGATGACATGGTAAAATTTCAAATTTTTGCAAACAAAGACCAATTCAATTTGTGTCAATTTAAATGTTTTGTTTTGATAATTTAGAAATGTTTGATTTCAATATTGAGCCTTTTTACAATTATGGTTAGGTCAGAATCATCTAATTTGACCTCCTGTAAAGCAGAGGCCATAGGACTTTCCCCCAGATGATTCCTGTTTGAACTACAGCAAGTATTTTAAGAGAAAAAAATTCCAATCTTGATTTAAAAATTGCCAGTGATGGTGAATCTAACACAATCCTTATCCTTTTTTAACCTTTGTTTTGGTTTATTTAGCTTACATTTTGAAATGAAAAGTAATACTGAAATGGAAAAAGTGAATTTTTCTCTTAAAAAGTATCAAAATTAATTTTTAAACCATTTCAAATCTTATTTCAAACAAACTTTGTGTCAAAAGATTTGTCAGAAATTATCTGATTTGCCTAACAGTTCTGATTTTGACAAATCGACCTTTTTCAGTGAAGAAATATGCTGTCAAAAAATTCCCAACCAGTCCTATCAAGGCTGACATTTAGAGTATGTATGTTGGTTTGTATCATCATAAGGGTAACTTATCCCTCTTTGTGTCTATCTGTCATGTCTTTTACATGGTAAGATGGGCTTTGAATATGTGCCTGGCTTTTTATACATATTTTCCTAGATGCTAAACATTAAAAAAAAAAAAAAAAAAAAAGCTAGCTGTAACTAGCTCTATTCAGTGATAAGAAGTCCATGAAATCCAGGCAAACAGGAAAATTTCATGAAATGTAATTATAGTAATTAAAAGGAAACAAATACATGTTGTGACAGATCTGAGACCTTGGAAATGTGGAACCTTCAGAAGACTATTACACTGAGATGTGCCCAATGCTGTGGGCAAAGGACTGTTCATAAGCTTGTGTATCTATATGTGTCTTGTGTATCTTATAATTATAATATAATCCCTAGGGTTTTTGATCTTCCTCCATGACAAAAATAAGTGGAAAATAATTACTGCAAATCTTAGGACAGCAAAATAACTCCAGAGATGAACCATTCCCAGGGTAATTGGTTCAGAGCACATTCAAGAAGGCCAACAAACAAACACTGGCTTTAAGTCAACTTAGTAAGGTTGACTTAAACCTTAAGCCAACCTTCAGAGGTGGTGTTATTAAGTTTACTTAAGGAAGCGCTTAAGTCGACTTAACAAGTGCCCAGTGTGGACGCAGAGTTCTGTAGGTCAACGTAAGCGTCCTTAAGTCGACCTAAGGCGCCAGTGTAGACGCACCCTCAGAGAGTGAACAACACTTAATTCCTTAAGACCAGGAAATAGAAAAATGAAAGAAGCAAGAAGATAGTAACTGCAGAAGTGCTAGAACCTTCTAGGACCAAGTTACGGGACCTTCACAACCAGTTAAATCTATTCTGATTCTTTATTCCCAATACATTTTAATAAATGTTTAACATCAGGTAATTTAGTGCTGCTTTTAGGTCTTTGGTCTCCGCTTGGTTGACTGTTCGGACTTCTAACAACAGCTTTCCCTCTCTCTTCTGATTGGATGCTATACCTACAGAAATGCCATCCCAGATTCTGCTGTGACCTTTACAGCCAATCATGTTGCAGGGAATATTAAGAATCTTGCAATCTAGCTGATTTCTTGTGTTGATTTCTTTGTATAGCGAAAAAGATTAATGTGCAGTGCTATCCAAACTTATTTAATTCAATAGGCTTTCAATCAGGACCACAAACACTGAAATATTGATTGCTCATCTTAAGGAAAGCCTGTGAATCCATTAACATTGTCTGTCACCAAGTAGAACATTATTGTCTCCATATGCTGAATCCATGAAGTCTGAATTTTCTTAAGTGTGACCTGCACTCTATGAATGATGAAATAGTACTGCAGCAAAATAGTTATGAAAACCACTTTTAACATGCACATTAGCTAATTATTCACCATTAAATATTTCTGATCTTCAATCTTTTTCTTTTCTGTGAAATTATTTAAAAAGCTTGCTGAATGCCCACAACACTTCATTTCTAATATATTTGGGTTTTTTGGTTGTTTGTTGTTGTTTTTTTGTTCCCATTACACTTTTTACATTGAGAGCTTGGCAAAATAAATGTGAGCCCTGTTCCAAATGATGTTGCTGCTGCCTCTGAATGAAATATAGCTTAATGGATTTACTATTTTTGTTAATAATAGTAATTCACATCTGTGCTGACAATTTCCTTAATACTAAGTTTCATTCCAATGCAATTCAAAATGACAGAGATACTAAAGCTTCCAAAATGAAATTTGATAATGGAATAGCTATGGCAATATTAGCTGCAATCGCAGCCAAAGTTTGAGGAATCTTGTTCAGTATTTCTAATGTACTCTTTACTGTCAATATAAAAATAAATTGCCCTTTGCTGAAGTTTAAGGGCATGATCCAATTTCAGTTGCAGGCAGTAGAAAGATTTTCAACTGGATCTGACTTTTAGGCATTTTCTGTGAAATTCATTTTGATGCTAAAATATTTACAAAATATTTAATATTTTCTCCTTGTGATGATACTGTGAGCCGAAATTAGATGCGGTATAATGCGTACCTGCCTAATTAATGAATGCACAGATTTCAGTGGAAATAGGGCCTGAACTCTATTTGGTCCACTGTGTATTTTCTAAAGGGGTAGCCGTATCACTCTAGTTCAGCAAAACAAACAAGATGTCTAGTGGCACTGAAAGACTAACAAATTTATTTTTTGCATGAGCTTTCATGGGAGAGAAAATCCCACTTCATCAAACATTTGAAGATGGAGAAGTACAGTCCTTGTTTGTTATGTATTTTCTGTGTATAGATCAATTCAGAAATGTTTTGCTTTCTGTCAATGTTCATTTCCAGGTTTTGACTGCTCTGATGGAATGTGTTTCATGAAATTGACTTAAGCAATTGCACTACAACTCCAAGACATAAAATGTGACTACAGACAGGGACAGGCCAGCTAGTTTGGACAGCAAAAATGTCTGATATTTGGGTTTTTGCGCGCGCGCGCACGTACACACACACACAAATCTGACTATTGTTTGAGTTTTTAAAACACTTCTAAAAATGACACATTAGGATTTATTTTGAAAGGCTTATACACACATCAATAACTTGACATGAAGTCAGTGAGTTTATTTGAGTAAAAAGGTCAATATGTGAAGTTGATTGCCGATTCATGGTGTAAGAATCTTGCTCATATACCGGGGAACTGAATAGAATGTTTGTCATTTGTCTCAGTGTGATTGGGATCAGATTCAGGCCTGTATTACACAGTAGCTGCAAATCTACAGGCAGAGCATATGTTAATGCTCACAGCATGCTTCTGATGTTAAACACGAGGAAAAAGAAAGGGAAATTGAAATAATCCAAACTAATTTCTTTCTAAACTGGTTGAGAAAGACAGTTGCTTTTGAGCTCTAGAAAGTTGTACCTTTACAGGGAAGCCCGATAGAATTTAATAGAAAATCATAACTTTGTAATTGGTTTTGTGGGGAACATATAAGAGTGTTTAATAGTTTTATTCCTGCAGTAGAATGATATAGGGTAGTTAAAAAAAACCTAAGGAATGATCATTCTCTAATAAATCATGAAAGTTTTCTACAAAACATAATTAGCTTCATCCCTAATAATTTCTGCAGGACCCTTTCTGGGTAAATATGCAGTATTCCTCCTTTCTTCTTCCACCAAGGACAATATGAAACTCCAGAAAACTGGCTTTAAAACAGGATTGAGCCCAAACCAATTTCTTCCTCCACCCCCTCATCCCTGGCATCCAAACACTCACAAACCTTTAACATTTCAAAATCAGAATTTGGATTGAGCAGCCAATGACCCCTTCAGTTTGCAATGCAAATCCTGACAGACCTGTAGCTTTTGCTCACGGATGCTATACAGTTTACCACTTTCCTTATCTCTGACCTGCTGCGGGAAATAGACAGCAGCTTTTAATCACTGTCCCAGAAATGTGTGTGTGTGTAACACTCCATGCCAGCAGTGGATGTGTTTTGTAATTAGCAATGTGTGAGCTCAGAAAGGATTAGCAGCTAAGTTTGATAAACCTCCAAAAAGCTTAGCAATTTAGAGCCTAGCGTTTAAGGCTAGAAGGGATGACTAGATCATCTGTTCTGCCCTCCTGTGTATCACAGGCCACTAAAACCACCCAGCAGCTGCCTGCTAATGACAACAACCAGAATTAGACCAAAGTATTAATGCTCACAGGAGAGTAAAACGATTACATGACACAAGCAGAGAACAGGAGGGGCTGGGGTGCACCGAGAGCTCTGTAATGGCAGAGAAATGACAGAAGTGAGAGAGACCCAGATAATTCTGGAAATTGTCTGCATCCATAAGCTTCAGAGGAAGGCAAACCTTCTCCCCCTCACCACCACGCCGATCACAACCAATCTGACCTTAGGGAAGAATCCTGCCTCACCTTAAATATAGCGATTGGTTGGTTCGCCCCAAATCAAGCGAGCAAGAACCAGACAGCTAAGCACTGGAAAGAGAGAATACACAATGCCAATTTAAGTCCTGGCCCACACTGCTCCATGTCCCATCTCTAGTCATGGCCATCTCTGCAGAAGAAAGAGATTTAAAAAATAAATAAACGGAGGAGGAAATCCTTTCTGACCGCTGAATTCTCCACTTTATCCATCCTTCCCTCTCCCCTCTCAAACAGTTGTTTCCCCCAAACCCTTGTTTCTTTCACTTGTCTCTTAATTCCCCCTCCTGAAGCCTTAACAGGGCTCCTGCCCTTGATGATTTTCCACTGGCTCTGTGGGCAGGGTGTATGACAGCCATTACTCTTTCTTCTGGTCTCTGTCCTACTGCTTTACTCCACTTTTGCATATCCTAAGGAATCTCCAGATCTGAAATATCCCAGCCTGACCCTAGACAAACCCACACATTTGGAATTTGATTGTGATAAGCTCTGCAAAGGCTTCCCGAGTTGCTGCTGTAATCCAGCTCTGACAGATTTTAGTGAAGGCTCAGCATTTCCTATCAGCTGGTCGGAGGGTGTTTAAGCAAAGTATTTTAGAGCTAAGGAAAGTATTGGATTTGTGCCAAGATTTGGGCTAAGGTTGGACCGGCACATATTTTCTTCAATGCCTCTTTGGAAGCATTTGAATTATAAATTGTTTACATTTAAACCTCATCATTTTAAGAAACATAAGGCCTATCAAGCCAGCCCTGAAACGTGCTTTGGATAAATAGTGGCAGGTGGTGCTGATGTTTGCTTTCTGAACTATAAATTAGAAAGCTGATGGTATCTATGGAGCCCTGAAAATGAATTACAGTTCTGTAGTCTTACCAGGGCCATCTACTCTTCTCCTGTATTAGGAAAGTTTTAGAACAGCATTATGTCTTCAAAACCACGTGTACAAATTGTTCTCAGCCTGTGATCAGGGCTAACTTTAGGATTTGGGGGGCCCTATCTCTTCATTTTCTTTTTCACTTCCTACAGTCTCTCCTCTTATCTTTGCCTAACAGAGGGCAGGTCCGAGGTCCTTTTTATAACCTCAAAATCTCTCTCTGACAAAGCCAGATTGAATCCTGGAGATCTCTTTGGGGCTGGGGTGTAAGGCGGTCACCCTACAACCTCAAGCCACAGATGCAGGCTATAGAAAGATCACAAGAGCTGGTTGAAAGTTTCCCAGTGGACTTTTTCCACTGGAACATGATGATTTGTCAAAATTGAAATATTCCATGGGAAAGTGTCTTTTTTTTTTTTTAATGAAATTCTGATGATAGGTTTCTACAGAACCCTGGATGGAATTTTCTACAGAACCCTGCCTGCCCAGTTTCCCGCCAGTTCACCTACCTGGCTTCTTTGTAGTCTTCCTTGAGGGCTGATAGGGAGCTGAGAACCTGAAAGCTCTGGAAATCCTGGCTTTCCAGTTCTTGTCTCCTCAGCAGCCTCAGGGTACCTGGTTCTAGGATGATCTGGCTGGTGTGCAATCTGGCACCTAGGTCTTGCCATGGGTCCACAGCATAGGGAGCCTTGACAGCATCTCAGAAAGGCCAAAAATTACTTTTTCAAGATGAAATTTTCGAAGTGCCATTCTGCAGGAAACCTCCCAGTTTCCCTTTTCATTCAGAACTCTCAGAATCGTATTTTTCAAATTTCTTGCCAAATGGTAGTTCAAGTTTCCAGCTAACTCTGATCCTCACCATTTCATGTGCAGTGCTTGGAATAGCCTGTGTGCCAGCTCCATATCCCCTCCCTTGGGGCAAAGTCCTGTGGATGCATATAGCTATAAATCCACCGACATCCACAAGTCCTCGCTGTGGGGTCCTGCAGGGTGTCGCACTGAGAGTGTGCGTCCACCTTCTCTGGCTCCACAGATTCTCCCTGACCATGCAAGATAGAACTAAGTCAGCTCTACTTTAAGTAGATTCCTCTATAACTGTGCAGAGCAGGAGGTAGGATTGCCCCTTAATTTGCAACAATGTCATACGTGGGTGTGCCCTCACAGTTAGGAAACCAGACCTTAAACACCACTCTTCAGGTGCCAAAATCTAGCTCTAGTGTGTAGTTAAAAAAAATAACAAAACTTCTCTGAGAGCATGTGTAACCTTCAGGTGGGCTAAAATTACTTAATTGCCCCTCTCCAGTGCCCCACAGAAATCAATCCCAACCCCTATGGGGAAAGCAGCTGGAGACCCAGGATCCAGTCTGTACAGGACTCACGGCGAAGCTTGCTCAGAGCTACCACCCCACATTAAAATACTACTAAAAACAAACATAACAATGAACTTTATTAACTACTAACTAAATGAACCTTATCCTAAGAAAACAAACTACAATTAACCAAGAACAATCCCTTGCATGAAAGATACCCAAGAGTCCCAAAGTCTGTGTGGAGTTCACCCAACTCTCAGCTACAGTCTCTGTTCCAGCGTGGAAGCTTGAGTGGCAAGAAATAGCTGTCCTCTTCTTTCTTTGCTGGGATCCTCTGTAGCATTACATGCAGGCTTTCTCTTCTTCTCTGCAACCAGCCCTCAGTCCCATATGCATGTCTGCAAGGTCTGGTGCAAATAACTCCTTTACATGGAGAAAACATCTTGTTCACTCCTGGCTCAGCTCCTCTCCAGAACACTGAGCACATGGTCTCCCCTCAAGGCAGCTCCTGCCTGCTGTCTGCTCAGGCTGCTGCACTCCAGTCATCTGACTGACAACATCACACCAGCAGGGTACACTGTGGAGCATGCTCAAATTGCTACCACTCCCTGCTACTGGAAGTTTCCAGTTGTGGGTCGCTAATCTGCCCAACAACAGTAACCCACCCTCAGCAGGTCTCTCAGAGATAGCCTTTTCAGGCATATGGGTTACACATGCATAAGAGAGACTTTGAAAGCATCTGGCTTGAAACAAATCTGTGGATGCACATGTGCGTGCTTGTGTTAGAGGAGATTGTGTATGAATAGTGTGGGAAGGGAAAGACTGTAATTTTTCAGAAATAATTCAGCAAGTGCACTCGGTCAATGCTCCTGCACACCACCAACCAGCACTTTGAAAGTGTTCTCCACTACAAACAACTAACCAGAGGCAAGAATGCATTTAACTGCCTATTTACTGTGAATCAGTGGTTGAATTATAGTTATTACAATTGCCTCCCAGTCGCCATGCATGTGGTGCTAGCAATGAATCAGATCAGCATAACACAGGGTAACTGTAATTAGATGTTTTTGCTAAAGGCAGGGTATTTGCTTGGGCACAGCATTTGCTCTTTTTGTTTCTAATATTTCTGTTGAGTCAGAATTATTGGCTATGTCTACACTTGCTAAAATTAGTTTGAATTAGTTCGAACTAACTAATTCGAACTAATTTTAGTTAGTTCGAATTAGCTTAATTCAAACTAGCATGGCCACACTGGAATGTTAGTTCGAACTTAGTTCAAATTAGCGATCCCCATTCATTTCAATGGCCGGTTAATTCAAACTAAGGAATTAGTTCGAATTAACATGGCCATATTGGCTAATTCGAACTAGTTAGTTCGAATTAACCCCTTAGTTCGAATACCCTATTCAAACTTATTAGTTCGAATTAAGGAAGCCCTTAATTCGAACTAACTAAAGCCTAGTGTGGCCAAGGCTTTAGTTAGTTCAAATTAAGCCTCCTTAATTCCAACTAACTTGCCAGTGTGGACATAGCCATTGATATTCATCCCAGGGCACATGTGCAATGTGCAGGGGAAAACGGGAGAGAAATCAGCGCTTTCTAAGGCATCTTTTCGTAAGCAAATTATTTTGGCAATAGCGCACAAGGGTTTCTGTTTAGATTGGGGCTGCATACGTGAGACATCACAGTTCCCATCCCAAAAGATTTGTGGTGCTTTTCATTATAAAGTACTTCTTGATTCTATTTGTTTTTCATGGAAAGATCCTGTACACTGAGTTAGTGTGTCATATAATGTCCTCATTTTATCACACTATATACCAATGCAAAGAGTGCCTTGACTCCCTTTAATGGCTGGTCCACAAACAGGATATTTGCCTGTCTGTGCTCCCAGATAATAGTTATTCCTTTAGTTCATGTGATAGAGGATTCTTTTGGTTAGTGCTAGCTGGTCAGACCTGCTTGACAACCCATGATAGGGCTAGTTACACATGCAATTATCAAATATTTGCCTTCATTACAGAGGGGAGAGCCAGAACACGCTAGGATGTCATATGTTCTAATGATGAGAGTTCAGAAGTGAATGCCCACCTTTTCACACACCCTGTTGAGACATGCTACCTCCATTGTGTGTGCCAAATCAGGGCTTGGGCCTGCATGAGATTCTGCAGGCACAGGAAGTTCCAACTTCTGCTCCTGCATTGGTCTTTGCACATGATGACATTTAGGAGATTTGTTGCCCTCGGATCTATTTATTCTGCTGATAGTAAATGCCGTTTTGGGTTAGCCACTTAGTCCCACTTTGCCTTTGTTAATACCACATGTTAAATAGGAATAGTAATGATTACCTCATAGAGATGCTGAGGATGACTTAATATCTATTTAAGTGCCATCAGACTCTTGGAGGGAAGGTGCAACTGTCTCCTTCACCCTGCTCAGATGTAAAAGTAAGCAAGGTTTTGGGCCAAAATGATATTAACATTCTATTGAGGGGCTTACAATATCTGAGCCCTAGCAGCAGCCTGACTAATGTGGCTTCCATTGCCACGAGGGTATGAGTCATTAATGACCAATTTTACCATTCATGAGATTCAAATGGCTCCTTTCCTAACGACCACATTGAAAATCTTCACAGTGAGTTGGAACAAGAATTAGTTATAGAAAATTAAAAATGAATGAATCCGTTGTGTCAACTCTACTTAGGTAGCTGTTATTGGAACAATTCTGTAAAATGAGGAAGAAAATAGTTTTTTCTCATTTTTCCTCTTGTTGCTCTCTCCTCATGGTAACTTGTCCCTCTGCCTTCCATTTCTTTCTTCCTAGCTGTTCTCGCTCTTTTCTCTATCTGTTCCACATCCATTTTCTCTCTCTTATTTCTTGCTCCCATTTGTCATGCTCTCCACTTCCGATATTCAGTCAATTTTGATGTGTTATGGAAAGAGGACCATCTCTGGAGAAGTTTAATGCACCAGATTATTTGTTGTAATAATCATTGAAGAAATCTTTAGTAATCAGAGAAAGGATCACTTCAGGATTTAATTCCCGATTTTTATTTTATTTCATCTTCTGTTTTAAGTTACAATGTAAAAATAAATTCAAAATTAAAACAAAAAATTTCTATTGATTTGAAAAAAATTTAAAAATCTGTTATAGGAAATTTCAAAGAATATTGGTTTTGTTACACTTCAGAATGAAAGCAAATGTCAGAATTTTACATGGAATGGAAATTCTGAGGGTTGGTCTACATTGCCAGAAATTTTGGCCGCACTCTGCTCTACATAGCTTGCATATCTCCTGTTGGCTTCCTAACTTCTACTTCCCATGGCGTCCCTACTATGCTGCGCCAACAGGAAATGGCCTCCAGTTGAAGAGGCATTACTCTTTTGTGGTGGAGGGTTAAAGCCACTGACTTCCAGATCGATTGAGCGGGTCTCTACTGCCACTCGATCAATCCGTCAGAATCAATCTGGGGGTGCTGACAGTTTTGTTCAGGTCTACCTTATGATACTTAAAATACCTCCCATTTTTGTGTTAAAGAGTAGACTAATACAGTAATCATATAATTAAATGGGTTATAACTATAGGGTAAATCTGAAGGCCTTAGAGTCCTTGTTGATCTAAGGGAGCTCAGCTAGAGTACAAAATACAGAAAACAGAATTTAATCCTTTAAATTCAGAAATTTCTTTGTGTATTTAAGATATTTGAAATCTGTTGATATCACCACTACATAAGGCTGAATAACAACCTTACCTTGGAAGGCCTTTAAAATGTAAAATGGGCTGCCTGAAATCCACTGTACCAAATAGCAGTGCAGTGCACGATGATTTTGATATCCCGAGTAATGATCACAAACATTTTTATATGAAAAACTGACAGAATAAACTTTGAAACATTATTTAACAGTGTAAACTCTCTGCTCATCTACACTACTAGTAATAAGAGGAATGAAAACACCTAACAAACAAAAAACTCTAAAAGAAACACTTTCTGCAATATTTCTTGTCAGAATTTATAAACAAATAATTAATAACACAATGTGAAACTGTATGCATACAAAATCTAATACTCCATAACAAGACTACTGCATGTAACAGCACACAGCTCTCTGGGATGCAATAAATAGAGTATCATTTTAATTTAGATAATGAAAGTCTCTTTAACCCATATAAATTTTGCAGAATGGCAAAAGAAATGATAGTTTTACTAACTTGATTTATTATGAGGAAAACGTTGCAGTGCTGTATTCTTTCTCTTTAATCCAAAAGTTTTTTGTCTTTTTACAACTTCAGCATCAAAATGGACCATTTATGCCTTTAGGCTTTCATTTTATGGTCCCACTCCCAGACTTATTACTTACAGAACACTTCTATTGACTTCAGGAGGAGTTTTGTCTAAGGAGATCAGGATTAAGGCAACGCTTCTAAAGCTTCTACACCCCATTTTCAAAAGTCCCCTAAGCATTTAGGACCATGGTCTAGATTTTCAAAATTGGCTGTTGATTTTAGGGCCCTCAGTACTAGATTGTCCAGCTTGAGATCCCTTAAGATGCATTGAAGGGGCCTATTTTTTTCAGAAGGTGGGTGCTTTTAGAGGTTTCTCAAGCTGGGCACCAAAAACCTGAGGCAGTCCAAAATCACCCATCACTTTTGAAAGTCATGGCCTTCTCATTGCATTGAAAGTTAATGGGATTTCAGCTCCTACGTCTCTTAGGCTCTTTTGAAAATGTTAACTTGGGACCCTAAGTGGAAGAATGATTAGAACCAGAAGAGACAGGGACATTGCCCTTGGCATAACCTTTGATGTGGTATCGATGTCCTTCCACTGCTGTAGACAGACAGATAACAGTTCCAGTAATTTATGGACAGTGTCGGAGTCCTAGGTACATCTGCCTTGATTCAGTGAGCACTGTGTAAAAGAAGAGTAATTTCAAGAAAGAAATAACAGAGTGTAGTATGTACTGAATAGCAAAAAGCTTGTGCCTCCCATTCCACGAGAAATGAAATAATAAATTGTAAGAGGAAAAGATGTTCTAGGATCAAATTATTTTAATAATGAAGAAGTACATAGGACCTCCCTCCCCACTTGACTTTTGACAGCTCGTGTGGTTAAAGGGAAAATATTTTCAAATCCAGCCATGTGTTTCCATGCCAAAATCCACTTACATGGTGCAGTTAGGCACCTTTTTCTGGAAAATAACATGAGAATTGTGTGGCAATAAGTCGATGATTTTGATTAACCATTAAATCACCAGTGTTTTGATTATAATAGTGATATTATAAAGGGGAAGCTAAGTGTAAGCAGAAAAAATAACCGTAAGATAAAAATCAATGAAAAAGACAAAGCTATCAAAAAACACAAAGATGGGAAAGCACAGTCATCTGCTCTTATTTTTAAGCCTTGGATTTTTATTTTTTTTAAATGCTGATATATATTTTAAAAAGAAATCCTAACAAATG
The DNA here is from genome assembly GCA_007922175.1 of Pelusios castaneus. NCBI lineage: Eukaryota > Metazoa > Chordata > Testudines > Pelomedusidae > Pelusios > Pelusios castaneus. The sequence continues at coordinate 5,704,412 of ML685868.1, forward strand.
AAATTGAACAGAGGGAACTTCAAGATAATACATGCACGTATCTAAATAGAGATCTGAATAATGCTTTCCATAATCAGAACAAGAAGAAATAAAACATGACTATTCTTGAGAACATCCAAATCTTTATAAAAAAAATCCAAAAAACGTTGCACTTTGATCCTTGGCCATCAGTATAAAAATCTGGGTAGATAGTAGCCTAGACCAGAGGAATAACACACAGAACATTGTTATATGAAGGAAAGGAACATTTATGATGTGCTTCAATAGGTACTATATTAGAGAGACAACATATTGAATTAATTCTCTGCTGTTGTATATTGATTTAGCTCCCCCGATTTAATCTCCAGTTCTGCTGTGTGATTTCAATGGAGTTGTCCTAATTTACAATAGCAAAGAATTTGGCCCATATTTGAACATGGTAAAGTGGTCAGCAGTTATCAGGGTTACTGTAGATTGACACACACCTGGAGCATCCCATTCTTTTTGCCATTTTGCCCTTTAGTACTTAGCCACAATTCCCATTGACTTCAGTAGGAGATGTGATTATCTGAGACCACAGCTTGTTCCTATATGTGTTTCCCAAATTTTCTGACTTGGTTACAAAGTAGAAGCTGAGATTGTTTCACATATTTGCAATGTACAACATCAGTTCAGCATATTTGTAGCGTCTTATTATTTATGTTTCTATTCCTTCCTAAGATCTCTCTTCCTCCAGAGAACTTTGTCTCCTCAAAACTGGTGTCTCAGCACAGGAATATGAAACTTAAGGATTTCTAGAGATTGCACTGCGGTTGAGTAATTGATGTCCAAAAATCTCGGCGAGTCACTTCCGAGAATATATTTAAGACCTCATAAGCAAAGAACACTTTAAATGAACCATGTGGCAGTGGCTTCCTATTCTTATAGCCACATTCTCCTCTCAATTACACCAGCTTTACATTGACTTCAATGGAGAGTTACTCCTGATTTTTAACTGGTGTGAAAGAAAAATCAGGCCCTACATTTCTAAGCAACCATTTTGTTTATAATGGCTTTGTTAGCTAACAAAGTGGCATGATATCATCTCTCTACACAAAATTAAATAAATTGAACAATTCATAATACAGTACTGCAAATGTATTGGTCTTGCTTGGGTTCTTGTCTGATCTACTACCCGCTTTGCAGTGGCAGCATATAAAGTGATGTGGTTCTGCTTAGCAAAAAACAATGGTATCAGATAAGAGGCATTCGCAGCTGTAGGTATAATAGTAATTAGAAATGAGGTTGTTATGATACTCCAATGTACCCCATAGCTCCACAGCAATTGTATATCCTACCGTTGAAGACTTGGGGTACGTCTACAGTGATGGCAACACAGGATCGATTTTGCAGATTTAATTGATTGGCAGCGAAGACTCAGTCGATCGAACCTGGAATCTAACCCTGTTAATCCACCCCAGCAAGTCGCGTAATGTTGCCTTGACAGGAGGGCATTTCCCATCAGTGCAGCGCAGCGCAGTGAAGAAGCTACAGTAAATAGATGTTAAGAAGTCGACTGGAGATATGCAAGTTACTGTACGTAGCTTGTGTATCTCCTGTAATCTGCTGCCGAAATCCACAGCCAGTGGAGACCAGACTTTGCAATATATTATTTAAAACCCTGTCAGCTACCAGCCATTATAGTTCCAGGGAGAGTAAGAAATAACCAATAAAAAGCTACCTTCCAGATATTAAAAGTATTTACGCTTGCTCTGGTCAGGATTGCCTAAATCCCATTTTCAAAAGTGACTTACGTATGTAAGCTCCTAAGTAGAGCTGGGCAAAAATATTTCTGATGAATAGTTTGTCAAAAATGCATTTTTGTGTTGGCTGAAACTACTTACAAATTTGCATTTGATTTGGTGAATTCTGTTGTTTGGAGAGAAAATAAAAAACTTTTTAAAACCTCAGAATGTTTTGTTGACATTTTGGAAATGAAATGCTTTGACTTTTCATGTAAAAATTAGCCAGATTTATTTTAGAAAATCCAAAATAGTTTTAAAAAATGAAACATGACAATGAAAATCCTGGGGGAAAAAATGGGGGGTTGCACTAAACATTTTGTGTGACCTGAAACGAATAATTTCCAAACTAAAAAAATTCTTTATTTCACAGAGTTCTGTCTCATGTGCTTAAGAGTTTGTCTACATGGGAAATTAGTGTACCTCAAGCTGGGGTCTCAATCTACAGCACATTAGTTGCTGAGCACTAACTTGCAGTATGGACAAGCTGCACTCCAGAACTTTTACTGCACTGTAACCATATTCACACCAGGTTAGTTTTGGATGTGGGACACCAGCTTCAGTTCCCTGATCTTACCTGAACTTCCTGTGTCATTTAGCCTCCCTTCACCTCAGTTTTCCCTCTATTATAATGGGGATAACAGCATTTCTGTACATCACAGGATGTATTGTGGTAAATACAATAAAGATTGTGAATTGAATTGATACCTGCTGATGAAAAGCATTATAGAAAATAGGCATCATTAGGCTTTACAGATTCACATGCTGCCTTGCTGCACATTAATTTGTAGTGTACACAGATTCTAAATCACTTTTGAAAGTGGGATTTTGCCTATCTCCCTTATATGCTGAAAGAAGCAAATCTTATGTGATCTTTAGAAAACAGTCTGCTGATGCTGTAAGGTGGTGCTGAACACGAAAGTGCACAACCCTTCCTAAGAGCAAACCCCCTATTAGCTCCCGTTCTCTCTCATTGCATAATAACTGAATGAAAAGCATCCGGGCAGTGGTTTCTGGATAATCAGCTCTTAGTCGAAGGAGGCATATAATGATAATGAAGGCCATACTTTATAAATATCCTACTGTTGTTTCCAGAATTTACAACAATTAGTTGTAACATATTAATCAATAAAATCACTTTCTCCCCTCAGTTCCTTCATTCTAGATCTCTCTGTGCTGGAAAAAGGAAGATACTGTAGCACTTTGTAAATTTGTAGCCTTTGGGGCATTTGTCCTCTCTCCTGGGTAGGAACTTCACAGCATTCCTAGCAGAACCTTGACCGCACTCACAGAAACGGTTGTGTGTTCTCTGTAGAGAAAGGGTGGTTTCTAAAGTCCAGTGTTAATTCAATTTATTTCTGCAGTACTTCTTCCCATTATGCGTTCAACCCTTGTCAGAATGAGCTGTGCTTTTGTTTGATTCTGAAAAAAACAAGTGGAGGGAGAGGCCACAAAAGTCAGCTTTGGCTCGCCTATCCCAAGGTGTAAAGCAAAAACTAATTTAGAAATTACAATCCATTAACCTTGAAGAGTGAAGGTCAGCAAATTGGCAGTTCTTTTATTATAAAGCTGCGTGGGAAGAGAAGTGCAGTATGTCAAACCAGTCACAGGCACATGAAATATCATGATCATTTTGCATCTCTGTAATCAGTGCTCCTTAAAGAATTCCCCTTAATAAATAAATTATCTGAATGATGTATGAAGAGGTATAATGCTCATGGATAGTAAATGGCTCCTAACAGTAATTAGAAGACATTTTGATAAATATGTAATATTACTAGGCATTTTCAACCAATTAAAAATGGAATCTGTCAATTATATAATAAATTAATCCACTCACTGCTTAAATGACCATTGCTGATGTACTAAAGTGAGCTATCATCCTAGGCTGCTATCTGTCCAAGAACATCAGCACTGGCCCATATTGGAATCTAACCAATCCCTGACCTTGAAAGAAGGAAGGGGACAGTTCCCAGGCTATCGACCTTCATACAAATGTATCCTTCAGTCTCATTTCTTCCATGAAGCTCCCAAAGGCTAACCCACACTAGTAAGAGATATTTTCACTCCATTCAATAAGTTAGTAACACACACTATCAACAGTGGGATTTTCAAAGATACTTATTGGATTTTGACACCCAATCTCCATTAATTTTGAATTGGGTGACCAAATCCCATAGCAACCCCAAGCTCCTCCCTTGACATAACCTGCTTGGGGGAAAAACACCCTCAGTAATGAATCTCTGTATTAATGATCTTGCAGGGGGAAAAAGACCTTTAATAATTAGTTGATGGGCAATTGCTGGTGAGTGGATGTTTGGAGACAGAGGGTGCGTCTACACTACACTTTCCTTAAGTCAACTTAAGGAGCTGCTTAAGTCGACTTAAGGAAAAATTAAGTCGACTTTGTTAAACCTCATTTTCAGTCGACTTTCTGCTTAAGTTGACTTTCTAAAGTTGACTTAAGCCAGTGTAGACATGGAGGAGCCCTAAGTCGACTCTAAGTCAACTTAGGGGCCTCCAGGGCTTCCTCACTGCCCTCCCTGCCAGGGTGGCTGGCACAGGGAGAGCCTGGCATGCCCCCCACAGGGCAGGGCAGAGCCCTGCCCACCCTGCCCCTATGCCCTGCCATGGTCCCTGTCCCCCTTTGCCCCATTGTACCCAGGTACAATGGGGCAAAGGCTGAGCCCCCTGGCACTTTGCAAGGGATGCCCCCCCTGCCACCGTGGACCAGTCCCAGGTCCACCTAGCCCCTACAAGTTGACCTAGGCATCCAGTGTGGACGCTCTAGGTTGACTTTGTAGGGTCCCCTCAAAGTTGACTTAAAATTTAAGTGTGTACATGCTCAGTCAACTTAAATTAACAAGTGTAGACATAGCCAGAGGGATGTTTATCTTGCACTGCAGAACATGTTTTAAGTTCTGCCAATGCTGTGGCTGCATGAAACATCTTTTGTTTTGCTTTTCTGAGCATAAAGACATATTTCCAGTAGTGGTGGAGAGAACTCTTACAAAATGCTATAGGCCCCTGGAAGAAGTGACTAGAGATTTGGGTTGCCTTGATTTTTTTGTGGGGTGCTCAACTTGCTCATAGGCCATTGCTGAGTGCCTTTGAAAATTACACCCCATATTTCTGCTTCTGGCTTTTTCAATGACTTTCTAGTTTCGGTTACCTGACCTCTTTTTATGTTGCTGGTGATTATATAGTTCATGGTTTTTCATTTCACAAATGCATCCTGAATTGCCTCTCCTCTTGCCAGGTCTATGTCTTTCAGTATTTGTAAGAGACATTCTCCCAATCTTGTAGAGATAATACTAGCTATGAGATAATGTTCCTGGCTTTTGAGGTGTGTATTCTTCACTGCTATTGCTTTCATTATATATCTTTGCTGTAAGAACAACCATAGGTTTACAAAAGAACTTGAAGAATCAGTGCAATGCACGATTGGCTATTTGAAATTAATTTAGGTAACGTATTATTAAATATGCATGTATGCATTACGAGGGAAATTAAGGTAATAAATAATTTATAGCCTTTTAAATTGAGATGATATGTAATCTAAACCATTTTAGTATTCCGCCCATTGCCTTGTGATACATTATTTAAGTTAAATGTATATGGTTATTAAGAAAAACATAAAGTGGTTCATCTAGTAACAGATCTCCTAATATCTCTGTTTTCTCTTACAATTGCATTTTTTCTGTCTAATATGAGAATTATCATATTATCAATAAAATAACTTAGGCAAACTATACACATACTTTAAAGCAATTTTTGAATATTTTGGTAACACTAAGACAAACTAACAAGTTCCAGAGGGGTAGCTGTCTATTTCAGCAAAACAAAAAAGTAGTCCCGTGGCACTTTTAAAGACCAACACATTTATTTATCACATGAGCTTTCATGGGCACAATCCCAATTCATCAGATGTATGCCCATGAAAGCTTATGCAATTAATAAATATGTTTGTCTTTAAAAGTGCTACCTGATTCCTTTTTTGTTCTAGAATGACATACTGTAGATAAACTTCAGAGGCACAGTAGCTGTTAGCTGCACTAATTTCATAATAAAATGAGTTTCTAGAACTGTGTGGTACTTTCCTCACCAGTCTGCACTTCCCTACCATTATGGCCCAGGAAGAAATAAGAGGACTTAAATTCTACTTCTAGCACTGCCATTGATTTGCAGTATGATTTTGGGCAATTAAATAATGTTCACATTTTTTAAGTGTTCCCTAATTTGAATACCCACATTTTGGGTGCCTGACTTCAGACATCTAAAGCCTGACTTTCAAGGATGCTGTACATCGGTAACTCCATTTGACATTAACAGCAGGTGTGGGAGGCCAGCACCTTTGGGGAGAAAGGACCCATGATGCCTCAAACCGGTCAACCCAAAACTGGGGCAACCAAAGTTAGTAGTCACACCTTGAAGGTGTGTGCTTTATTCTTTGTGTGTAAAACAGAGATAATTAAGCCTAGCTTTTTATTGTACTTTCAGGCTTTTAATGGAAAGTTTTATGAAAGCATAACAACTGTATTTTCTTCCATCATGTTTTGTATTTTGCTTGATTTTTCAGCCTCTTCTTCTTAGTATCTGGAGGTGTTTCAGTCTGCGCTGTGCAGAGAGTTTGATTGGCAGAGGGCTATGCAAATTTTTTATTTTTCCTTTTAATGTCTTTTTATTATTCACAGAATAGGGATGAACACTTAAGAACAGATAAGCTGAGAGCACAAAAAAGGAGTTAAAAAGGCTTTGACTAAGGCTTAGGTCACTGAATCAGAAATCAGAAAAAATACCATGTGAATTAGATGACCAAGAAAATATTCATCATGATCATTTGACAGAAAATCCACAGGTGTAAAATTAATTCATATAAACTACAAAAAATAAGCCAATCTTTCAAGATCATCACCTGGTTGTATACTACTGAAGATCAGAAAAAGAGCTATATTTGAGGACTGCTTAAGGTTCATCCACCCCTTAGTTTTCCACTAGTTATTGGAAAAGAATTTGATAGGCATATAGACAATGGCTTGGCATAGTCTATTTTTCAGTGGTGGGCAAACTATTTGTGTCCTGAGGGTCACATCCACTGTATGGTGGGCCATGTACAGTGGGAGGGGGCGGGGTTGGGAGTGGGAAGCAATCACTTCTGGGCTCACATGATGGGTTGGGAAAGGGGCATAGCTAGAAAGGAGGAGTGGCCATGAATAAATGGCTCTGGCCTGTGGGCTGTGGCTTGCCCACCTCTGCCATATATTCTTTTCTTCAAGTCCAGAGAAATATACCAGTGTGCAAACAATGTGCATTATAAACTACTATAAAGAAGTTTTTACATGATCTCCTGGTGGGAAAAAAAAACATTCTCAGCATTGACACCCATTTTTAGAGGTATACGAATGGCTGGAGAAAACAACCACATTATCTGAAAAGACAGTAATGGAACAGTCACAGCTTGCTGCAGAACTTATTAAAGAAAGAAAGAAAGAAAGAAAGAAAGAAAGAAAGAACATATAGGGTGGGGATGGGGAAGGCAGGGTGGAATGGGGATCTAAAAGGGGGAAACACTAAAAGTGGTCACACACTAATTGAAGAGATAGGAGCATCTTTTATTGTGTATGTCTCCGCTGACAATTCAGAAGGAAAAACAAAGACAAACAAACAAAAAGCACACAACAGCCCCACCATGATTAGCTCCTTCTCCCTTGTCAATCTGTGTGCAGGGAAGAAACGCGGGTATTTAAGAACTACCCTGTTAGTGTTTCCGGCACTTAGCACTTTCAGTTAAATTTCTTAGGAGAGACTAAAGCATTATCTCCTTGCTACCTGTTGCTGAGGTCAGGAGCATGCTTTTCCTTCACTGCATTTATTATCTCTACTTTGGAGTCCAGCAAAGTGGCCACTCACAGTATCTGTCAGGTATGGGAAGTGGTGACCCTTCCTTTCAAATCTGGTGAGTTTAATTAAAATCCCTGGAGAATTTGAAAGAGAGAGATGAGGGAGGAAAAAAATCCAGTGCAGGAATAGAAAGACAAAAGCGGCTGCCTACCTTCAAGGCTTGATCTCTTTTTCTTCAGGCTTTGTTTTTTAATTTCCCTTATTTCCAATGAAGGCTCCACGTACTAGCATACAATTTCAGGCAGATTAATCCCTGCAATGTTTTGTAGTCTTCCAATCCCTGTGTGGATTGAGAGTCACTTTACTGTTCTGAATGTAAACTCCAAGGAAACATAGGAAGCCTGATTCCAGCCATTCTCTACTTTTTGGGTATTGGGTAGCATGAGGTACTCAAATGGGTTTGTTTCTATTTTGTTGTCACCTATGAAATAAACAAGAAAATAACAGCAATTTTCTTAAAACCGTATGTATTGAAGTTCCATGAGGTATCAGATTACACAGAAACACTAGCCCAAAAATCTTCTTCCAAGTACATTATGTTAAAGTCAAAAAGGATGCTCATCAAACTCATGCAAGCAGTCCCGTTGAATTCAGGGAGCGTACTTGCATAAGTAAAGGAAGGCGGATAGCATTGCAATGTCTGGGACATACATTGTTTTGTTTTCTGTCCAAAGATCCACTATAATACAATCTAGGGTTATCACAAGTAATTGAAATTGGAACTGCTCAGTGTTGTTCCTTGCTTTCTTAGATAATGTCCTGCATTATATTATTAGAGTTGTACACCAAAGAGAAACGGCAAAACTCAAATTTATATGCAAATTCAACTCAGTTGCCTTGGGGTTCAACAGGGACTACTGATTTTTTTCTCATTACAACAGGTAATTTGACCTCACGTTCCTCTCTATGCTGTTCCCCAGTGTTTGAATCCTAACATCTACTTTGATTTGCTGTTACAGCCTGACCCGATCCTATGTCCTACACTTCCCTGCATTTAATTTCCTCCCATTCTCTAAGTTTACCAATTTCAAAGCGTCTGACGAAGCAGGATTTTCTCCCATGAAATCTCATGCGATAAATAAATCTGTTAGTCCTTAAAAGTGCCACAGGATTCGGTTTGTTTCTCTGCAATAGACTAACATGGCTCCCCCTTTGGAACTTGACACCAGCTACTGTGTCTGAGACATATATACCTCAGCTTTACCAATTTATTTGAAAGTTCTTTAAAATGTCATTACATATACTTCAACCAATTTCTGCTGAAGTAAAATTGCATAATTGCCATTGTCCTTTCTTTGGGCCATACCTTTCTAGTCTCAAGCTTTTCAAGAGTTACTCTGGTTCTCAGAATTTTTGGTGGTGCATTGAAGAGATACAAATAGGTAGTGAATAGAGCTGTGAGCAATACAGGGGCAAGGTAGACCACAAAGAAGTCAATATTTGAGTTAGTAGTTAGATTGCTTTATTGTCTGAATTTACCTAAGTGAAACATAGTTTATTTCTTGATTTTTTTTTAAGTGATTGGTTCTATCTAATCTATCAATCAACTTCAAATGGTAAAGAAAGGCTAAGGGCTGGAGAGAAGTCAATTGAGAGGAAAATATCAGACTTTTCAATTTCGCATTGTCAGCCTTTACTGTATACCTATGAGTCTCATAAAAATGACAAGTGTATCTCCTCAGGCTGTCCTAGTGATCTAAACATTCAACAAATATTAAGGCACAAAAAATAATTGATATCATGGCTACTATTTTCAGACTTCTTGATGTATTTCCTTAGAGAATGTCGTTCTTGTTATTTATCGGTACATTAAAATATTGCAAAGATATAAACTGATTCTTGGGCTTAAAGATTCTTTAGATATCTACCTATACTAGCCATGCATTTGTTCTCATTCTCTTTCTTCCTTTCCATGTCCCAAACTTCAGAAAAGTTTGGAGCCATGAAGAAGAATAACCATAAGAAAAATCCCTGAGTTTGTAATTAAAATGAAGGCAGCATGCTCAGCAGCAGTGAGCATCATTAAACATTACGTTGAACATTTTAATTCAATCAATTGAAATTCTATTAAAATGACATTTCTCTCACACGCAGAGCGAAATGGAGGCAGAAATGAGTCGATATAAAAAGAAAAAGGACGTTTGGTCTGAGTACAGAGACAGTAGGACCAATATTGATGGGCATTGCTTATTTTTATTTTATTTCCCCCCCTGGATATTGAATTTCTGTGCAAGAGAAAATAAGAACCTAGCCTTCAGAGCTGTTAGCTTTATGGGCATGGTACTGAAATTTTTTATGGCAGTGGAAAAGTCTGCCATTCCGCTGAGATTATTATTAGTGGCTGTGTGTGCTGTAACTAAGGCCGTGTCCAAGCTAGAAGTGTTCAGGAAAAACCCTGCAGTCCGTTGATCCTGATACTGCTCCATGGCTCGCAGTGCTGGTTGGCTCATGAGTGTAGACAGAATTCAAACCTTTTTAGACCCTTATTGTCTAATCCTGCTCAGGTTTTATATCTGCTCTAAAAGAGAGCACTTCTATGGAATAGGCCCCAATCTAGTGTAGTTTAATAATCAGTGGGGCACCATGTGGGGAGGCAGGCCACTTGGCACAGGCTGCCGAGGGCACCAACCTGATTGCCTCCCCACAAAAGATCAGGGGAGTGAGGCCACCCCAGCCAGCCTGGAGCCACAGGTAAGGTGAGGGGGAGGGGGCGTGGTGTGGCGCACCTCGCCAGGGCCACAGGCCCTTCATAATGAGTGGAGGTTGGGGAAAGCAGGAGGTGCTAGGGATGCCCCTCAGCACCTTCCTTCCCATGCAGTGTGAAGGGCTGGCCCAGACCCCCTTCCCAGGCCAGGGAGGGGGGAGGCCACCCTGTGGCATCCAAGGTTCCATGCCGTGGGGCTGGAGTGGCAAATAAGTGTGTGTAGGGGCACTGCCTAGCCTGGCGTGGCCCTTCTCCAGGGTGTGGAGTATGGTAGGTGTTGAGGAATGCTCCTCAGGTGTCCTGTCCCCCCCGCAACGTGTCATGAAAGGCTGGCCCTCTCCTGCCCCAGGATGCGGGGCGTGGTTGCTGCATCAGAGCCAGCACCGGACTGCAGGGGGAGAGGTGAACACCTCGCACTGCCTCACCCTCACTTCCCAGCCCCCTGCAGATACAGATCCTCCCCTCCTTTGGCCAGCTGGGGGACAGCACCCGGACGGGAGGGACATCAGGTGTTGGTTGGGTGCAAATATAGGCTTAGCCCCCAGATGCTGGAGACCCTCTGTACACCACTGTTACTAGTCCTACTGACACCAAAGGAAACTCTCTTGTACTTAGTTACTCAAGCTATTAAGTGCTGAGCTGGCATGTTGCCATAGTGCTAATACGATGAAGGGCTGGTTCATTTCTGATTCGAAGCCACCTGCTGAGTCACCAGCACCATTTTCTGCAGCCCTGGGATTGTCCTTGGAGTTTTCTCATCCAAGGACTGACCAGGCCTAACCCTTAATCCAAATGTGTGTGGTGTGGATTTTATGCCGTACGGCATCGGCAGCTGTTAAAGCCTGGATACCAGATCAGATATCTTCCAGGTCTGTTCTAATTCCAGGATGTGAATGCTATCTGTGATAATGGTAGAGTTCAGTTATAGGCATTCGTTTTAAAGAATGCCATTTAGATATTCAGGGAGATGAAAAATACAGGAAATTAAAAATCTGACACTTAGGATATACTGGCCAAAGAGATTAAGCCATGATCAGATAATCCAGTTAATTTGTACATGCCACGCCAGTACACTGGGTTTGATTCTACCTACAGCATTAATCTTCTCATACCCTGGAGCAACTTCATTCAGATCAATGGTTATGCCTCCATATACCTTTAGTTACACACTGCTGGATCAGATTCTCAGAGTTTCTCATTTTAGGACCAGTGTACTAGAACCAGAACATACTGTACAACTGGCATAATATTTCACAGTAATTAATACCGTGATTTTTTTTAAAAAGCCACTTATGGGTTACAAAGTTTTATGCTTAAATATCAGCAATTTAACTTAACACACACTGCAAATTTAAAAAAAAAATATGTTTATTGCCTGGAGTTTCACTTTATGCAGTAAATAATACACTTTAAAAATAAATCATGATTCCAAATTGCTTTCACATTTAATTTTTTTTTCTTTGATTCTTTTTGTAAAGTAGAACCAGAGGGGGAGGAGGGGCAGCAAACTCCTAATCTCATGCAGAAATGTATCATGTGCTGGTTATCTAATCCATTAACATCCTTTTCATGAAGGAAAGAGGAAAGCTCAATTTTAGGTTGACAACAACTATCCTAATACATTCAAGAATTATATTTCCCCATGGAGAGACCTTGCAGCTCATGCTAAGATTTTCAATTCAGTTTTCCATGGCTTCCCAGTGGCAATAGCAAGTCCATATCATTATCTGCGAGGGAAGTGACCTTCTGAAATGCCTCTGCTGAGACCCAGATCTTCCAGCGTTAATTACATGCTTCAGCTCCCAACCCTTTCTGTATTTTCATCCTCTCTGGGCCAGGAAAGTCCCGTGCCATGAGCCGCCTAGGGCTTGATGGAGTGTTGTTTTAATAAAATAAAGTTCAGATGAAATTACTTTTGAGTGAAACTTTCAAAAAAAATGTTGTGATGCTTGGGTCCCTGTTCCCAAGTTCAGTAAAACGAGGTAGGTCTGCTAAGTCAGTGGAGCAACAGCAATTTATGTGCCCTAGGGGATCAGTCAAATCCAGAGAGATGGTGATTCAAGTAAATCACAGAGATGCATGTAACTCCCGTTTTTTAACAGAAAAGTCAAGGGTGGTCGCTATAACTCACTCCGGCTATGTCTACACTTGTTAATTTAAGTTGACTTAGCTAAGTTGACTGAGCATGTCCACACTTAAATTTTAAGTTGACTTTGGGGGGACCCTACAAAGTCGATCTAGAGCACCCACACTGGATGCCTAGGTCAACTTGTAGGGGCTAGGTGGACCTGGGACTGGTCCACGGTCGCAGGAGGGGCACCCCTTGCCAAGTGCCAGGGGGCTCAGCCTTTGCCCCATTGTACCTGGGTACAATGGGACAAAGGGGGACAGGGACACTGGCAGGGCATAAGGGCAGGGTGGGCAGGGCTCTGCCCTGCCCTGTGGGGGGGGCATACCAGGCTCTCCCTATGCTAGCCACCCTGGCAGGGAGGGCAGGGGGGAAGCCCTGGAGGCCCCTAAGTCGACTTAGAGTCGACTTAGGGCTCCTCCATGTCTACACTGGCTTAAGTCAACTTTAGAAAGTCAACTTAAGCCGAAAGTCGACTTAAAACGAGGTTTTACAAAGTCAACTTAATTTTTCCTTAAGTTGACTTAAGCAGCTGCTTAAGTCGACTTAAGGAAAGTGTAGTGTAGACGCGGAGTAAATTAAGTCGACTTAATTTACAAGTGTAGACGCACCCTCTCTGTGTGGAGCTGTGGCTGCATTAGCGGGAAGGGGATGCTGCTTCCCCTTCCCCATTAATTGATTTTTCTATTATGGTCTGATGCTTCCTGGGGGCACCCAGAGCTGTTAGGCACTTCATTACTATCTGCCCCTTAGCATAAAAGAAACGTAGTCTGTACCTACAGGGGTCAGGACTCAGTTCCACCGGCCATGGGCTACACAAGTATCCCTCTCCCCTCCCCCTGTCAGCCTCGCAGGACCCCCACAGTCCCTCTACCATTAGTGGTAGGCAGACTTCATGCTCAACTCCATCGAGTGTCACCCTGGTGTGTTCAGTCCCCAGTCCACCAGACACTCACAGTATTCACAAAGGGTACTGCATCCCAGCTGATCAGTTCCACCTCAGACCAGGGCTCTGCTTAACTCACAGCACTCAGTTTTATTGTGAAATAAATGTTTGTTTAATAAAGCGTAGAAATTCTAGTAGCAAGTAGAAGTATTGGAACCCAATGGCTACATATAAAATAAAATTGTAATATGCATTCTAGAGCCTGGACTTAATTAACAAGATACTCTCGTATCTAACCAAGTATTGTGCACCCCAAATCCTTGCAGTATTTTACAGCCAACCAGGGTGTGACCCTTCTTTCATGAGACATTCACTCTCTCAGTTTGCTTTCTAGGCAAAGAACTCCATGTTTCTTGGCACTCCAAGATATAACCAATCCTTCATCTTTATTGATAAAGAATGTGCATGTGCACACACACTCAAGATCCCCGCTGTTTGTTTCATCTCGTAGATTTTCTTTCTTGTGGATTTCGCCATCTCTCAATTCACACTTGACTCAATATGCAAATAGGCATGCAGCCTGAGGCATACACAAATGGCCAGACAGGGAGATAGGTGTCAGTTGCCTTCCGCTGAAAAGAACATTTCTGAAGTATGTCACCTCCTGCTGACATGCCTTCATTTCAAGGGCATAATTTTCAGCCTAGATACATAACTCCTTAAATGTTATTTGTGTACATATTTTGAAATCCTTAAGATAAACACTGGGCTACAGACTCTCAGTAGAAACCTCACATTCCATCCCTTGATGTAGCTATCCAATTCAGGGGATCTCTGTAGAACATTATGCATCCCCGGCACCCCTTTGTGGCTGGCATTGGGTGTGCCTGATTTGCACTCTCACCACGCATGCCTTCCCCTTCACTGTTTTGCCATCATGGGTATCAATTTATACCACTGTTTATGTTACACCTGAATTTTACCCCACCATTCTCTGTTACACCCATTGAACCCCCCTGAGTTCAAATGGTCTGCCTAGATGTGCCTGAAGAAATAAAATTAGGCCACTGTGTTTAATAATGCAATAAGATGAAATACTGATCTTATGTTCTTAATCTCACATCTTTCCTACTGAAAAACCAGTGATGCTTTCAGCTGGAAGCGATGATTTTTCTTTTCTGTCTGGGATTAGGTAGAGCTGTTCTACATTCTTAAAGGCAGCACCTATGGAGATTCTGTACGTGTAAGAAGATCAGAGTATCTTTTGAAGATGGATTAAGGCAGAGAATTTAGGCCAACATGTGTAATTAGTGGATAAAGCTTATATGAGTTACTGTGATCTTTGGATAAAAGGTATCATAAAGATGTCAATCATTCTGATTATGTTGAATGAAATAGTAGAGGCGGCTCTAGGGGAGGCAAGGGGATAAACCCCCTCAGGGGCTCTGTGAGCCCTGGATAAAGGGGGCTCAAGCAGGTGAATGATAATTAGGGCTGAGTCACCGCTGGAACTAACAAGGCAAGAGGAACAGCTGGGGAACTGACCCAGGAGGATATATAGACCTGGGCTGGAAGCCAGAGAAGGGAAGGTATGACCAGCTGTTTGGAAGGGAGTTTGGGACATACAGTGGGATGTTTGGGACATACAGTGGGATGTGCACTTTGCCCTCTGTTACCAGATTTGCCTGTCACCTTGGGGCATGTTCTTTAGTAGGTTTACTTACTGGAGAAAGGGGGGGGGGGCGTAATTCTATTAATGTACGGCTTGTGTTACTTGTGTTTTCATTTGGTGCTTACTTCTTCCTTCTTCCAGCCCCCTACCAATGGAGCTATCCTGCCGGAGCTAAGTTTTACAGTAGTGGGTTCCTCCAGTCCCAGACCCAAACAACACCCACATATACACATTCACAGATTAATAAAGTGCCCAGGTAGCCTAAGGCCACCTCTGTCCCAGAGTTCAGTACAATTCCTTCCTTGGAGCTTGGTTCTTCCTTTGCCATGCTAATTCTTGTTCCATCGTTGATGCAAACGAGCTTCTCTGCTGTCCATTTGGTTTGCTAGTGGAGATGCTTTCTCAAATCTTTGATGTAGATAAGGATATGGGAGTTCCCTTAATCCTATTACCCTTTTTTGGAGAGATTTAGGAGTGTGTCTTCCCCCACTGCCTTTTCATTGCTTTTGGTTTCTGGTTCAAGCAGAGGCTGGGTATGTGTGATGGTGGGTGGGGAATGTTTAGGCAAGTCGGAGAGGTTGAGTACTATGCCCTGGTTCCTCAAGAACACAGAGCTGACAAGTAACAACTGTTAATAAAAGAGCACAAGGTTTCCACGGTGAATGACGTAGTGCGTCTCTTTGAGGCCCAGGGGAGCGGACTCTGTGGTGAGAAACAGGGGAAGCAGTGCCCGGCCTGCTACAGTGGCACAAAACATTAAGGGTCTGATTCACCATTGCATTAACTGAGTTATAGAAGCATAAAACAAGAGATACTCGGTGGTGACTCAGACCATAAATACTCATTTTCCCAAGGACACTCCTGAAAATGGACATCTTCCTATGATACTGAAGATCAAAGACTTCTCCGTGTGTCAAATGCCAGTTTTTCCTTTGAGAGTATCTTTCTTGTACCGTAACTATCTTTTATTATTCATATCATATTGTTCCATTGTTTTGTTTTTCACTAACTTCCTATGACAGTGGTTTTCAGCTTGTGGTCCGCAGACCCTTGGGGGACCACAGATAATGTCTAAAGTATCCACCAAAAGTTGTCATTGCCCTAGACAAATGGTTGTAGTACAAAAGCTGTTTCCTACAGGCAACCAAATCTTTGAACTGAATGCTTTCTTTATCACTTCTGAAAGCGTTTGAATATATGTTTTAGATTTAGTCACTCTGTCCACATCTTATTAGCGTAGCTTCAAGGATCCATCTGTTAAATAATTCTCTCTCTCTAATAGAAAAATGCTGGAATTAAAAAGTTTTATGAGCCTACATGATACTAATGTCTGCTAAGGGGCAGTAGGCTTTTGATTAGGTGATAATGAGGGAATGAAGTTCTCTCTCAAACACACCTGTATAAGAACAGAAATGAAGCCCTGTGGGCAGTGATCAAGATTTTCAAAAATGGCTAATGATTTGGGGTCCTCAACTCAAGATATCTTAAGGGGATTTGACTTTCAGAAGATGCTGTGCGACCATCTTCTAAAAGTCAGGCCTTTTAAAGTGTTTCAAGTTGGCCATCTAGAAATGGAAAGCACCCCAAATCATTAATTGCTTTGAAAATTGGGCCATCCTCGCCACAAAGTGAAATCCTTCCTCTCCACTCCTTAAAAAGAGATGGGATTGGCTAAGGGGGCTTCATGACCAAGGGGTTTCTAAAGCCATGCATGTCGTTATGAAGGAAGAGAAAGTCCCATGGAGTTGTGTGGAGAACCTGGGCCTCCACTTAAGAGTCCTTGCTTGCTGGGAATATCCTTTGATCTGTCAGATTTCACCTCAGCTCTCAACTCAGGCACTGAAGGAGAGAGTCCCTTGATTGGCTTGGAGGAGGGAGACACCACCCAAAAGAGCTGACTCAGCTCATCAGTTAAGCACATACTTGAGTCCATCCCTATCCAGAAAAACACTTGCGGGGCGACCATCCCAGGTCCTGTGGTTCCGCTGCCCCCCCGGCCCCCAGTCACACTGCCTCCTGTCCCCGCCACACTGCCTTCTGTGGCAAGCCAAAGGCAAGGAGTACGGAGCCCAGCCCCTGGGCTGGTCTTCCCCACACCCAGAGCGGAACAGCCGGCCCAGGAGCGAGGTGGGGAAGCAAATCCCAGCCTCTGGGCTGCCCCCTTGCCCCCAGGCCAAATGGCCCTGCCTCTCCCCCCCTGGATCAGCCCAGTGCATATTAATATTCACCTCCTCAAGACAAATGGAAGGGAAGAAACTTCTTTATTCATAAAACTGACTGTTCTAAACCTAGTTGCCATAAACATGATGTGCATGAAAGCAGATAAGGATAAGTACCAAATGGGGGGGAGGAGAGAGAAAAAATGCTAGCAATGAAATTGGAGTACGATGTGAGCTGTCAGTTAGATTTGCAAACTTTTCTTGTCTTGCTTCTTTATTCTGCAATTATCTGGCGGAACACTGTTTGTTTGTCTAGCGCCTGATTCAGTCCAGCGGAGATGTAGCTCAGACCCATAGCAAAGAGAAAAACAGCAAAAAGTCCTGTGGCATCTTAAAGACTAACACATTTCTTCGGGCATAAGCTTTTGTGGACTGCAACCCATGAAAGCTTATGCCTGAAGAAATTTGTTAGTCTTTAAGGTGCCATAGGATTTTCATGGTTTTTGCTGTATACAAACTAACAGAGCTAGCCCTCTGGAATTTAGCAGACCCAGCAATTTATGTTTAAATCCTCCTATTGTATGTTGCCCTAGTATATAATTAATAATAAATGATGGTGTTTTATTCATAAAGCTGCACAGCCTGCTTTGAAGTACTTGAGGTCCTGATGATGAAGAATAATTTAAAATATACAAAGAAATAACATAACACCCCCTCCTGTAATCCAAAGATATTAATAATACTTAGCGGCTGTATAACACTTTTTGTCAATAGATCTCAAGACTAGGATCCTTTCAAAGGATAGTAAATATCATTGTCCTGCTTTGAAGGTAAGGAAGATTGAGGTATAGAGAGTTATCATGACTTGCCTGAGGTCAGTCAAAGGTGGGAACAGAATTTAGGTTCCTAACACTTATTGTCATGTCTTAGCCATTGGGCCATTCTACCTCCCAATGAGAGATTTGTAACAAAAATAAGGAGGGAAGGTACTAAACATGGGTGCAAAGTGTCATAATAATAACAGTGAACAGTCCTTTGAAATATGTCAGTCCATCTGTCAATGGGATGCTTTATGTCATGGTGGGGTTACTCACTGGATTGGCTTAGTAGAAGTGCTCCATTGGCTTGATGGTTTCTCAGTCATGAATAATTGATGTCAACCCCTAGGGCGTAATCCTTTCCTCTGTAGCAGGGAGTGAGCTAAATATGTTAGGCTACTATGTGTCAGAATGAGATCAAATTATACAAAGAGTCTCCTTGACAAGAAATGCAGGAAATTTTGCACACCATTCTGTTACTGATAGACACTGGTCTCATTTTGTCTTGGGTGATTCAGAGAGGAAATGATTGTTTCTGCTTAATGCATGAGGTTACAGTGCACAGGACTGGGAACCAAGGTTCATATGTTAGGTTTCCTGCCTACCAGGCTAGTCATACTCTAAAAAGTCAGTCAATAAAAAAGTGTGTGTGGGGGGGTGAGGGGCAGCAGGTTCCACATTATCTCTAGGACAGCAGTTCTCAACCACTGTGTTGGGACCCAAGGGTGTGTCATGAAGAGTCAGGAGGTGTGTCACGGAAAATTGGCAGCTCAGCTTGGAGCCGGTTTGGGGCTCCTGCTGCTGCCTGCTGCTCTCTGCTGCCCTATACAAGCAGTAGCCAGGACCAGATGAGTAAAGGGACTTAGGGGCTGCAACCCAGAGATCCTGGGCGGGGTGTGGGGAGGGACACTGGCTGACCCAAAAAAATAAACCCAGCCCCATCGAGCCAGACCACCAGGATACCAGACTGAGCTGGCTTGACTCTGCCCCAACCCAAGTCTCGGAGTGCTGAATCCTCCAGGGCACCACAGCCTCCCAAGCGCTCCCAGCCCAAGTGCCACCACCACCGAAAATTGTAGTGTGTCACGCAGAGCAACATCATCTGTCAGCTGTGTCGCGATGGAAAAAAGGTTGAGAACCACTGCTTTAGGAAATTCTCTTTCAGATCAGGAACTAGAGAAATGCCAGACCAGACAAGGCCAACAATGTTTGGAGTCAAATATCCTGTCTGATATTGGCCAGTTCCAGATATTTCCATGAAGGGTTTTAAACCCCCATAATGAATATTTAAGCTGCAGTATGCCCATAGAGAATCTAAGCGCAGGCAGGTAGCTTTTTTAGGCTTAAGTCTCAAACTATGAACATATACATCCTGTATATATATTTTAGCCTAATGAATACAGCAGAGGATATTTGAATTATTCATACAAAGGGCTAATTGCTTTTTTATTTCTATTTATTTCCTTGTCTCAATATCTCATTTCTTTGAGTTCCATGGGATAATTGCATGTTATGTTATCAGGTTTAAATTTGTCACCTTTTAATTTCATTGTGTTCTCCCTTATTTTCAATTATGAGAAAAGATAAACAGAAATGTCCAGCTGACCTTTTCTATACCATTCTCTATTTTATATTACTCTAGGTCCCTTCTTATTAATCACCTGTCTAAACTAAATAGACCCAGTCTTTTAAATCTCACCTCATGTGGCACTCTTTCTAGGCCTTGTTAATTGTGATTGACCTCTGCAGCATCTTTTTCAGTTATACCCTTTTTGCGATCGGTTGCCTAGAAATTACATGCTAATCAAAGTGATGGTATAATATGGCCCATTGAGAAGTTATTTTCCCAAGGTTTTCCTGTGGGCTGAAACTGAAAAGTAACCTTGTATGAAAGCTTGATCCATTGAGATTTCCTCATTGATTTCTTCACTCTTAAAAGATTTAGGCTATGTCTGCTCAGCCTCACAGTTTGCACCAGTGGAGTGTGAATTACAGCACATGCTAGCATGTTGCAATGTAACTCTCCCATGTCATCACTGTGGTGTAAACTAAAAGACACCTACTTCAAATTAACAAAGGACCAAGTTAATATGAGCTAGGTACATTCCTGCAACATCTCCATAGGTTCATGCCTGCAACATCTCCATAGGAGAGTGGCAGCTCAGTGCAGCAATAGCCTGAACTGCAGGGCCATGAAGACAGTTCTGGCAGACCAGTTTTTGGCTGCTTTATCCAAACTTAGTCTTCTGAAGTTCACCATCACACCCTCGAAGAGCCCCTGCACAATCTATTTCAGCCCTTGAATCCTGAAAAGAATTTAAAATAAAAATCTCCTTTTTAGTCATAAAGTTAACAGCTGCAAGAACAATTAACTAGAGCTGGGTGAACCAATTCAGATGATTTACAAACATGTCCATCTGTTTGCACACAGCTCAAGATAAACTAACATAAACTTGTGAGGTTTTAACCAGACTGATCCTCTGTCTATCCAGACAGTGCTTTGCTCATCTGAGATTATGTGAGCTAGCCCTTCTAGAAGTCTGCCGTAGTTTCTTTTATAGTCGCTGTCTGAAATAGTTACACAAATGAGGTGGTGTCCCCGATGTTTTGCTCCCAGTTTCTGTTTCCTATTTAAGTGATGTAAATATTTAATCTTGAAATTTTTCTTTCAGTTTTAATTTTATGAAAGCTGAATACAGATGAAAAGAATCAAGAGGATAACTTTTTTTGTTTAATATTTAAAGGAAATGCTTAATGTTTAAACACTTAAGTTCTTTCTGATTGTTAAACTATTTAAATAGGACAAAAACTGTTTACAGAAGGTGTCGCAAATGATATCCGATTCCACCAGAACTTGAAAAACAAATGTAACTCCGTATCTTGGGCCTGATTCTCCACTCCCTTGGCCTCATGTGGTCATTTAGACCCAGTTCAGCAAAACACGTAAGCCAGCATTTAAGTCCTATTGATATCAAAAGCTGAAGTCAAATACTGAAATATATTGATCATCTTCATGTCAATGAGTCTCAAGCACGTATTTCAAATTAGGCACATGCTCAAGTGCTTTGCTGAACTGGAGTCTTACACCTGTGCAAAATGGGTGTAAAGTGTTATCAAATCAGAATTTTCCCCCCATACTTATGGTACCATTTTCTGCCCATTTCGTGTATGTGAACGAGACCACCCAATGGAGAATTAGGGTCGTGTGTGTGTGTTGAGTAGTACTTTACAATGTAAAACTTACACACTTTAGAAATGGGGTAAATGGATGTTATGCTCCCTTTAAATAGATTTTCCTCCATGTAGTTGCCTTCAACCTCTATCATTCAGAAAGATGTCATTGTGGAAGGATCAGCTTGCTTCTTGCTTCTTGTTTTTCCCCCAGTTAAAGAGAGAGAGCGCTACATTTGCCACTGTGGGTTTGATGTGACTTCATTTTTCAGCCTGATCCTGCCTTCCTAGCAAAACTAAAAGCATCAATGAACTCGAACAGCTTTCATTTCAAAGCAAAATGCAGACAAGCCCCAGCTTCTTCACCCTACTTTTTGAAAGTACCTTTTACGTCCTATGTTAATAAATGCAGTTTCCACCCAAGAAGCAAAGATTGCAGCAGTTATGTAGAGAAAGAAGTAGGCGTATCTGAGTGAACTTAATCCTTACACATGTTGGAGATTTGGACATCCAAACTCTGCTTCCCTACAGCAAAGTCTGAATAAGAAGGGCTCTGATTGTGTCAGAGGTTGTGGAGAATGTGTTTGGGTGTGTTCAGAGAATTGAGGCTGGAGGAATCTTGGCTCGGTCCTCCTTCCCAGATGGCAGCCAGTGCTCCTCAGTACTCTTCAGGATGACTGATAAACTTTGCCAGTGTTGTTTGTATTAGAAGATGTCTTAACTATGGCCTTAAGTTTTCCTTACTCAGTGAGAATTATCCAAGTCTGAAAAAGATTTTGTTATTTAGGTTCTCATTTTGTTTATCATTTAGATACATCATTTATCAAGCAAGCTGAAATTAATTACAACACTCTGACTAAACTTCTCAACAACAGAGCAGAAATGGTGAATTGTTAGTGTAAAGGTATCTTTTGCATTTGATCTTATGAAGCCAGTCTCCTCGTACAGCTTTTCTCTTTCTTGTGTCACCTGACATTTCAGACAAGAAACAAATCACCGAGTCTGTAATCACAAACACTGAGGTAGCAAACACTGGCTATTTCAGCAATAAGATGACTACTTTAATTAAACTGAATTTAAGCTTAACTTAATTATAATCACTCATAAGGACAGATACCTTTACCTACAGGTCATACGTCTCGTTAGAGGATGCAATTAAAATCCAGTTCTTTCCCCTCAACTACTATCTTGACATTCTCATCATTCTGCAGTCTCTACAATTTCTATCCATTATCATATTTCTGCCTGCTGCTATGAAATAAGCTGAGGAACTTCTTAATATTATTGCATCTCTCTTCTTAATCTGAAAAAAGTAAAGCAACCTTGGTTGTATTTTTCTTCTCTAATCAAGGGTCAAATTTCCTCCTTTTCTTCCAAAGTTCTTCAAATAAGTCACATCTGTTACAGAACTATTGTGACTGACCAGAGGAGAGCCATTAAAAATACATATCACATTATAATGCATCATTTATACATACTTAATATGTGCAGTAGAGTGATCATTTTAAATGTCTTACTTTGCCACATTTTCCCATTTACCTTCTGCAGCTACTTAAGTGTATCCTTTCAGAACCACATTATGAAAGCAAACCCTACTCTCTCACTATCCCTTCACCCCACACTACTGATAAACTGTTTGGCAGATATTTCAGTATCCCCTTTTCTCTTCTAAGTTTAATCTCCATTTTCTGATTTCTCAATATTAAAACGCCTCTCAAGGAATTTTAAAATGTTATGTATTGTTAGGGCAAACTGAAACACCCGGTAGAATCCCCACTGTGCTTTCTAGTGAAATGTTGAAAAGGCTTGGAAATGAAACTTATTTATGACAGCGGGTATGAGGTCCTTCCAGTTGCTTTGTATAATATTCTCCAAGGCTATGTCTACACTTGCTAAAATTAGTTCGAATTAGTTAGTTCAAATTAGCTTAATTCGAACTAGCACGGCCACACTGGAATGTTAGTTCGAACTAAGCAAGCATTTGCTTAGTTCGAATTAGCGATCCCCATTCATTTCAATGGCTGGTTAATTTGAACTAAGAAATTACTTCAAATTAACATGGCCACATTGGTTAATTCGAACTAGTTAGTTTGAATTACCCCTTTAGTTCAAATACCCTATTCGAACTTATTAATCTGAATTAAGGAAGCCCTTAATTCGAACTAACTAAAGCCTAGTGTAGCCATGGCTTTAGTTAGTTCGAAGTAAGCCTCCTTAATTTGAACTAACTTGCCAGTATAGACATAGCCCAAAAAACTCGCTATAAATAAAAAGCAGTACAAAATTAGGACTTTATTATAAAATTGTCTTTGATCTGTTTGATCACTGAAATACTCCTGTAATTAAGGATTAATATTCATTATTGTGCAATGTACAAAGTGCTGAGTAGCTCTCTCTTGAGCTTACATATAAGCAAAGGAAGGGTGAACTACTTTATTGTGCTATTCTGACTCACTTGTCTAGAAGTCCTATATTTCTGCAGAGAGTTTCTAGTCCTTCTGTTTAGAAGGAACGCCTTCCATATATGTCCTAATGCACCATTTATTATCAGGCTGCACATAAACTCGAACAGTGGTTTTAAGTAAAGTGTGAAAAGCATGGTTTGTCTTAGTGTTAAACTGGAAGCCAAAAGAGTCATCAGCAAAATATCCAATCATTGAAATTAAGTTGGAAATGCAAGCTGGCACCATCAGTTTCTGTCCCAGTTTTGACTGTCGTTAAATACTGAAATGAAGGCATGGGATAACTACAAAGGCAGATGGTTTTTGCCAGCACCAAAACCTGAAAACTACTGCTACTTTATAATAGAGGTAAACACAAAAGGATTGTGAAATGGTCCAATCAAAAGGTAATTTTCAAACTGGAATGAATATTCAAGAAAAATGTTGTCAACTCTTTGCCTGTCTGCTTGGGTCATTACCTTACTGAGTGTTTATACAGCAGGTAACTTAATGGAGCCCTGATTTGGACTGGGGGTTTTGGGGACTACGAAAAGAACTATCAATAAAGAATAAGCAGTAAACAGATTTACTAGAGACTTGTAGGTCTCTCGGATTCTAACTAATGGGAATGTGTGATAAAGGGGTAAAGGAAATGCTGAGCTGTATCAGACCAGTGCTCCATACATCCCAGTATTTTGTCTCTATTAGATAGTTGCTTCGGGGACAGGTGCAAAAACCCTGCAGTAGACAAGTATCGTAAACCAATTGCTAACCATTTTCTTTTCTCTTACAAGTGCTGGCCTGAACAAATGTGTTCACAAAAAGCAGGCATTCTTCATGGTATGGAAATAAATATTGGAGAATGTAAATGAAATTTACCAAGCTTGCTTTTCTTGTTTACGCTGTGCCAGTGCTGACTGACCAGTAGAGATGGCACAGACACCTGTCCAGTTTTTTCCCCTGATTTTAAAGCCATTTCATTTCCCTTTGTAAAAATGCTGTAAAGCCCCGTTAAAGCACAGTGTGTCACAGTATAATTTAAAAGCAGAGCCTTGCAGCTCTGGCAGGAAAGGAGAATGTGGCATGCCACTGTGCAAAAATGTAAATTCTGTTTTCACAGTACAAGGAGAAGACATAGTTGATGGTTCATTATCTGTCAAAGGGTCTCGTCATAAGGTATTGTCCTTCCATCCCAGGGATGAAATCCTTCCTCCAAGCTCTCCTAACTAAAGTGTTGACAGGTCAATCATTTATCCATTATGACAGTAGCTTGTCTATAGACTTAGTCAGAAAAAGGAAGAATGTATGTATTATTGTCCTCTAACAGCAATAGATTACAGTCTCCATTCAGCCGAGCACATAAATACTTACATCACCCTGATCTCTAGGTGCTACTTCAGTACCGAGAAGAAGAAAATACTATATGAGTTGGATGACTCATAAGCAGATGCCGCTACCATGTTTCAGGCCCTTCAGCAGCCTCCATGGGAATGCCGTGACATCAAGATTGCTACAAAGCTGTGGATCTGTAAGGCCATGGTTATGTCAACTCCACGTACAACGGTGAAACATGGGCACTGGGGAAGGCCGAATAAAGAGTGGCAGAATGACATTTTTGATTGTCGTCATCTTTGTCAGCTGCTCAGTGTTAAGGGGCAGGATAAGATCAGCAAATGAGGATGTTCATGGCAAAGCCCAGTAATAATCTCCATCAACATTGGTTTGATTTGGAGGGTTTTCTTGTACAGATAAATTAGAATGGAAGATGAACAAACTCCAAACTGTGTTTACAAAGGAGTGCTGCTACATGACTGGCACTCACAATCATCAAAGCTTCAGTGGTAAAATCAGATGGCCAATGATGGATCCCAACTACCTTAAGGGATCTAGCTAGAGATTGATCTGGGTGGGGCTCAATCTGCAAGGAGGCTGAGTCACTTTGAGATTTGCCATGAGGATGATTAGTTGGCCAGTCACACAGTTTGAGTAACACTAGCAAATAACCAAACTGAGCCTCCCATATTCTGAAAATTATTCATCGAAATTAGCGTGCATAAAATTCAGCGCACACACTGGGCCACATCAAAGTACAGGCACTATTTAAGTCTCTCTTAAAGCCACTTTTCTGAATTTAGGTGGTGCATAGACCATGCCTTGGCCATCTGCACAGAGCAAAATTCACTCAGATGCATACTTACAAATTACATGTACGGTTCAAGGCAATCCAGATAGCTTAGAGAACCATTTACAAACCAAAAAGGGGTGACATTTATCTTGGACGAGTTCCAAAGATGAAGTGGGATTTTCTCCCACGAAAGCTCATGCGATAAATAAATTTGTTAGTCTTTAAAAGTACCACAGGACTCCTTGTTTATCTTGAAGCATATCATGATAAATAGTGCAGCCAACTCGGTATATACGCTATTCACCAAATACAAAATTATCACAATTTGTTATGATAGGCTGAAAAATACTGACAAGAATTCAATTCAGTTATTTGTCTGTCTAAAACAAATAGATGATCCCAGTTGTGATGAGTAATTAATCAACTAGTGGAACTTCAAGAGCAGTTCTTTCTAGATGGGTATATGATAGGAGGTCAGCCCTGTTGAAAAGTACATTCTGTGTCTTGTTGCATGGATGATATTCCCCTCAAACAATGCTTTATTTGAAAAGATTAAAGGCTCAGATGCTGCACGGCTGCTTTTGTGTGCTGCCTTGGAGGAAAAGTAGATTAAAACAATACTGTGATAGGTTGCATAAGGCAGGTTGAGTGCTGTGTATTGATTCTATTCCCACATTATCAAGATGAAAAGATATTAGCATTGTCAGTTCTGCTTCTTTATTCCAGTCAGAATGGAACAATTCATCTACTGCCAGGATTGCAAAGAATTGTAAAGTTTCTGCACAAAATAGGGCAAGTCATAGAAACCCAGTCACATGTGGCATGAAGGAAAGAATAGCTAATGCTCTGGGGGGAAAGCTTTATCAATCATACTGTACATACAGTGGCACAATGCACTATTTCTTGAGTGACTGTGAAATACTGTGTGCTATTTTGGTAAAAATATATGTGCATAGATAACCAAATTATACTAGTACAGTGGCTATGTATTGTGAAACAGACAATCTATGGCTCCACACCACACATTCTTACCACTAATATTTATTGTTGTACACAGACAGTATATTTGGCATTGCATAGAAGACTGTGGATGGGTTTTAAAGTAAGGCATGTGCTTAAACACTGTGTTTTGAATCTGGGCTTAAAGCCATAGTACTTACACTGAAGCGAATGCAGGTATATGATCATACAACTAGGGTGAGAGGGTTCTCGTGCCCCATGTGCTGGGTAACTTTAATTATTGGTTTCGTTTACTCTTGTTGCTTTCCACTCAAATCTAACAAAGAAGCTACTGTGGCCTGGAAGCAATTGTTTCATCATTTAAAAATATAAATCAGTTTAAGGAATAAATATTGCCTGATGTTAGCTCTTTTTCCGGTTCTTGAGCTACATATTTGTTATAACTCTCTTGTCTGTATAGTCACCTTCATGGATAATTCACTCCCAACAGGTAGGGCTTTATTCTCTGAGACAATGTTAAAATTATCTTTCCGGGAAAGGATAATGAAAATATGGGTTGATTGCTGGAGTTGTTGGTTAACATTGGGATTTTCAAAAAAAGGAGCTGGTGTTCTATTGAAAGTCAAAGGGACATCTACTCCTATATCATTTAGGGGCTTTTGAAAATCCCTAAAGCATTTGCTTAACTTTAGGCATATGCTTAAATATATTCATGCTTAAGTGTTTTGCTGAGTCAATGTTTTGTTGAGGATCTTCCCCAAGAAATGTTGTTCTCACGATAGGCATATTTCTAGCATGTACCAGTGTGGAGAACCTCACAAGAAAAACTGTACTCCTGAGATCCCCAGTCCTGACTGGAAAATTGGGAAGTTGAAATATTTGAATAAACATCCAATGCTTTGGGTCCTGACTCTGACTGAATCTGAATTTCAAAACATTTGGGATTCATTCAGCTCTGCAGTAGAATGTGTCAGGAAGACAAAAACTCATTCAAGTGTGTGCAATGTTGGTTTACAACTAGAAAGAGGTCTGGGACACTTGAAAGATTCCAATAGTTAAAGAAACGGTAAGTTTTTCAGGATTGGTTGTACTCATTAGTGATAATGGTCATTTTGGGCTATTGAAACGAGACGCTTGATGCCTTTGGCTAGTAATGAAAATTGAAAACTAGAAAATGTGAAATCAGTTACTTTTGTTACTGTTGTGTTAAATGTGACACCATCAGAAAGGTTGTTTTGCATTCGTAATGCTTCCAAGTGCTCTTCTCAGAAGAACCTCAATTATTTTAGCTGTATGGCTCTATCTCTTTGCTTTTCAAAAGCTAAAATATTTTATTTCAGTAATCGTGCAATTTACTGCAAATCTTCTTTTTTTCATTTGAGGCTATAATTTATTAGCACCAATATGTATTAATTCTTTTAAGGTCATACATTTCAATAATACCTTGTGCATAGTATACAGATTACTTTAATCAGGAATGTGTGAAGCAAGCACACAGAGATACTGAAAACAGTTTCAGATGTTGTCTTATTGTTTTCACTTCCCTATTTTTTAAATAAATGCTTCAAGAACAATAAAATTTTGTCTGCTGTAAACTACAAAAAAAAAAAAAAAAGAGATGCTGTCTCTGGAGACAACTATTGATTCATTCCCATAATACAGCGATAATAATCAGAAGGCTAAAACCAAATAGCAGTGTCAGCCTCCCATGAAAATATGGTTCTGTATATGAGTCCATCAAAGTTTTTGGAATGCAAACTGTATGCAAAGCTCTGTATCATTCTGACATACAGTGGATTTGACAGATTTTAGTTTCTGCTCCAAATTGATTTCTGAAGGGTTTAGAAAACAACTCAAGGAACTGAATTTCTCTACTTCAAACTCACCAGGAGAACAGCAAAAGAGTGACCGTCATCTGACTTTTAAAAGAGCTCTGTCACACTTTTAAATGATCCTTAATGATAATTAAACGTGCCTGAATTGTAATTAATAAAATGTCACATCTCATTCACATTTTTCAACATCTCATAGCTAGCATCCTCTTGTGCAATGAGGATAGCTGCCTGGAGACGCTTAATTTACAGCCTGCTGGGTGTTGGCAGGGCGCTATGGCTTAGAGCTGGTCTACACCGGTGGTGGCGTTTGGTGGGAGAGAGTATCTTCCATCAACGTACTTGCATTGACCTATCACAGCATCTTCATGTCACTGTCTTCTACCTTTTGGGAAGGAAGACTAATTGAGCCGCCAACGAGTGTTCTCCCATAGAATGAGTGAGTCTACACCGAGCCATTCAGTCGATAGATAATGCTACATTGATCCCTGCAGCTATGCCAGCATAGAAATACGCTTAGAATTTACTGCACTATTCCTTTGATCAACCAAACCTGGGATTTATTAACTTTCAAGATACGTTGCAAAGTCTATCCTCCCCCGACTCCCTCAGGGATTGGGTGAGATGCAGATTTTTTTTTGGTTTTGGTGGCAAAGTTGTAGTCCCTAACATTTCTTTCCTGTTTTCTTTTCTTTTGCAGTGTCTGAATATAGTTAGACGTACATCATTAACATTGTAGATGCTTTCAATCACCCTCCCCCATGGTACCCCCTTAAGCCAGCTTTGCACATGTGCAAATTCTGACAGCCAGAATTCTGCTCATTGTGTTTCTATGTTCCCACATGAAACTTTCTGTCCTAACAGGCGCAGGAGAGTAATGACCATGACAGCAATCAACTAGAAAACCATAGGAGGCCTCACTCTCGAAAGGAAAATCTCCTGGGTTTAATTTGTAGCTCTTTATCAGAATTATTAAGTTCAGGCTTTCTCAAGCAGCCTGAAGGTTCAATGCTTCCTTCTTCTGATTAAAACCCCACTGTTCTCAACAGCACCTACCATATTGAGCTAGAGAAACTCACAGAACTTCATTATTAATCATTATCATGATCTCTACATAGTTCCACAAATCACTTCCTCTTGAGTGCATGAGGCTATACATGTGTACCCCTTAGCGTGAGAAATCATCAGCTGTGTTAACCGAAATAGTTTAAAATTAAGTCACCATCATCTGTGTGACATCTTATATTGGCCATTGCACTTAAATCTTATTAAACCAGACTTATTTACTTCACTGGGTTTCCTTGGTGCATGTGGTAAGAGGATGATAGGAATCAGAATAAGCCAGTAGGTATTTCAGAGAGAGCTAATGTAGAAGTTCTGGATTTAAAATGTTTTCCCAATTGTTCCAAATTTAACTCACATGACCTCTCTTTTACACCTCCCCACATAATTGGTATCAATATATACCGTGATCATAAGCTCCTCCCACTAGAGCCCTACGCGGATACAAAAATGTGGATCTGGATCCAATCCACACTAGCCCAATGTCAGTCTCTATCTGATCCACGATTCACATGCCATGTTTTATGTATACCCATAACCACATTAGCAACTGAGCTTGGGCTCGCAGTCAGCCTTTGATTGGCTCATTCCCCATGAGTCCCACCCATTTTTTTCCTTTTCTTGTTTGCAGTTTGCACGCCGTGCTGTCAATCAGATTTCCTTGGCCACCAATGTTGATTGACAGCATGGCATGCGAACCACAAACAAGAAAAAGAAAAAGTGGGTGGAGAAGGCGTGGGGAATGAGTCAATCAAAGGCCAACATGCTGACTGACTGACAGTGAGTGGTGTCTCTCTGAGCCCCAGCCTGTTGTGACTGAGACTCTGATTGGCTGGCAGACCACAATCAGAGCTCAGCTGGGATTGGCTGGAGCGCTTCCTTGTTCCCCTGTGTGCTGCTGACGCAGATCATAGCAGCAGCTGCAGGGATCGATCATAAAAATAGAATCCGCATCCACAGGTCAATCTGCAACACTGGGGCTGTGGACATCTGCACCCACATCCATGAATGCAGATACTTGCGGATCTGAAGTGGATACCCTCGGATCTGTAGGGGGTCTACCTCCCACCCCTCTAGATGTCTTTCAAGATACATAATGTGATGTTTTGGGAATCAGCCAGACCAGTAATGGGTTCTGTCACTCCCTGCTATGTTACCGTAGGTGCCTTTATGTTCTGCAGCTTTGGTTCAGAGCCCTAACACTGGCAATCTGCTCCCAAGTAGATCTCACTCTGACTTCCACCAACATATTGCAGGGGGACACTGACAGTCCTTTCATCTCAGATCCATCCATGCTGAGTTCTTAAATCCCAGCATTTGGACTTTTCCCCTCTGGTTGCTCACCTTGAGGGCATGAAACCAGTCTCAAAGACATGAGCTTGCTTTGGCACATACACATCACACACTTTGCACACCAGACACCTGCTGGGGTAAATAAATAATAAAAAATAAACTAAAGGTTTATTTAATAGAAAAATCACAATGACATAGCACTGAAAGCATTCTTATATATGTTACTCAGAAAATAAGGATAAAGACACTACCTCATGCTTTATACTTTTAAATTAGATAAAACCCCCCTTTTAATACAAAGTGAACAAGGAGTCTGGTAGCATTTTCAAAGACTAACAAATTTATTTATCGCATGAGCTTTTGTGGGAGAAAATCCCACTTTGTCAGATGCATGAAGATAGGGAAGTTACCTATAGCCTTTCAACAGTTTTTCAGTTGTCATGGAGGAGATCCAGTATTTCCACAGACAGCACCAACCAGATGGCTGGCCCTCAGTTTCTGGATGTCTTTTGCGTCAAACTCTTCCATTTTATAAGGTGGGGGTTTTGGTTTGTTAGCTGTTTGTGTGTGTGTGTGTCTTCCCACCGCCCTTTCAATCACTGTAGATATTCAAACTCTGGAAATCCACACTCGTCTTAATGTCTTTTCATTAATTTTAATGGAACACTATTGCTTTTTCCTGGGTTGTAAATGGATATTAACTTGCAACTGGTTTTGTGCAAACACCCGGTGTGGATGGTGATCTTTCACTGCTATGAAGTGTAATTGAAATTGAGAAGCAGATTTTGAGCTGTGCGCGTGTGTGTGTAAATATATATATATATATTCAAAGCCACAGTCTGTAAATGTATCTCCTGACCATCAAGTTAAGAACTTACAAGCTTTCACAAAAGACCTTTCTCGACATATTTGTATACACTCTTATATAGTACACGGTGAGTTCAATCAATTGATTATTCTTTTGGGTTCAGACCCCCTATTCTCTCCTGCGGTATCTGGACCCTAACTGTCACACACAGTCATCTATGTTGCTGGCAAATCACCAAACCATTGTGCACAAACTCAGTATTGGATTAATATGGTAAAGGGCCACTGTCTCCGAGAAGGAGAAGTTAATTAGAGAGAGTTTGCATTGGCAAATATGTGAATGTAGTGATTATTTCTAGGTTGGGATCATAAATGCACAACTAAATTCCTGACCCTTGGCCCTGTCCCATTACAAATTTTTATAGCTTCTGACGTGTGAGGGCTGAATAGTGGCTACTCTAGAAATTCTGGCAGAGAGCCAGACTAGGGGAGAAAACCTCCAATAACATTATGATGATACTGTTATTAAACTCTAATATAGATTTTTTTTGTGATATTTTAGCTGATCTTAAGATAAAATGGGAATTACAACTGTGAGAGGTTTGCTATTAAATCAATCCAAATCACTGTGAGAAGAAGATGCATTTATTTTACTTTGACTTTATTCTCTCATTTTCCTAAGTGGTCAGTGCTGCTTAATAGCAGAACCACTGTTTATTGATGTCTCCACTGCAGAACCAACATAATAGCAGCACGGTAGGCTGTATTGTTTTCTGCCCTGTGTACAAACGACTGCTGCTCTCTGAATCTGTAGAGCTGGTGATGCATACAAAAGAAAAAATGCCCCTAGATTTTCAAGAAAACAGGTAGAGCTTGCAATAGAAAATGTTTGTCAGATAGACAAATCTGTTTGTGAGACAACATTCCTTGAGTATATTGCTTGTCAGATACAAAGATGTTTTTAGACATGTAAGCAAACTGTTTTTTATATGAAATTCTCAGAGGGAAAATAAAATATAGAACACTATGGGGTAATTCTTTTCAATCCCCCTCTTTAATCAGAAACACTAGAAGGGTATGAAATCTGTGTTACAAGAAAAGAGGAAAACTTGATCTTTTTGCATTTCAACCTGACTTAGCACCAGTGTTCTGAATTTTCTGTGTTTTACCAATGTTTATTTCAAGATTGGCCCCTATTCTATCACCCAGCCAAATGTATTATTATGTTGCCAACAGAGCTAGTTAAAATAAAATTAGCAGTTATTCATTTTAATTTTTAAGTGAATTAATTGTAGGCATATTCCTTCTGGTTTTCTTTCCACTTTTGAACAGTTCAGTCTTTCTGACACAAAGGATTGTGGAATTTGAGTTATAAAGATGCATATGCAAAGTGTCTGACGAAGTGGGATTTTCTCCCACGAAAGCTCATGCGATTAATAAATCTGTTAGTCTTTAAAAGTGCCACAAGACTCTGTTGTCCAAATATTCAGAGAAACTGAATTCTAGGCCCCTATTTGCAAGCCCTTGCACATATGCTTAACTTCTTACATCTGTGTAGTGTCAATGAAGCTATTCACAGGAGGAAAGTTACATCAAGTGTTTGCAGGATCTGAGTCTTAAATGTATATGTACACACATTCTCACCAGAACCCATTTTATCCATTGGACCTGATCCCGAGCTAGTTGAAATCCATGGAAAGCCTTTTTATTGACATCATTTGATGATGAATCAGACCATCAGGACTTAAACAGGAACAGTACTATGGGAAACCAGTGAAAACTAAGAAGTACAACTTGAGGGGCAAACACAAATTAATTCAAATCCCTGCAGAGAACTATTTATAATCTATAGGAAGAAGTTTTTAAATGTGTCATAACTTCAGATAACAAATTCAAGGAAATCATAAATGGCTTGCTTGCAGATATTCCAGGAGCAGAAAAAGAATCAAAATATATTTGATAAATTATTTGTTGTAAAGTGTATATATATTCAGTGCAAATTCACAACATGAAGAGTTATTCCCCTTGCTCCATCTTTATCTTTTGACATTAAAAACACTTGCTGATTAAGAAACCTTTCAAAAATTCCTTTTATTGATTTTAATTTCACTTGTATGGGAGAGTTTTCAGTTTGATTTAAAAATAACATTGCAATCCCATTTTGAATGAATATTCTTTTAAATATATTTTCCTGCTTAATGTAACTAACTAACTTAGTTGTATGTTTTAAAAGGATTTCCAGTGTTAGGTCATATTTTTTCCTGTTTTTTTAATATATCTATTTTGAGATGAGGACATTCTCATTCATAAAAATAACTATCACTTTTAAAAGGCTGTTCAGTGGATTGGATTCTAATACTGAAGCTTGAACTAAATTACTTGCAGAATTGAAGAAGAGCCATATTAGATTCCTTGGGCTTTCACCATATATAATCAGAGCACATCTGCTTTATCCACAGGTCTCAAGAGGCTGTTTGACATTGGGCATTGAAAGGTAATTACTTCAAACACTTTGATCATGCAAATATTTGTTGCAGTCTATGGGATGTCAAAATAATTGTGAACAGAAAATTATATTCTAATGCTAATTAGCTTCTATTAATTCTGAGGTATGTTATTCTACTAATGAATAGATAAATAACACTCTATAAGCGTTACTATGGTAACCCTGGTAAAGTATGACGAAGCAGAAATGATATGCTTGCATACAAACGTGAAAACAAAATTGCAGAGGGAGAATCCAACTAACAGGGCTTGATTTTAATAACATGTATATACAATATAATACCCAGGGTGTTTGGATATCCATCCACTGAAAGCCAAAGATTTGTCACGAATGCAGCTTTAGAAACCAATTCTGCAAATGCTTGTTACCGGGCCCAGTGTTTGGCAGTGATGGACTGGGATTAAAAATAGGACCTGGAATTTAAAGAGGTGGGCCAGGGCAGAGGGAAAGCGGGGGCTGCAAGGCAGCACTATGCTCCAATCAGGGTGCTACTGGGTCCTGGAAGGAGTAGCCGCCAAACTTCCAGCCAGAACGCAGCTGCTGGGGCCATGTGGTGGGACTTGAGAGAGAAGTGGGGCCAGGACAGGGAGCTGAGCGACCGCCTGCTTCGGCCACATTACTGCAGCTGGACCTACATGGGGGTTGGAGCAGGGCAGGACAAGGGGAGAGAGGAGGAGAGGCTGCTGGACTCTGGATAAGTTGCCGCTGGGCTGTATAGGAGTGGCCACTGTGCTCAAACCAGCATCAAACTTCATGAGATGGAAGCATATGGTTCTTTTCCTGCCATTATCCAGCAAGCTTTAGTGCTTTCAAAAGCCCAGGCTGATGTGTGTGGTTTCCAGGGATACAGCCACAAAAATAATATTATACCATAACTCGCATATTATAAAAATTGCTAGCATTTTTAACACCCATCAAACATATACCTTGAGAAGATGCATGTCTGTCAAGTTTTGTCCTAATTGATTAAACTGACCCTGGATCAAATACATTACCTGTGTAGTAACAGCTATATAGAGAAGATGGGGAACTGCCAAAATATATCGCCTCCCCTGCCCCAGCAGGTAGAAAGTACAATGCAGAAGGCCTTCAGATTTGTCTTGATGTTTAGCTTATGTTTTGTGCTATAAAATAATGAGATAATTTTGTCACAACACGAGTTCTGCTGAATAGAACTAATGAAAGCTACATTGCCATTAATCACAGTTCAGTAGCCTTCCAGTTGTCTGTGAAGCCCTCTCCATTCATTCTGTGATCTCCTCCCTCATCATTAGTCCATGTTAATTGATGTTCAGTTTCCAGCACCTCCTCCTTGCTTAGGTTTACTATACATGTTCAATTATTATATGTCTTTAGTTAGGATCATTTTCTCCTTCAGTTTGATAGAACAGCTGCACAGGGCCAAACCTGCCTTGATTGAGTCTCTCCCCCCCTCCCCCAATTGTTTTGGATGTTTAATCGATGAAACAACATTTCACGCAGCTGTAAAAAGGCAACTTATCCAAATGAGATACTTTGTGACTCATTCTCCAGTAGGAGGCATAAGGAGAGGGAAAACTTTTCTTTTGTTTTAATTCGTTTCTATTTGGATCAATTAAAATATCATGCACAAATTGAACAATTCAGTGATGGTGAAAGGTATAAAAATGACAATAGTGGAGCCCTGACGTCTTCTTGTCCACTGATCAGGTGCAGCATTATTCTGCCACCTTTAAAAAATGGAAATAAACATGTCATCTTCCAGAGTAAATAAAATGAGAGAGGGAGAACTGATGATAGGACAGAGACAAGTGACTGGAGATCTGGATTTCATTCCTGTCTCTGCCACAGCAAGATTCTCAGACTGCCCCACTGTGGGCTGAGAAATCCTCAAAAGAGATGGTGCAGTGCTTTATTCCAGTCTTTTTCCTGTCAGGGGACTGCGAAGAACAGGGATGCTAACGGTTCTAATGTTTTGTGCAGGGAGGGTCCTATACCACTTCGAACTGGACTGAGATCACCAACACATTTCATGTAGGCAGACAATCACCTCTGTAATAAATGTATACTGTCATTAATAGAGCGGAGGTTAGCCACCACCATCATTGCATTAGATATATTCAATAATCCTACCTAAATGTTTGTTCAAAAGCAAAAAATCTCCATTACTGTATGTGGGGGATGAGGAGGAGAGGCATAGCTATATATTTCTTTTTGTTTCTCTCAACTTTTCCAGCTCAAGTAAAGTGGATTTTGGAAAAACAGGAGGTAATGTTTTCAGCCTCCCATCCCCCACTTCCAGCTGAGAGCCTGAGGCACTGCATAGCTTGTGCCCTCAGGAAAGTAGCTGTGTATCCACCCATTCGATCATGTCAACTTTTCCTTTGCCAGCAGCTATGAGCTCAGTCATTGTTTCACCCTTTGTCAACTCAGGATGAGGTAAAAGTAATAGTCGCATACATCACATACATTGGTATGGAGTCTGCTGCTTTCTTGAATAATAGATAGCAGTTTGGCGCATGCACACCCACTTGCCTTAAATGTGCGGAAGTGACCAATGTCCATGCAGACCCCACCTTTCCTGAAACTGAGGGGACTGCAAACCATCTCTTCCTGCACTAAACCTCCCTACAGCATCCAACAATGCAGTGCTTCATTCCTGGGGAGATACATTCATTGCTCTCGTACCGAGTCTATGCACAGTGCTACTACTGAGTGGAAGGAATATGGCACATTGCAGGATCTGGTCCATAAGTGCCTGGTTTGCAAAATGAAATGCCCATTTGTGGGTTTTGAGGGGAGGGGTTGTCTCATACGGTACCCACTTTGAAAATTTGTCCCTTTACAAATCAATCATACATTAATTAGCATAGGGTTCCCCAACCTTCCCTTTATTTTCAGCCCTGATCAAACTAGAAAATCATGATTAGATGGTACGTGAATTATTCTAAGACAACAATAAATCATAAGAAATCATGATTTGATCTCTTCCCATTCTTTTACTATCCTTCCATCTTTTACCATTCTTCTACCACCATCTTTTCCATTCTTCCAGGGCTTCCAAAGTGCCTCTTATCAGTATCAATTACTGGAGCCCCGTGACACCTGTTTAAGGCAGGTCAGTACCATCATCATTGGTTTGGGTGGAAAAAAGCTGAGCTTCAGGGCATATACGATTTGCCCAAGGCCACATTGCATGACAATGACAAAGCCAACAATAAAACCCAGAAAAACAACAGAGTCCTGTGGCACTTTTAAAGACTAACAGATTTATTTATCGCATGAGCTTTCGTGGGAGAAAATCCCACTTCGTCAGATGCTTTGAAGATGGGGAACTTACAGAATGGGAAGAAATTAAATGCAAGGAAGTGTATGATATAGGATACGGGCAGGCTGTTGTTTTTCTGCAATAGACTAACACGGCTACCCCTTTGGAACCTATGAGACTCAGGAGTCCAGTTTCTAGTCCTCTACTCAAATCACTCCTTTTTGCTATCCCAGATGTGTCTTTCCCTAACGGAACATTCTAACCGCAGGAAAAATAATTGAATTGATTTTTGTCACTATTTTGAACCCTGGCAACTAACTGTGATAACAAGAGATAGCTGAGTGAGTCACTACATTTTCAGCTCTCACCCAAGCCTCTTACGCCATTCACCCCTGTTTTTTACAGGTACAGTTCTGTTGAGTTACCCCTGATTTACACAGATGTAAGTAAGAGGAGAATAGGTGCTTCCCTCAAATTTTATATATGCACCTTTGAGCATTTACACATGAGCTCGTTCTATTAAAGTAACATTAGGAAAAAAAATTGCTTTTAGTCATGGATAGAAGAGGTCCTTTCTTTTCAATAGCTGGCTTCTGAATACTTCTCAGGCCTTGAATATAATCTTGAACCTTGTTAACAGAGGTAGGCAAATGCATCAGAACTGAACCGACAACTACAGAGGCAAAAAACTTTTGTGATATTTCACCACCGCCTTGCCCTCAAAAGCCATTTTCATCGCTATTCATGTTTTACAAGGCTTCAGCTGCATGTGTCCTCCCTCTGCAGCTCTCTCTCTGTGTGTGTATTGTGCATATGTGTAGTGCTTTTCAGAATTTTAAAATAAAGTCTTCAGTTGGAGACAGAGTCTCTTCTCTCTTACACCAGGGTAAGTCAGGAAGAACTCCTCTAAAATCTATGGAGTTACATTGGGAGAAAGCCACACGGGAGGGGAGAATCCCGGTCCATTTATAGCCTTTATTTGTTGAATAAATGGAGTAGTGTCTTCTATAGTGTCAACTTCATCTGCTTTTGATGTCAGCTGTTACCGTATACTCCACTCTGTAGCATAAACTCAGTGTGTAGAACTGATTTTCTAATGAAAAGTGATAGATTGCTCTTCTGTTAAGATTGATTGCACTTTTGGGATTAGATGAAATGACTATGTGGCCAATCTGAATGTCATTAATATAGTACAATGGAATGAGAGCTCTCGATTGACTACAATGTTAATGTTCCATACTGATCAAGGAGCAGCTTTAGAACAAGATTATTTCTCCGGTTATAGACATAAGTCAATACTGCTGACTAGCCGAAAGTCACTTTAATACCAAAAGTAGCGTTCATTGCCAGCTAATATACATTGGAAGTTGGCATATTAACATCAGACATTCATCTGGAAATTTATTGTGAACCAAATATCCTTAGCAAATTCCATTAACATGAAAGTACAGATATATTCTCCATGTGTTAAACTATAATGGAAAAGTAACGATTTATTTTCCATTACTGAGTTTGTCTAATATGCTTGTTTTTTGTTTGTTTGTCTGATACGCTTTGGAATAATTTCTCTGTCTACTTAAACGCTTATTCACAGTCCTATAAAGTCATTATGTTATTTTGGGATCATTTGATCAAAGGTGGTGCATTTAAGATAGTATTCATTGACAAGAAATATAATACATTTTGAAAGTCTCCTTTTATTGAGATTTCTGTATCAAATTAATACAGGGGGACAAACATGATAATGATGAAAAATATTAATTGTACGTGGAGGGGGGATTTGGTCAAATCCTAAAGTTTCTACTCTGTTTCGGTCTGTACTTACTCCCATTGAATGCAATAGAAATTCTGTCCAAGTAAAGGACAGCAAAGTTTGGTTACATTTCTAAATTGCACATTGTAATAATAATTACATCAGCATACTTATTCTTAATCACAAATTCAGTATCTTCAGTACTATAGTGAATAAAATGGAAAGGTTGGCTTCTAGGGTTAGTGTACTGGAAGACGTTTACTTATGCCTAAAACATTCTTTACTGTTATAAAATCAGAGCCTACTTAATTAATGTGATGAAACTCACTCCACTATGCCAACATAATAATCATATGGTACCATTTAACATCTTCAAAGAAGTAGACAACCATTAATCAATTCATGCTCACTAACAATCCTGAGAAGTGATATAATTATTAATTAATATAAACATTTATAAATCTAGACAAGATATTATTACCATTGTGTGGGTGTGGAAACTGAATTGCTGAAAAGTTATATTACAAGCCTATGGCTATCTGTGGTACCGTGGAGATTAGAACTCCAGAGCAAAGACTTCCCAAATATATATTGGCAAGTATGAGATCAGATAAGCACAACCAATTCATTCCTACAGCTTCTATAGACCTTTTATTCCTTTTTCCAAAACATTTGTGTAAAATGACATTTTTTTCACAAGGATGAGTGATACCAGAGAAAGTGTCCCCAATGCACATGGGACTGTGTATTTACTGCACTTTTCAGACTGACTCACAATTTCAAATTTTCAGTTTTTTCTATTTGCTTAGTCTATTTTCAGATGTTGTTCATCGTGTGTGTGTGTGTGTGTGTGTGTGTGTGTGTGTGTGTGTGTGTGTTCTTTTAACAGGCTAAATCTGAATACAAAATTAAATTTAGAAACAAAGTCAAAACTAAACATTTTGAAATGGTCTGAACAAATGTTTTTTTTTCTTTTTTTTTTTCTTTAAAGTCAGGATGTTTTTTTAGGTGAAATGATTTGTCACATTCAACCCTAACATTTTTTTTTTAAAAAAATGATCTCTGTTTGCTGAAAGCAAATAGCCCAGCTCTTGTCATGATTTTGGGGTGCCTCAAATTTTGAAAGCTCAGCTTGGCAGCTGAAAGGGGCCTGACTTTTAGACTGTGAGGGCCACAAGCATTCTGAAAATAAAGCCCTGTCAAGTTGGGCAACCAAAATTATTAGATCCTTTTGATAATCAGGGCCAAAGTTTTTCCATCAAGAAGGTTTGCCATGGTAGCTGGTGACCAGATCCGTACAGGAAGACTTAGCAAAATACAACGTTGAGGGTGCTTGCTACAGTGGAAGGTGGAAACTGTTCCGGGCATTAGAGGTGCCATGGAGTAAAGTCAGAAAGGGGTGTTGATGCTAGGATGCAGAGCATAAGTGGAGGATTTTTACCTGAAGTAAATAAAAAAAGCAGCAGCCAATGAATGGCTTTCAGGGGGTGCTCAGGTACTATGATGGGCTATATAAATCGAACCAAGAAGAAAGCTGTATTGATGGGTCAGTAATGTCCGATATATGTAAAACACAAGATGGTTTATCAAATGTAACCAATATGAGTGAAAGTTTATAGATTTTCTTAGAACAATCATCACTTACACACAAGAACCTGACTACATGATCATGAATAATCTTGGTCACTGGCTTAGAGCAGCCTGTGTTCTTTGCTGTTTGCTCTCCATTATCTAATCTTTTCTTTTCCTCTTTGCTTTTCTTCTCCATTGATTTACATATTTTCTCTATAACTGACTTCGGTATGTTTGTAGTAGAGCAAGTAGCAGCTCTGCAAAATGTCTCTGCAACATGTGAATGAAATGGTTGGCTTTCAATAGGGTTTATGTTGTGTCCTAATTGACCGGAGAGAGCATAAGAACAAAATGACAGATGAAATTCAGTGTTGATTAATGCACCATAATGCACATTGGAAAACATAATACCAACAATACATATAAAATGATGAGGTCTAAATTAACTGTTATCACTCAAGAAAGAAATCTTGAAGTCATTGTGACTAGCTCTCTGAAAACATCCGTTCAATGTGTAGCAGCAATCAAAAAAGTTAATAGAATGTTGGGAATCATTAGGAAAGACAGAAAGTATCATATTGCCTCTATAAATTCACAGTATGCCCACACCTTGAAGACTGTTTGCAGATTTGGTCATTCCATCTCAGAAAAGATGTATTGGAATTGGAAAAGGCACAGAAAAGAGCAACTGAAAAATGATTTTCATATGAAGAGAGATTAATAGGACTGTGACTTTTCAGTTTGTAAAAGAGATGACAAAGGGGGGCGGGGGATATGATAGAGGTCTATAAAATGAAGAATTGTGTGGAGAAAGGAAATATGGAAATATTATTTACTCCTCATAACACAAAAACTAGGGGTCACCAAATAAAATTGATAGACAGCAGGTTTAAAATGAACAAAAGGAAGTATTTCTTCACACAACGCATAGTCAACCTTTGGAACTCCTTGCCAGAGGATGTTACGAAGGCCAAGACTATAAATTGGTTCAAAAAAGAACCAGATAACTCCATGGAGGATAGGTCCATCAATGGCTATTAGCCAGGAAAGACAAGGATTGCTTTTTGCCAGAGGCTGGAAGTGGTCAACAGGAGGGATCATTTGATGATTACCTGTTCTATTCACTCCCTCTGAAACACCTGGCATATACCACTGTCAGAAGGCAGGACAGTATAGCTATTCTTATGTTCTTATGCGATAAAATTAAAGATACTTGGTTTATGGAGAAGATTAAATTAGATTTAAGTACCATATGGGAAAATTGGTTTTGGTATTGTGATTACCATAATTATACTCTGTTTTTCTTGTTTATCTTATTAATGTGGCAGCATAGAGAAGATTATAATGCTATACTATATTTCCCAATGTTTTATTCTTATTGCATGTGAACATATTTTTATTATTATGCACAAAATAATAATAATACCATTTTAAGAACTGAAATGACCCATAATTGTTAAACCATCTCCTTGGCATATTGGGCATATTAGGAGGTAGTTACTGAAAAGCATATTCATCCTTTATGTGCAGCATGCCGAAAACATGGCATTTTTCTGCTAGGGAATTGAAAGAGAAGATTTCACTCTGTGTGTGTGTGTGAATGCTATACGAAGAGCAAAGACAGATTACGTTTTCAGCTGCGGATGATGGGAGTAAAGAAATAGGACATGGAGGCATGAGACATAGAGGTCAGGGAATTAGAGTGGCAGCTGTCAATAATCTCTAAAAAAAGACAACCTGACAAGTGCTGCTGAGCGTGTGTTGTTGCTGCCAAGAAAACAAAACAGTGTGACTTACCTTCTCCCTAAAGTAAATTTAGTGGTTATGATGTTAGATCGGCCATAGGAGAAAACGAGATCTTACATGTGTACACATCAAAGGTCCCGCATGTCCGATCTTCCATACATTGCCCCAGCTAATGTGCCTCAAGCCTAACCAGGAGAGGCCATATGTAGGAGTGAGGAAAATTCATTCTCCAATCCTAATGCATTCGTCTCCTCTCTGCTGAGATGCCAGTGGAAGTTCAAAGAGTGGTGGTAGGTATCTGCCTTTTAGAATCTGAACTAAGGCCACCAACTCCCTGAATATAGACTTCAGGCGACAAACTCTAAATTTTCTTGCTTTTGTGGATTAAATCAGACCATTAGAATAATTTAAATGTGTTTTTATCTATTTAAATTAATTAATTTCTACAGCCTAATGTATTATTATAGAGAGCGTCCTTTGCAATCTCGGTATTAATTAAACACTTTATTAAGTGCAAAGAGGAATCCAAGGTTAAATTCAAAATTATGATGTTGTCAGAGCGTTTATTGGTGGTAGAAATGGAGTAAAGAGGCATAATCCATCTGTAATTTTCTTTGCCTGTGTTGTTGGTTAATGAAGTTATTGATCAAACAGAAATGTCTGTGGCCTCTCCAAGCATGGTCAGAAAGCAGAGGAGATGGCATACATGGTGCAAACATCTCGTGCCTGCATTATGACTATGACAAGAAGTTTGGAGCTCCAAGGGTATCAACCCAGGTATTATTTTACCAGCTGTTACCCTTGGATTGAACTCAGACACTTGCACCTCTTGCAATCATATAGGCACACTAGTTATCCTTAACTCTAGCAGGAGTGTCTATTGTTTATTTCTGAGTCCAGCCGCGGATTAGCTAGATGAGTAGATTTGTCTCCACTGAGCGGCTTAATATGACAGAGAGCAACATTCCTTTGCCGTGTTTGAGGTATCCTTCACGTGCATCCTTTTCATTGGGCAGGAGAAGAGCCACCTTTTCAGGACATTTGCATCACTTTGGGCTCAGTTTTTATATATAAAAAAATCTCTCCCTGTGAAGGTTTCCCTCAGGGAAAGCTTTTTCCTCTAGTGGTGAATTCTCTTTGTTCCCCCTAGCAATAACTGCCGAAAGAGTGAGCCCTTTTATAGATATAGGTGGGGACACCTAAAGGAATTAGGAACATAAATCTCGGTTAAGTCAGCAGCCACTTAGAACATGTAAGCCTTTTGCAAGTGATGTAGAAGAAGCAGCCTGTGATCCATAATTAGGAAAGAGGCTATAGTGGAAGGGAGTGAAGAGTAGTATTTATCTGGGATATCAGGAAAGATGTTGTAGGAGTTGTGGATATGTATTTCCTCTGGAGAAGTGGGGAGTTCGGGACTGGTAAATTTAACATAAAACAAGCTTGAATTAACTTATCGCATAACCTGACACTGATACTTAATGCTCTCCTACGAGCACGTGTG
The DNA here is from genome assembly GCA_007922175.1 of Pelusios castaneus. NCBI lineage: Eukaryota > Metazoa > Chordata > Testudines > Pelomedusidae > Pelusios > Pelusios castaneus. Next base: position 5,748,456 of record ML685868.1, read on the forward strand.
CGCACACACATGATTTGTTCATTTTAAAATTCCGAGGAGGAAATCAATGTGTACATTTGTTTCCTCCAGTGGGAAGTGAAGCCGGGGAAATGTAAGGAGGCAGGTTAGGTCTTCCACCAGTATTTATTAGATGCTCAGGAAGACACCTTCTTTTGACGTTACACATCTCTCATCTAAAAGCTAATGGCGTTATCACTTACACTGAAAGCGAACGCTGTTTACATTTGTCCCAAAGTAATTTTGTCGCAATAATTGATTCTTGTTCCAAAGATCTTTCTTGAGTTAAACTGCAGTTCCTGCGTTAATCCTCTGCAAACCTTACAAGGCAATTATGTGTAGCACTGTGTCAATTCCAGCTGGATAATTCTCTGAAAGTTCTTCAAAGTGGATTATGTGTTGATAGAAGGTGCCAGACCAATGGCCCAGAACACCAATATCCTTTATTTATTAACACAATGGATACATCACAGTCATTATCAGCACAGACTTCCATGTAACGGCCTGCAGATAGAGAAATGAGCTCAGTTCAGGCTGCAACTCCTTCTCAGTCAATGGAGTTATCAGCACCAGGTAACTCTTGAAAATAAAAGTTGAGATTTTTTTTAAAAGGGCCCCAAAGCAGCTCTTTTGTCAAAAGATTCCCAAACCATCAGTGGCAAATAATTCCGCATCTTGAGATCTGAAAAGTTAATAGAAAAGGGAAATTGCCATCAATTATAGAGGAGCCTGCAGCTCAAGCTTTGGTTTAAAAAAGGGGCGGGGAGGAATCTCATCTTTTTCCACATTACAGTCTGAAAATCTTATTCTATTTTGCAAATACATTTTCAGAGATTCGTAACAGTCAGAAGGTGTGAAACTGATAGGCTATTGTAAATAGCAGCAGCATATACAATCACCCTGGCACAGTGAGTAATTCAGAAAATCCTTCTGTGCATAGGGGAAAAAGACTCACTATATCTACCGAATTCATTTGAGATAGTCATGGAGGAAATGCAAACATAGTTCCATGATTTCATAACATATTAACAATCTAAGGAGACTCCTGAACCGGGCGATATGAGGGCCAGCAACTGATGTGAGTCTGGTACTAACTGATTGAGCGTGTCATTAGTTATTTCATGGGATTTTTTTTCCCAGAAGTGTTGAACAAACCTCAAATACTGGTTGGTTCCTGGAGCTTGCAATGCTATTAATCTTTTTATATCTGTGCCACTGGCTTTAATGCAACCAGGTTGGTAGCGATTGAAAATTGCTCCAGTCTGACAGCCGATTAGTAGCTGGTGTCTATGTGAAATGAGATACAGCCTGTCTTAAGTGAGTTCCTAATGCCCAGGTGACCATGTAGCAAAATCCACCTTTGTGACACCTGTATCAGCAACCTCAGCAGAGATGATAATGAAGACTCGACTGCCCTCTTCCTCCCCTAGAAGCAGCCCTGCTAATGTAATATTGAGGGACACTGGTGGGGTGTTTCTTGATTGCTGGTGCCCTTTCTGTACCTGTCATGTGGCTGAACAGAATGCCATACACTCTGAAGCTTCAGTCTGACATCTCTCAACAGTAAAAATCCAAATTAATGTGCCAGGTGTTCTGGAATGATTTCTGTCATGCACCTGAAAGGGTAGGTGCATACATCAAGTATCTGACCTTCAATATTTAGCTGGAGATCTCATTCTCAAACAGCCTTTCTCACTGTATTTTCAGGATACCCACTTCCAGTCCAAACTCAGCTAGACTCCAAAATGGCAAGGCATAGGGGAAAAAAAGGCTGAACAGCTCAGAACTCCAAAATGGGATGTGTTCGGCTGACTTTTACAAGTTCCATGAAGGTTTAGAAGACTCTTACTTTATATCAGGGCTTGACAAAACCCAGGTGCCAGGGTACCCTGGTGACCAGGGTTTGTAGCCTGGCTCCTAGCTCTGTGGTCGAAATGCAGTGGAGGAGCGTCCTCTGGTGACCAAAAGTAAAACTGCTGGCATCTAGCTGGGAGCCAATTTTGTCAAGCCTGTCTTTATATAAACTCTAATTGGCAAGTTTATCAAAGTCCCTTGGAACCATTAACTATATACTGCTTCTCCCCTCCCCCCTCTCTTTCCCCCCTCTCACCCCTCCCCCCGCATTTCCCCCAACTTCCTGAGTTTCCCATAAGAGATTTTTGTTGTGGAAATAAAAAATTCCATAGCATGTGTTTAAATCACACATAGACCCTCAGGAATGGAGGTGGTTTGTAACTCTGAAATGTTTAAAAGTTCCAAAGGGGAAGCCGTGTTAGTCTAGTTCAGCAAAATAAACAAGGAGTCCTGTGGCACTTTTAAAGACTAACAAATTTCTTTATCACATGAGCTTTCGTGGGAAAAAAATCCCTCTTTGTCATTTGTGACCCTGAACAAAACGTTATAGTGGTTCTTTCAAAAGTTTACAACTGAACATTGACTTATACAGCTTTGAAAAATTACTATGCAGAAGGAAAGTGCTGCTTTAATTTAAATGAAACAATCACTGAAACAGTTCCTTACCTTGTCAAATCTGTATTTAATAATAGTTTGTTTAACACAACTTTGTACTGTATATGCTTTTTTGGCTCTGCTACTGCCTGATTGCATACTTCTGGTTCTAAATGAACTGGTTAGTTTGTAACTTTGGTGTGCATAATTCTGAGGTTTTATTGTAAATAGAACTGGAAACATCACAGTAGGCAGAAACCAAAAATATTGTAGCTGAACTTCACTGATTCTCAGTATGAATGGGGGTTTAAGCCTTGAATGAAACATTCTCTTAACCTTGTTAAAAGGTAAAAAGTCACACAAATTAGGGAAAATGGCATTTTTTCTTCAGTCAAGACCAAACATTGCTAGTAGTGCTCGAGAAAACAATTAAGAAGCTCCTTTGCAGACTGCACAAAGCTAAATTAATGAATGTTGCCTTTGGGTCAAAAAGTCAGCATTATATACAGCTAAGCAAGGGTAATAGCCTTATTTTCTCTTGCCGCGATCTTGCTAGTGGAATGATCACAGCCAGCCTCACCTCATTTTCTACACAAGCCTGATGTGTCATTGTTGCCTTGTGTCTTCAAAGAAGGAGCAATGTAGCCCACCCACAGGAGCTGTAGTATAAATGGAAGGTGACATGAATGTCCTCTGAACGCTTCTGAAGGAACTTTCCCCTTTCTCCAGAATTTTAACACTGTTCAGTGCAAAAGGTTAATTGTCAGATAAGCACCCATCTTCCAAATTTAATGTGGCAGTTGCAGTAGAAATAGATGATGGGGAATAATTGTGATGCTCTTTAGACCTCAATTTTAAAGATTTAATTAAATCTTAGACAGTGACATTACTTTTAAAACATTCATTTATAAAACAAGTTGTGGACAGTCTCCAAAATGGTGTGTCCAAACATAGGTTTCTTGTGGGTGTTTCTTTCCCTTCTCTGATGAATTAATTGCATAATTTCCCCAAATAACTGATTTTGTGATTCTTTGAAGCACTGTGTGGATAAAATATGCCCTTGAATATTAATGCCCAGCCATAAATTATTAAACTATATTTAAAAATATATTAGGTCATCTTCAACTGGCCTAAAAATGTTCCCACAGATTAATCTGTTTTCCAATAGCATATTTTAGTGGACTTGAGACATCTACTGGTAACAGACCAAAAATATTTCCATTCATATTTAGGGAGAGTTATGTATAGGATATGCATTTTCTGTCTAGTTCTGCAAAACTCCCGTTATTTTAATTTAATGAAATAAGTGATCTTGTTTATTTGTTTTGGAAGAAGAATTATCAGAAAAATCAAATTTCTCTTTTTATTTATATTCAGTGTTTTATCTTGACTGAGGAAATATATATTAGTGCTGTCGTAAAAGGACTCTGGGGTGACATTAATCTATGAAAGTATGTGCTTGTATGACCTATTTTCTAATGGTGGGAGGAACTGGTGTGCCTCATTTCAAACCTGAGCCTCCATGGCATCAGAATGCAGTCCTGTATTGTTTGGATCCAGCCCAACTCTTACTGGAACATAATGGGATCCTTTCCATTTACTTTAGTAGGAGATGGTTTGAACCCAGAAGATGTTATTTTTCTTCTTTAAGATCATATGCACGGGACATTTTATGGCATTTTATGTGACACCTTGAAAGGGTTAATTTGTGTAAAGGTATTGATTCCACATTGTCGTACTTTATATTACGGCCAGCCAATGAGAATTTATGTTAAAAATGCAATGCTTTTAACTTGATATCCTGCTGGTAGGTGATGTTTTAGTGGATTGAAATAGATAACAGAATTCTTGTTTTATGAAGTTTCTAATAAATTCAACAAAGTCTTGTGGCACTTTTCTTTAAAAGTGCCACAAGACTCTGTTGTCTTTCTACAATAGACTAACACGGCTACCCCTTTGGAATTTGACTAATAAATTCAGTTCAGATAATCTCTTGCTCTTAATAAAAGGTGTTTTTTTTAAAATTTGTCTTTGGACTCTAAAATACTCTTATTCTGATGACAGCAAATATGATGCCTATTCAGCCAGAATTCATTCCATGATAGATTTCATTCATAGTTTTTCATACAACAAAGACATTTGAAATGGAAAAGCCCTATTAGGTAATTCAGTTCATTCTCTTCCCAATACAGGATTACTGCTTACAGTATGTTTCCTTGTACTTTGTTGGTTTTCTTAGCAAGCATTTATTTCTCCTAGTTCTTCTGAAGTTATTAGTTAAAGAAAATATAGTGCTTTTTCTTGAAAAAATCTTGCAGAAATTAATAAAATTTGAGTAGTTATTTCTGATCTTAAAAGTAGATTTACTTATGATAAAAATAAATGAAGTATGAATACCAGCAACTGATTCTATGGTAATAGCTCATGTCATTGTTCAACATAACTATTATTAATATTTTTAATGGAAAAAGTCTGATATTAGCATGGATCAAACAGCAAGATGTAAAAAATGCGTTTGCTATTTTTTTTTAATTTACTTTGGAAAAGAAAATTAAATGTCCCTAAAACAAATGTATTTTACATCCCATTTAAACATTGAAAATTAAAAATGCTTGATTCAAGAAAAATATCTCAAGTACATCACCTTCTTAACGCTCTTTCTTAGTGATAGATTTGTATTGTTGTGTTCTGATTGCAGCTAGCAATGCTATAATTTTCTGCTGCTGTTTCCATTTGTAATATAAACAATGTTTTTTAAAGGATCATACCAAACTGATATTTAAAAAAATATATATTTTAAAATATACAAGGGTCCAGACCAATAGATGAGTTTTCATTTTCAGTATTGAATCAAGAAAAAGAAACAACAGTTTTTAGGTCTGCAGTGATTTGGCATTGGAGGGATAGACTGGAAAGAGAACTTAAAAGGTTTAATAGAAAAAAATCAGGTTTTGGTGGATAGAAGACAGACTCAACATTACCATAATCTATTTTACTCTTGTATCTCTTCTGGTGGTGATGTTCATCATCATTGTTTTTGAAAAGGTGGGGGAAAAGGTGCCTGTGGTGAGCGGGGTCTGGTCTCTCCTCTAGCTCATATCTCATGTTAGTAAAATCCTTCCTCTGAAGCACCAGAGATGGTCATAGCTGAGAATGCAACTCTGAACATGTAGGCTGGTGCTCTGTTGTGGTATTGAAAATTCTATTTCTCAGGTGGTTGGCCAGTGGGTCTTGCTCATGTGTCCAGGATCTAACTGTGACCTGCTGTGTGGTTGGGAAAGTGTGCCCTGCACCCACGTCAGATGGGTAGGAAACTGGCAGGGGTGGAGGAAGGAAGTGGTAATAACATGATGTGAGAGTCATTTGTGAGGCTCATCTGGGCATGTCTTCTGTAATGTATTCCCTGTCATTGCAGCAGCTCAGAAATTGGTACACCTCAATCCTTCCTGTTCTCTGCCTCTGACACACAATAAATTTAGTCTCCTGAGGGCTGAAACACTTTGGTCTGATTCTGGTTGTTGGCTGGTGTGGAGGTGGACTGGGGTTCAGTGGCGTGTGATATACAGGAAGTCAGATAGGATGATCTGGTGGTCCTTTCTGACCTTAAATCCTGTGACAAAATAATCTCTTACAGAATCACTAAAAAACCTATTGTACTTCACTGTCCAGCCAGAACAGCACTGGTTGGCACAATATTTTATAGTGTTCATGGAATATGTATTATAGATCAGACAAATTTTCAAACACATTTAACATATTCTTACCAGTAATATTAAAAGTTGGGAGACAGCTATCTGAGGACTTTTAAAAATGGGATAAAAAAAAGGAAAGCAGTTAGGAATCACAATGATAGGTGTAATATAAGCATCCAGATAGACTAGAGATACACTAACAGCAAAGTTGTAGTCAGCTGGGAGCTAGACAATATATATACATTTAACTAAGAGGAAGAAGTAGCCCAAGTGAAAGCCCCATGATATGTCTTTGAACTGTTCATGGTGCTGAATTCCATTTCTCAGAAAAGCAAGAACCTTCTAGGTTCATAAAGCCAGGCAGACAGTGATGGGTCCCAAATCTGAATCTAAACCTTTCACTGATACTAAAAAATGATTTGCACTGGACATAAGGGAATTCTGGATTTTGAAATGTAATACCATTTACACTGAAGATTTGTGTCCTCAGAGATAGCACAGTGATGACCCATCATGTTTAAAGAGTATAAGGCCAGGTCTACACTGGCTATGGATTTTGGCAGCAATCAAAGAGAGATATGCAAGCTACATAAAATAACTTGCATATCTCCCTTCAACTTCCGAACACTTACTCACTGAGGCATTTCCACTGCCCTCTCAATGCTACTCTTCTGCAGGACTTGAGACCAGGGCTTTCGGACCAATTGAGCAGGTCCTCACTGGCCACACAATCAATCCAGAAAAATCAAACTGACCTGACTTCATACTCAGAGGTAACTCAGGCTTAGACAGGATCAGAGGTATCATACTTTGACTGTGTCTGGAAGCAGCAGAAGATTAGTATGAATTACAAAAAGTAGAGGTGTGATGAATGTACAGCTGCTATGCAATAATTTATTAATGCTGTATGATGACCCAGTTTTTGGACTGTTTCCTGTAGACCAATACTGGATTACACCCAGGGCTGTTAAGAAACAAGCAGGAAGGTGAAATAATGTCTGAAAGACACCCTCCCCCAGGGAAACACTTCAGTGTTATTAGGAGGCTGTGCACAAGCTATAAATTGTGAGGATTCTACCTCCTGATTCTAGCTAAGTTATAAAACTTGTTTCAGCAGGCTCCTGATCCAGGAACTGAGAAGACAAAGGAACTCAGGCTGGATTAAAAAGTGATATTCTCTCTTTACAGGTGAGATAGTTATTGGGGAGGTGGTCAGACTGAACGATTACCTACTGGGATGTCTGAAAAAGCTAAGCCAACTAGATCACCATTGCAGGACAGTAAGATGTTAGGTAAGACGGATGTGTATAGACTATTTGTTATGTTCCTCCTGTTAAAATTAAAGGACCTTTGGTTTAAGAAAGCAACCTGGTCACTTTATTCACCACTGGTCACAGGCTTCCAATGGCTAATTTCTGTTATCTCCTGATATCTTTGAATTGTACCATCTACCAATTTTATTTCTTAAAAGAAAAAAAGTTAACCTTTGTATAGTGCTCAATAATCCCTTGAATACTACACAAAGAAAGAGCTGCCATCAAGTATAGGTTGATAGTGGTATATTAATGTTTAAAAACATTTTCTAGACTTGTGACCTTATCTCCTTGCTTGACAAATGATTCATGTTTAGAAGGCTGGGACTGGGAAGAGATGAATAAGGAATGCCAAAGACAGTGGGAAAAAGTCTGATATTGCTTTTAAAATAATATTTCCATGTCCAAAGAAGTTGACTGTCATTTTACATCTTCCCTCTGATTCCATGACTGCTTACTTATATAATCAGTAAACTGTGTTTAGGTCTATGTAAAGCAGTGTGAAAAAATGAATTAGCGCCCAATCCAAATCAGATTTGAAAACAATGGAAGAACTGTCTTTTACTTCCATGGAAGTTGGATCACACCTTTAATGCAGTGTTGCCTGAGAAGGGTTACAAGGTCCTTTAGTTATACAATTTATGTCTTTAACACATATGGCTGAGCCTTTGGGAATATAATCTGAGTGTTTCAAAAATAAGTTTTCTATCATTAGGGTTGGAAGGATTCCGTTTTGATTAGCAAATGTTAGTACATTTCCATTTAATCGGATACACACAAACTGATAAAAAAGATTTCCATCAATACCAATCAAAATTTACAGAAAGGCATAGTAAAAATAAATCCGACTTGAGAACTCACTAGAGTTTGATTTTGAGGCTATTTACATTTGTATATTTTGATGGATAATGATGACCATTTTTGTGTTTAATGGCTCTACATTTTTAACTTTTTGAATCTTAACATCTACTGTCATTAAATAATTGTCTGAGTCCCAAATAATTTCATGCAACCATGAAAATTGAAATTGATAAAAATAAATTTAAATACTTAAAATAAACATGGATGCTATTCATAAGAATTATAAAGGAATAAAAATCAACTTCTGCCACGCCTAGCTATAATAATGTTATCACCATAAATGAGTATCAATCCCAGATTCTCGGCATCTCTTGCTTAAACATGCATTCGCTAAGCCCAAGAGTAGATGACCTGTAGAAGTGAAAACACTGAGAAAACTAGAAAACCATAATAGATTCTGTTCTGACTGCACCTTAATAAAACATAGAAGCCTCATTTATATGTTATTGCTTCTTATTCACTTGACCATCAGCCAGCAGACCTTCTCCATTGAAAATAGCATCCCACTCTTAATTAGAAGCTATATAGTACAGTTTCCTGGATACGTGAAATGCAATCTTTGAATTATTACACCACAAATCACAGGTCATGATTACTGAGTGTGACTCAATTCAGATTCATGCCAGTGAAACCTTGGCACCGATCTCTGAAAGAAAGTCTGCTGGGGAAGGAGCCTGTATAAGGGCAAAGTAGCTGCAACTTATCCTTGGTTTAGGGTAGGTAGCCATCACAACTTCTGAAACAGACATGCTTGTTACTCCTGGCAACATATCCAGTAGGTTGGACTGAGATCCTCACACCCAAGATTTGTAGGGCAGACTTAGTTTTTATGTGATAGAGAAATCATGACAAGATATTTCCAACCTTCATTAGTGAAGGGCTTTTTTCTGCAATTGTTTAAGGATATCAACTAATCTGATCAGTCACTAAGGCTATGTCTACACTAGGGAATTAAGGTCGACTTTAAAAAATTCAATAAATAAGTATATTGTACAGCTCTGTAGATTAAACCCAGGACAGGTCTACTACAGACTGCAGTAGATTGTCTCATGAGGCTATTGCGTTTTTACAATGGTGAAAGGTATATTGACCCTTACCACTTAGTTACAGGATTGGGAATCAGGAGGCCTGAGTTATATGCCTGGCTCTGCCATTGATTTGCTGTTGTGATCTATGGAAAGTAATTTATTTGTTTCCACACCGATTACATTGGTATAATACAGATGGCGTGAGGATTGTATTAGTGGAAGACGTTATTACATTAGAACTCTGTGGAAATTACATCTAGAGCGGGTTGTCAAGAGAAGGATTCAAGGGAACTGGCTGCTCATGAAGAAGTCTGTCCCTTGGGAGTCTCCAGAAAAGGAGTAACATCATATTCCTCAGCTTTAATGTGTTTCTATAAAACTCAATGGGCCATATCCTTTGCTGGTGAAAATTGGCCTGGCTCCATGTAAAATGCCAAAAATCTAGGTCAATTTACACCAGCTGAGGCTCTGACTCAACATTTCTTTAATAATTCACAAGTTGCTTTAGTTTTGGGTTTCTGTCTATCTGAAAAAAACAAAATCCATTCTGTTGTCCTTACTAGATTTGGATTTAGTGGACTTTAAACAGAACTTAAATTTTTGCTCCTTGGGCTTTAGAAATCAGAATGGTAATGTTTTACACCCACTTTGTACTAGTGTAAATGCTTACGCAAGATAGAGAATCAGGTGCAAAGAGTAGCCACAGATAAATTAAGCTATTACAGATTAGTGGATCACCTTGGCCAGAGCAGACTCTGTTAGGATCAGGTACAATCTCCTGACCAAAAGCCCATAGAAGTGGCTGCCCTTTGCCCCTTAGACGTGGATTCATGCATCCCAAAAGCAAGCATTGGTTACAGTCCAAAACACTCTGATTGGCTGCAGCTATTCTATTATTCACAGAGACACAATTCTAAGAAAGCACTATCTGAAAGAAAACTGCACCTTGGCATGTGGGTGGTCCTCAAAGGTAAACGCAGGTCTCACCTTCTGTGTAAATATGCACAGTTTTGCTTTCCATGAGAGAGCATCAGTACCTTTTTACTGACATTAAAACCTTTGAATAACATTAATTATTTCACTGACGTCTATCATTCAGGCATGCCTTTATACAGCATTTTAAGACCCTATTATATTAAGGGTCAGATACTATTAATATTGTATATATAAGATAATATTGACACCTGAAACCTTTCCTATTTGTTACTTCAGCTTAATACTGGGGCTGATACCCAGCTCTCGGGAATATTTCCATTCACTTGAATGGGCCTCGTGCACAGATGTCATGGTGAAAGACATTGGGAGGCAGGGCTGATTTTCTTACAGGTGAAAAGACTAACTGGTACATGAAGACCAACACAACTCATGATTCTTGGTTCATCTAAAATCTTGCACATCGTGCTTTTTGTACTCTGTATATTTTTACTACCTCTGGCTGGGTGTGTCTACATGGCAACTTAGATCGACTTAAGGATGCTTAAGTCGACCTACACAAAGCCACGTCCACACTGGGCTTTTATTAAGTCGACTTAAGCGCTTCCTTAAGTTAACTTAATAACACCACCTCTGAAGGTCGACTTAAGTCTTAAGTCGATTTCTTAAGTCAACTTAAAGCCAGCATGGACAGGGAATAGTGCTCAGTCGACCTTATTAAGTCGACTTAAAGCCAGAGTGGATGGCTATGTCTACTGTTAAGTTGACTTAACAAGGTCTACTTTAAGTCGACTTAAAGTTGACCTTGTTAAGTCAACTTAACAGAGTCAACTTACTTTACAAGTGTAGACATAGCCGCTTTGGTTGCTGGGACTGTTTGTGTGGAACGTGTTTAGATGTGGTCTTTTCCCACTGAATTTTTCTGAATGCTTATGTACAAACAAAATGGGATAGATCATTTAAATTAAAACACATTACATAAACTATCTGCCTCCACTGCATTAAGATGTAAAGATCATAACCATATTATACCTCTGGATGTTCTGAATGTGCACCCAAAATAAATGCCATCTGTCACTAAAAACATTTTTGCTTTCATAATGGGCAATTAGCCAGCTATCTTCAATATGCCAAATAGCAATTGCAAGAGAACTACAAAAGGCTGAGAGTGGGACATGTAGCATGCAGAATTAGACACAAAAACAGAGGGCTTGGGAGTCCTCTCACTTATGCTGGCTCCATTGTCTAAAAGGGAGCTATTCCTGGTTTACTCCAGTGTAAGGGAGAAGTGAATTAGATCCAGAAGCAGTTTCATTCAGCACCGTGAGAATATGTCCAAGAAAAATACGAACTAAATTAAAAAAGGACAGACTCCAAATGTTGCTATATGATGGTCAGGATAGCAATGAGGCTAACAGAGCTAAGTAGGCTTTGGAGCTACTTGAAAATTTTCCAAGCCCCAGGAACAGTTTTCTGTCAGAAAACACTGAGGTGAAAACATTCTGTGAGAGCATGTAAATTCTGTCAAAAGTTTTGACGGAAACCAGTCAAGTAGAGGCTGATCAGTTCCTGCCACCCCATCCTGCAGGTCTCTCATGGTCCCCTTCTAGCTGAGTTTCCATAGGTTGCTGGCCAGTAAATATACAAAAAAAGTCATCTGTTTCAATTCTTGCAAAATGGAATTGTTCAAAAAATTCTGTTCAGCAGAAAATTTTGCATGTGACTTTTTTTTAAAATGAAATACATTCTCTGTTTATTTGGAAATGCAAAATTTCCCCTCAAACCGGATTTCTGATTGTATCACAGGTCTAATAGGCATCTCGCCTTTTCCTTGCGGACACCTAAATTGTTTGGGGCATACCCCAATGTGTGCACTCCACATAACCACTGTAGAGTATGGCACAAGTAAATATAACTGGCAGTCTAGCAAGAGGGCTGCAGATCAGATACTGCGCTGGTGGAACAATTGTTGGGCACTGATGTAGAGTCTGTGCTTGTGTGTACTTTGAGTTAGGGGGCTGGATTGAAACATTAATGTTGGCACAAATGACTGAATCACTGTGCTTTGGCAGAGCTGTGTGTGGGGAGCTTGATCTGGCTGGTTGGCTTTTTTTATAGAAGTAAAACCTTCCTCAGATAACTATTCTGTGAAAGCTGCCATCTGATGGCTGTACTCTGTATTTTCATTGATGTGTTTCAGTGCCTAAAATGGGAATTATTAACTGCATTTGCAATCTCATCCGTGATGCCCAACACTAATTTATGGTGTGACTCTATGCAGTATCTTAGTCTAAATCTGTTAATTTCCTTACAGATTCCATTAAGAAAGAGAGGCCACAATACAGAATTGTACATAATATATTAGAGATGATTAAAGCTATTAGCAGTTTGTTTTAAGTAATCGACATTGGCCTGTTCAAACCTGTTATGGTAGAAGTCACAGCAACACAATATGCTGCCCACAAATATGACAAAATAACCCGTGCTTTGAGATGCAGGGAATAAATAGAAGTCACAGGATTTCTTTCCTGTAGCATAGGACATTGTGATGTTATTGGATAGCTTCACTTGGCATGAGTCCCTGACTAGAGCAGAATGATATTTTCGAGAAAATGTATTTTACCATTTCAGCCCTGGTATGAAAAATATCAGTTTCTTTCCCAGAAATATAAAGCTGTCCTAAAATAAATAAATAAATAAATCGCCACCTTTCACCTTTATATCATCTTTTCAAATCCAACCCTGGTCTGTAGGAACCCAAAGTCATTCCTATTTGATGGCCTATGACCCTGGATGGTGCATGCCATTTAAAGTGAGTTAACTATGGGCTGTATCTACTCTTTTGCTCCTTAACATTTACTACTTATCCTCTCATTGGAGAGGATAGAAAGAGGAGGTCTTCTGTGTAAGGAACTGGGCTGAGTATAATTCTTAGTTCTGCCACAGGCTCCTTCTGTGACCTTGGTCAAGTCACCTAATCTCTGTGCCTCAGTTCCCCATCCATAAAATGGGGGTGGCAATACTTCCCTTCTCCTATCTTATGTACTATAAATATATATGTAGTGTTATGATCTATATATATAAAATATTCACGCAACACAACAATATGTATAAAATGTGCACACATCTTTGCGTGTGTTTGTGCATAGATATATATCTATATATGCACAAACACATACAGAGTTGTGATGTTATGTTAACTGAAAGTATTACGCCAATCCCACAATTCTGTTCACTCATGTCAAGTATCCTGCAGTACTTTGATATTAGAAGATAGGAAACCTGTCAAAGAGAAGATACTTTAATGTTCTGCCATAGGTACAAGCTTAGGAGGTTGTCTCATGATTATTAGTACCTGGAATGCTGTGTTCACAAAAAAGCTGAGGGGTACACGACAATACAAGAAAAACAAGTTGGAATTGATGGTTGGAATTTTATGTGGCCAGGGTTTAGCTTGCAAACAACCCTGTTATAAACAAAGTAAGTCAGGGGGGTGGGGGGCAGAGGGGAGGTGGGAGGACGGTTTGCAAGAAGAACTGAATTTGCTATGTGAACCTGCTTCCTGTATGGTCCCTAATACTGTAGTATCTGAGCATTTCAGTCTTTAGTGTATTTCTCCTCCCAGAATCCTGGTAAGGTAGGGCAATACTATTATCCCCATTTTATAGATGGAGAACTGAGGCACAGAGAGAGCACAGTTACCTTGATTTGTCCAAGGTAACACAGAAAGATAAACAGAAATCTCCCAAGCTAACACACTAGCCACTGGACCATCCTTCTCCTCGTGTATATGAGATCAGTCTCATGATGTCAACTCTTTTTCCGGCTAACTGACCCAAACTATTCCTAAATGTTTTGTGTACAAATGTGCTCTGCTTTTTTTAGAAAACCCAAGTCTGTTAGGCCATCAACTTAATTCAGTACTAATTGAAAGTGTCACTGTGTGGACCAAATCTTACTGTAGGTGTAACTCCATGTAAATCAGTGGTGCTATGCTAGCGAATAATTTGACCTTAACATGTTTACACTCATATTGCAAGTGTGACAAAACACCAAGTGTCTAATAGAACCCAGATCAGTGGTTCCCAACCTATGGCCTTCAGGGGCTTTCAAAGTGGCTGTAAAAGGGAGCCACTGCCTAAGGACTCAGGCGGAGCACATTTTTGCAGGGCTAAAAGACCAGTGCAGGCTCCTGGCTGCAGCCCAAGGGGATGGGAGATCAGCATTTCCCTCCTCCTGGCTGTAGCAGAGAAGCCTCTACTTAGGTTCATAGGCCCTGGGGTCCCTCTTGGAGCCACAGGGAAAGGAGCACTGATCTTCCGTCCTCATAGTTACAGAAGGGAGTCACTGCTTAGAAATCCAGATGGAGTGCATAGGGCTACAGGATGTGTGCTTCTTCCCTTCTGCAGCCAGGGAGACAGGAGATCAGTTGCCTCCTCGCTGATCTTCTTCCATTTGGCTGCAGTGGTGGGTCCTGCTGGGAGAGACTGGTGGCCCATTTGGGTTGTAAAAATCATATCTGTAGCCCACGAGCCAGAAAGGGTGGAAACCACTGGATCAGATGATGAGCCAGGTCTAAAACAACTGGAGTGATTAGTTTTGCTTTAGGTCCTGAACGAATCAGCAAATATCTGTTTCCCCTACTTATATTCTTCTGATACTGACATTTTGCTGTGTTAGCCAGAGATCTTTGATAATCCTTTGTTTTTGAATGACTAGTTTCAACATTTGCAACAGAGAGAAAGGTTAGGACACTAATGTTTCATCTCAGGACAAGTTGACACTGATGGCGGTAAATTCATCACCATCAGATCGAATTTTTTTTCCAGACTGATTGACCGGTCAGTAAGACACACTTAGTCAATTTGGAAGTCAATCTAACAAAACCACCCCCTCAAGTGGCATAGCACTGTGTTTCCCATCAATGCAGTGCAATCTACCTTTCCCGTCAACGCAGCATAAATGAAGATGGCACATAAATGGAAAGTTACAAAGTCAACAGGAGTTCCACAAGCTACTTTGCATAGCTTGCATAATTCCCATTGACTGCCGCTGAATTTTGCTGGCAGTGTAGACCAGGCCTCATAGGAAGGAGAATTCTCAGTTCACTAGAATCATAGGCTATGTCTACACTTGTTAATTTAGGTCGACTTAGCATGTCCACACTCAAATTTTAAGTTGACTTTGGGGGGACCCTACAAAGTCGACCTAGAGCATCCACACTGGACGCCTAGGTCGACTTGTAGGGCTAGGTGGACCTGGGACAGGTCCACGGTGGCAGGGGGGCACCCCTTGCTAAGTGCCAGGGGGCTCAGCCTTTGCCCCATTGTACCCCTGGCAAGGCATAGGGGCAGGGTGGGCAGGGCTTTGCCCTGCCCTTTGGGGGGCACAGCCAGGCTGTGGCTGTGCCAGCCACCCTGGCAGGGAGGGCAGTGGGGAAGCCCTGGAGTCCCCTAAGTCAACTTAAAGTCGACTTAGGGGTACTCCACGTCTACACTGGCTAAGTCGGCTTTCTAAAGTTGACTTAAGCAGAAAGTCGACTTAAAACAAGGTTTTATAAAGTCAACTTAATTTTTCCTTAAATCGACTTAAGCAGCTGCTTAAGTCGACTTAACGAAAGTGTAGTGTAGACGCAGAGTAAATTAAGTTGACTTAAGCTTGCTTAAGTCGACTTAATTTACAAGTGTAGACGCACCCATAGGGTCACAGAAATTAGTGACGTTGAAATACATTGAAATTAGTGAAATAAATTGAAATTAGTGAAGTTGAAATAATCTAATCTAGTTTCAACATCCTTGCAATAGAGATAACGGTTAGGCTAGCAGTGTTCTACCTCAGAGATGGAAGGATATCATTGGAAGGATAATTCTAGGTTCACTAGAATCATGGGGTCCCAGAGATTAGTAAAGTTGAAATTATCGAATTCCCTTCTCCTGCCCATGCAATTCCCTCCTCCTACCCATGCACTGAGTTATAAATGTTTGTGCACTAAATTTGCAGGCCAAGGCATGGTGTATCAGCTGATTCAGTTGAACTGCATCTTAATGCATGACCATTAGGAATGCCCAGCTTTAAGAGGACAGCTGTGATTATTGCTCCTAGCAATGGTGTATCCATTTAGTGCATAGTACTGAATAAAATCTATAAAAAAATTTATCTTTGCGATCTTCTACTACACCGGTGAGTACTGGAGAAAGCTCCATTTCAATGCTACCTAGCTTAAAGAGATCATGAGTAGCCCAAATATTCCTCTTACTGGCAACATAGCTGATCATTGGGTTACAAGATCAATAAAGATGCTTCTTACATAAGAAGGAGCCCAGAGAGCTGAGGACTCCATGTAATTGAACATGGCCAGGGTCTAAATCTAAAAATGTTAAGGCTATTAAAATATCTGCTATATCCCATATCTGTTGGAGAATTACAACCTAATCTCTGTGTGATTCATTATGTAGATCAATACTTACCTACTCTGGCTTGTCAGCAGCCGTATCTTCTTTGAACAAGCTTTTATATACTGTAGTTGTCAGGATTTGGGATTTGCTTAAAGAAAAAGCCTTTTAAAGGGTGAAATAATTCAAAGTTCTCACTCCAAAACCACACACATACTGGGAATGTTGAGTCTCTACATCCCTTGATGGTGAGTACTTTTAGAACTGTAGGTCTACACCCACCATGGATGCTGCAAGCTGATTCTAATAAAGTACTGGTTACTTCTGTCCTTTCTCTCCCACTTGCAGCTGCCAAGAGGCTAAGAGAAGAGCAGATTTTTGGTGCCCTGCTGCACTTGCAGCCGCCAAGAGATT
Organism: Pelusios castaneus; assembly: GCA_007922175.1. Lineage (NCBI taxonomy): Eukaryota > Metazoa > Chordata > Testudines > Pelomedusidae > Pelusios > Pelusios castaneus. Next base: position 5,765,534 of record ML685868.1, read on the forward strand.
CTGGAGGGAATGGGACAAAATGTTCTTTGGTGGAGCTTAGCATTTATAAGATGACTAGCAGTCAGGGATTGATACAAAAGAATGAGCCCTGAGACAGGCAAAGATGGGAAAGAGTAAAATAGACAGCACTTTACCTCTTCCAAGTGGTGGGGGGCAAAACAGTATTCTCCTTAGAGATGGAATTGAAATGATCTCTGAGTAAACATTTATTCTACAGCCCTGAGAGAATAAATTTCATTTATTGTTAACTCCCTTGCTGTTGAGTTGACTTGTTGATGGCTTGAAAACAAAAGACTGTGTATCTGTGATGCTAAATTTTAACACCCAGCTTAATTGATATTTGTAGTGATTGTCTGAATACTTCACACCAGGGTTTTCAATTGTCCTGATCTTTTTATAGTTTGATTTATATAAATTGAAGCTCCTTTTCCATCAAACACAAACACCCAGGCAATTGGAGGCTTAATTAAGTGAGCCCCAGCCTGTTGCAAAAGTAACAAGACAGGGATGGAGATGAAAAACTAAAATAGCAAATTAATGATGGATTGCAAGTGAGAGTGTGTGCATGTGTCTCACAGAGAGAGAGAAAAAATATATTTGCTCAGTGTTTTCTTTCTATTAGCTCAGCCAGTGATCTGGATATTACCGTAGCATTTAGAAAGGGGACCCAATAAAATTGGAGCCCAGTTGTGCTAAGCAACATGCAAACACAGAATGAGAGCCAGTCCCTGCTTCAAAAGACCATACAATCTAAAATAGATGAGGCAGACAAAGATATGGTATAAACAGATAAGATATGGGCAAGAATCAGAGCCCACAGAACCAAGGTCTCCTACTTCTGAGTTCAGTGCTCTATTCAGTATACATTATTGCCTCTTTAATTGACCTCCACCTACGTTGACTTGGATATTTTACACAGCTCTTCAAATGCCAGAAAAATGTGCTCACTGAATAAATTAAGTAGAAAATTTCATTAAGTCATGTATCAAAGCAGCTCTAATATCCTATATATGCTGCATCTTTGGTATCTGGACTTTCAATTAAAATTAGTCATAGAAGTACAGCCCCTCCAAGGATGGTTTCTTTGTTGTGGTGGAGGAGCTTGCGTGTTCCAATGAACCCAAGAAATATGTTATCTGGAGCTCCTGGTTGAACAGGGGGGAAGACTAAAACCAACCTACCCTAAGACACAAAAATGACCATGCCTGGATTAGGGATAATGGGACCCACCCTTAGAGACAAATTTGTAGCAGTGGAAGTAAGTGTCTGGTGCTTAGTCACCCCTGTAATCCATCCAGGCTCAGCCTGAAAAGGCGACATGGAACCACTTCAGGGGTCCACCACCCATGAGGTGAAGGGCAAGGGCTGGGTGTGATGTCAGCATGGTGGCTGGAGGAATGGACCATGAAAATTTGCCTTCTGCAGGAGAAACTGCATACCCACATTATAGTCATCTCATCTAGATGCATTTCCTTAGTTTATTTATGAGAATATAGTGTGCAATTGTGTCAAAAGCCTTACTAAAATCATGAAATAGCATACCTACTCTTCTCCCATCCACTAGGATAATAGCCCAGCACAAAGAAGGAAATTAGATTGGTTTGGCATTTTTTGTTCTTGACAAATTCATGCCAACTATTCCTTGTAACACTATTATCACCTAGGGGCTTACAAAATTGATTGTTTAATAATTTGTTCCTATATGTTGACAAGTATTGAAGTTAAGACGACTGGTCTATATTTTCCGGGTTCCTCTTTGTACCCCTTTTAAAAGATAGGTACCGTGTTTGCCATTCTCTAGTCCTGAGGGACCTCGCCGGTCTTCTGTGAGTTTTTGAGATTGCTAATGATTCTGAGATTGTTTCAGTTAGTTCTTTAAATATCCTAGGATGAATTTCATCAGGCGTTTCATCTAACTTTTCTAGCTATTCCCTGACCTGTTCTTTTTGGCTTGTGTTCCTTCCCCTTTGTTGTTAACATTAATGTTATTGAGTATCTGGTCATCGTAAGATTTTTAGTGGAGACTGAAGCAAAATAGGCATTAACCCCCTCAGTCTTCTTGATGCTACTAATCAGCTCTCCTTGCCCACTAAGTAAGGGGCCTACATTTTCCTTTGTCTTTCTCTTTGCTTCTAATATACTGAAACAACCTCTTCATTTTCTCCTTTATGTCCTTTAGTAGCTGTAACTCATTTTGTGCCTTAGCCTTTCTGATTTTTTGAATACATTTTTGTTCAAGGAAAAAAAAAAAAAAAAGCAATGGACCTCCAGTGGAGATACGTAAACTTATCAGAACTTGTTTATAAATTTGATTGGAAATCTCAGGAGAAAAGGTTTTTCTCCCGAGATTTCTCATACTTCCAGATAACAAGAATGGTATCTTCCAAGTGGCATTTTGTTCGTTCTTTCAGTAATGTATTTTCAGCAGGGAGAGTAAATCAGGAAGTTTCTATCTCTAAAGTGCCACAGGACTCCTTGGTTGTTTGGCTATATAATCCCTTGATTCTGAATACTATAATTTCTTGTCCTTTGTGTAGTTCAAGATATATTTTTTTAACAAGTGCCTATAGTGCAGCAACTGTGATTTCAAGAGTTCATGGAAATAATGAACTTTCTTCTTCATTTATGGGAATTGTCATCTTTTTGGTTCATTTTGAGTATTAGGTTTAAGTGGAATCAAAATCTCAAGGTGAAATTTATTTAAAACAATCAGCCCATCATACTAACCTATTAATTAGACTTTTGAAATGTCACCTTTTCTGCTTGAAAGGCGCGTGCACTGCTGTGAAACTGTCAACTCACCCATGATGAGTTTCCGTTTATCAACAAAATCTGAAGGGAGGTGTGTTCCAGATGACTTAGGTTCATAACAACAAATAACAGATCTTGTTTTAAATGCCCCTTAAAAATAATTCTTCAAATTAAGAGATCCCAGGATATCTTTCATCTTTTTTTTTTTAATGGGGATAATGAGATCAACCTTCATAGATTCAAAGGGCATGAAAATCCAGTTTGAATTTTTGGAAGTGTCAGTGATCAATTCAATGATCAGCTGTCACTTGTTAAAAAATGGGCTATGAGCCAAATTCATCACTGGTGTACATTTCAGTGCTGTTATACCACAGATTGAATTTGGCTCAGTGTATTAAAAAAATCAGAAAGAGGAAAGATGTAGAGGGAGCATTATAGACACAGGAGAATTGGTAACTGACATGAACAAAAAAAAAAAATCCTTAGCTAGGTGCCGGAGAAAGATCAAATGCTTAAAGAGCAGCTTGCAGAAAAAGAAAAGGACAATTTTTTTTTCAGGAGAGAATGAAAGAAATTGGCTTGACATAAATTTCTTAGAATTCCTGGAAAATGCTGATATAACATCAGGGCGGAAAAAAACTTTTGTGTGTCTGAAAACATGGGGTGGGGGTTCTAAAACAATTGATTAGATTAATTTAAACAAGATTTGCCACAGATCACTGCAGCCAATAAATTGGCAACAATCACAGGTATCACCTAATCCAAAAAGACAGAAGTCATTTTTAAAAATACATATTTTGATTCTAGCAATATTTGAATTGGTTACAACTGCCACAATTCAGACACAAATCTAGATCTTTATCCTACAAACAAATTAGATCTAAATAATGATTCATATGAACAGCTCTGACTTTGTGTTACACAATATATTTTCTTTAGCTCAGGTACGTCACGGCTCTCGGTTATGTGTTCTTTGCGCATCCACATGGCAAAGAGGAATCAGATCTGAGCTATTTGCCTTGGCAACATTTCCTACCTGATCTTTCCAAGGCTTGTATATGGAGTCCATTTCTTTAATTTGCTGCTCCTAGTCAGCATATTGTCTGGCATGAATAACAATTAACAGCAGCAAGAGTGGTGTTTTAGTTTAGCATAATGGACATAAGGCAACTTGCTAGCCACATCTGCTGGTATAGGCCAGCAGCAAATTACTAAATCCCAGCACAAAGAGGAAGCAGTGAAGGAAGAGTATCGCAGAGGGTATGTCTACACTGCACATACCTTACATATACTATGTGCCCCCATCACATATATAAATCGCAATGTAGGCAGTGAGGAACTGCTGAGGATTTAGTGGCTCTGACCTTTACAGACTACTGTACCTCTTTCAGGAGTCTGATTTATCTTGTACCCTAAGTTCTACCTCACTTAAAAATGACTTGCTTGCAAAATTCGACATACAAATACAAAAGTGACACCGCACACTGTTACTGAAAGATTGCTTACTTCCTCCTTTTTACTATATAATGATACAATAAATCAATTGGACTATAAACATTATACTTATCCCTCTGTGTATAGCGGAAGTGTCAAACATGCGGTCAGCAAACCTCTTCCACACGGCCTGTGACTCTGCTCCTCAGGACAACTCCCTCCTCTTAAAAGAGAGAGAGAGAGGGAGAGAGGTCTTACGATATCAGGTAGAGCAGTCTCGCATATGCAGTGATCCGTGTTGCTGCGATAGTGTCAGGTCTTGTGACATTGCGGAGCACTGGGTACGTGAGACCATAGGTTGTCTTAGCAGGTGGGCAGGTAGGGCAACGGCCCTGGGCCCCCCAGGGTGAGGGGCCTCCCAAGTGCAGCTGTGGGGGGCTGCCGCGGGAGCCTGGGAGGGTGGCCAGGGACCTGGCGGAGGCCGGGGGGCCAGTTGTGGGGGGCGGGAGGCCCTATGTTGGCCCCAGCATGGCCGGCGTGGAGGTCAGTGTGGGGATCCAGCCAGGGGGAGGGGAGCCAGGGAGCTGCAGCTGGGGTCAGGGGGGAGGACAGGGAGCTATGGCCAGGGTTCAGCGGGGGAGTGGGGATCTGCAGCCGGGGGTCGATGGGGAGGTGCAGCTGGTGCTCAGTGGGGGGTCAGGGGAGCCCGGGAGCTATGGCTGGGGGGTGGTAAAGGGGCAGGGAGTTGGGGAGCTAAGGCCGGGGTGGAGGAACTGGCTGTGGAGCCCAGCGGGGGTCCAGTGGGGGAACGGGATCCCTTGGAGGATATGAGGGGGGACAAAAGTCAAGGATGATGGCCCCCATGTGGCGTGGGAGGGCCCCATTCTTGACTTTAGCCCCAGGCCCTGGAATTGCTAAGACCGCCCCTGTGTGAGGCTGTGCTCCACAAAACCACACACTCTCATGGAGTACAGTTTTACATTCACAGCGTTCCGCGTTGCCGCAGGCAAACCCTAGTATTTCTATTTATGGAATGCACGGCCCATTTGAAAGAAATTTAAGTCAAATGTGGCCTGCCATAGCAAATGAGTTTGACACCCCTGGCGTGTAGTATATAGAGCAATATAAACAAGTCATTGTCTCTTTGAAATATTAGTTTGCACTGACTTTCTAGTGCTTTTTATATAGCTTATTGTAAAATGAGGCAGATATCTAGATGACTTGATGTACCCTCTGGAAGACCTCTTCGTACCCCTAAGGGGACACATACACCTTGTTGAGCTAGTAGAATAAAAGAATGGGCCAGTAGAATAAAAGCATAGCTGAACTCAAGCCATGCCTCTCTCTCACCTACACTATTTTTAGCGGTGGTAGTGTCCTGCTGTCTCCCCACTGCTGAGTTTTTCCCTACTACACGGAAAAGCTCAATCAGCAGGGAAAGTCTCTGCCAGCTCCCCATTGCCAGTGATTTTCCCCACGACAGAGAGCTATCAGAGCCTTTCCATGCCTCAATGAAAGGCTCTGGCAGAGAGGAGGCATTGGGCATACGTTCAAGCAGCTCACCTTTCTGCCTTCCTCCTGCCAGAGTCTTTCTCTGTCAAATGTAGCTACCCCACCACAGCGAGGATGGATGCAGCCCATGTTTCACTGCAGCGTGTAGCTACACACACCCTACATGTCACTGTCAGTGGTGTGCAGCGAAGAGGTAGGCTACGTCACAGTGCCACTGTGGGGCAACTTATGCAGCAGCCCTTGCTCAGGGACGAGCCTCAAGGCCCCATCTATCTCTGAGCAATTAACTGGTGTCTATGTATTGACACATGTTCTGCATAGGAAATTTCAGTGGTGATAATCATCTCAGAACCACAGGGAATGAATGCAGTTAATTTTGCCTGAAAAATACATTCTTGAGAAGTAAACCCTTCATAGTAACTTTCAAAGGCTTATAGAACTAGGAAGGATTTTTTTTTTAAAAAAAACCCAAAACAAAAGAAAATGTATCTCATGTCCAGTACTATCTGGCAGTCTGTGTCATGCCTTCAGCTGGTACAAATCGGCCCGTCTTCAAGTCAGTGAAACTATATTGATTTATATGTGGGAGGTTGGACGGATGAATATATAATGGTTATCTAGAGAGGTGGTGGAATCTCCATTCCTAGAGGCTTTTAAGGCCCAGCTTGATAAAACTCTGGCTTGGATGATTTAGTTGGGGTTAGTCCTGCTTTGAGCAGGGGGTTGCATTAGATGGTCTTCGGAGGTCTCTTCGAATCCTAATCTTCTATGATTTTATCTCACTTTTTAATTGTATTACACTCACAGTCAGGATGGTTTTAGATATAAATGTCTCGCTTTTCATCCTTTTAAAGAATCACAGATAATTTGAACCTGTGACCTTCTAAAAAAATCCTCCTTTTGTTACCAAATTTTTTTAAAGGGAAAATTAAGCTCATACAAGTAACCTTTGTTGTTTAGGTTGAACCTACAGTGCTTTTCGTTCCATTGCTGCGAAGGGAATGCAAGTTAATTAAAAAGCCACAAATTATTTTAAGAGCTGCAATGTTGTTACCATAATGCCAACAAGCAAATAAACAGAAATGTCATGTTACTTTCAAGTTTCAATAGAAACTGGGGACAAAAATCAGTGATTGCCTAATGGGAAAAGACTCTTCAAGAGGAATTGTTCCTGTAATGTCAGTCTCCCTAGCACATAATACTACAAGAGGCTAAAGATTCTCTCAATAGAAGGATGAATCTACAATTTTGAATATGTGTTCTCATTGCTTGAAACAATGAGTGGGCTTAAGGAACTTGACTATGGTGACATTTACTGCTCCGATGCTGCTGGGTGTGGATTATAATCTATTATAAAGACCCAATCCTAAATCTGATACAGGTGGGCAGACTCTGACACTCCTGTCAGTTCCCATTCAAGTCAATATTATTTCACATGGGCAAAGGAATCCTCCCAAGTGGGTCAGACAGCAGGATTTCCGACTCCATTTTGGAACAGGGTTACAGATTTGAGTCTATGAAAATGGCTGTCCCACTCCTAAACTTGGTGCTGCAGAAGGGAGACCAAGCACAATTGGAATGGAGTATATGACCCAGCCCAGGCAGGGTGCAGACATCCTGGTGGTAGACGCAGACAATGGAACTGCCCTGTACCATTATCGTCAGAGTGCTCTGTACGTGTTAAGATGTACTGGGTGAAGAAGGTGCAGAGCCTTAAGAAAGGCTTATCGCTTACCCTCAGAACAATAGGTCAAAAACTACTATAGCAACGTGAGGGGAAGGCAGTGATAAAAACAGCATCATGAAGTATTAAAGGCCCTGACGCTTCAAGCAGGTTAGAAACTTTTACACACATGAATAATGGAAATGGGTCTCCTTATGTGCTTAAATTACTTGTTAAAATAAGTGTTGACAAGATCAAGGCCAAAAAAAAAAAAAATCCACACCCCAAAACTGAATTTAATCATTAACAGTGCAGTTTTCAGAGCCTGTTGTGCATTGAATCCACTGTAATCTCATAAGTTTGTTTCTTAGACAACTCTTTTTAGGTGTTTTTTAAAGGAGGTAGCAGCCATACCAAAAGCTTTGCCATTCTCATCAGCAGAGAAGATAAAAGAATATAAAAAGCAGAGATGAGTTTTGCTCAACATGTGCTGATGACAGCTGGCTGTGAAGGGAAGAATAATATCATCATGTTCTTATTTAAAAATTAAAATACCTTTAAAAGTTACTACCTATGTAGATAGCCATTAATGCCTAGTTTAGTGTGAAACTACAGTATTAATTTAATTTCTTTAATGATGTCATCATAAAAGATTCATATGACGGCTATTACAGATGGAAGTTTCCAGATTAGCTTTAAAGACTGACTGCTGAAATTGTGTAGTTTCTTTCAAAGCATTGCTTTTAAAAAATGAAAAAGAATTCAGAATATTTCTGATTCTCAATGACGCCTTCAGTTCATTCTCCCCACAATAAAGGTGGAAGGCTTGTAAAATCCATCTGAGAGACTTCCTGAAGTTGCATCTCTAGCTAAGGCTCAGTAGACAAGGTTGTTTTATGTAATGTTTCAGATTCTCAGTTCTGTATGCATTGCATTACATTTCTATTCAATTACAGCGCAATTGTCTTCTAATAAATATATTGGGGGGGGGGGTCAGTCAGGTGTTGAAATAGCTTTTTCATTATATATGGTGTGTGTACTTTTCTTGAAGCTGATTTCTGCTTTGAAAGAATGAAACATTGCTTATTGTTCTAAGGCCAAAATGGTGTTTAGTTAGATTTTTTTTTTTAAATGCTGGGGAGAACACAGTAGTTTATGGGTCCTTCATGGTTTTAGATAGCACATGAGAATTCAGTGGCACCAGCATTTACTCTATGTGACCTATGCTAGTAAAATGTATTTTCCAGGTACTTTTTTTTTTCATAGATAGTAACTGCTGAAGTGTGGGAAACATAACCTCTGTAATATAGAAATCATTTCTCTTGCTTTCATTATTACCTTTTAGATTTTAAATGTATCATGGCAGGAACCATTAGGTGCTTAATTCCCCAGGCTCTCATTCTGACTGGGAATGTTGGATGCTTCTGCAATACAAATACATAATGATTATCTGTTTGGCTGTAGTGTCCAGAATGTGCTAGGTGCTGTCCAATGATGAGCTGGGGAATCTGTTTATATATGCATCTTATGAACTCTAATTGTTCTTATGAAATTTCTGTGTCATTGAATGCCTCATTGAAAGCGGAGTCAGCTATCTGCTGCCAGGATTAAGTCACTCCGGACCAGGTACAATGGAGGGTCCTTGAGGGCTCCCATTCATAGGGAAGGGCCTCATGACAATGGGATGACTGAAGCCTGGAGAAATCATTCTGACCCAGTTCATCTGCCAGGTTGGAGGCTATAACACCTGAATAAAGACACCAGGTGTTAATGATGTAACATAAATGCCACAGAGTCAATTTAAAGAGACTCACAGTGACACATGAAGATTCAACAGGGGAGAGTGAGAGAAGAACATGCTTCTTTGCATAAGGGACCCATTGAACTGCCTCCCCAGCCAAGGAAGAAAGAAACTCTGCATAAGAAAGATAGATTCCCTGGTTTGGAGGAGAAAGCTATGTGTAGAAGGGGTTAGCCTGAACTCCTTGGAGGAGTTTGACCTAAGCCCAAAGAATGCCCAAGAATGGTGAGAAACAACGAAGGAACCATGTTTTGCAACCAGGGAGGCAGTAGTGGGTAAGCGGTGATACCGCCTTCATGTATACTTATTGACTTGCTAATTTCACATGCCCTTTTCCCATGTGGAATCTGGTATAATGATATCTGGGACCTTGTGATGGGGTGTACTTGCCCCACACTGGAGACAAAGGGGTTAAACCAATGCTCCTAGCAGCAGAAGACACATCCCCCCACCTCTGTTGGGCATGTTCCAACTTTTGCTGCAGTATAAGAGGGAGCAGCCCAGCTAATTCATGGTGAGATGCCGAGCAGGAAGGACACACAGTCAAGGCTCCAGCCAGGGAGTCAGAAGGTTCTGCAGATGCTCCATAGAAGCCAGGCCTGGAGGGCACTACACCTGCCAATGGAGTCGGGGACCCAGTACCCTGGACAGGGGCTTCAGGAATCGGGGTAGGAAGTGGTCAAGAGGGAAGGCTATTGAATGGTCTTTGGAGAGACTGTTTCAGCTGGTTCCTTGTTGTGACAGTGACAACTTTGAGACACTGTCAGGGCCATGGGCCGGAACCCAGTAGAGCAAGGAGGGTCTGGGTCCCCTCATATTCCTCCACTTTTTTCAGTAGGCCACCCTGCCCTGAACTCAAGGATTGGTACCGACACCGGCCACAGGCCGCCTGGCCCTGAACGTAAGGGCTACTACCAGCTTTGACCACAAGGCTTCCCCCACACACAGTTTGCCCCCTTTCAGCCAGCAGAATCTACATGCCCTGCAACAGATCTCCTTTAAAAGAGCACCTACATTTCAAAGGGAATGTCTCATTCATCTTCCTGGCGCTATTCCCCCACTCCCTTGGTCTGTTTTTCTTTTGGGCTTCTCTGGAAGGATGGCAGTTGGGTGGGAGAGCTAGGAAAACCAGAAGGAGACAGTATATCATGGGCAGTTAGGATGGAAGGAGATAAGACATAGGGGCAGATGGGATAGGATACTAGAAAAGGGCCCTGATGACAAGGGGAGGGGGACAGGTTGGTTGAGGGTTCAGAACCTGGGGAGGATTAGAGAAGGGACAGACTTAACGAGGTTAGAGGGCAGCCAGGATGGGAAACAGATGGGGGTATATGGCAGATGGGATAGAACATGGGGAAGAGATGGGGTGCAGGTAGCCTAAGGTGGGGAAGTTAGGGCACAGGGAGGTATGGGGGTGGGGGCAGGACACCAGAGAGCCAGGCACTGATGGCATGGTGTTGGACATGATGGGAAGGAGGGCTATGGTGGGGAGGTGGAGGCAGGGTGTGCCACTTACCTAGTTGCTACCCATTCTTGGGGGGCGGGGAGGTTCCTTGGGTTCATCGAGGGACAGGCCACTGGGGGTGGGGTTGTGCAGGGCTGTGGATTTCCCCCTGGATTCCCTGGCTAGGCCAGACCTGTCCAAGCTAAGGCCTCTGCACATGGGTTAAAGAACATACCACTTGCACCCTGCTGACAGGCACTAAGGGTATGTCTACACTGGAAAAAGTTAAGTCAACTTAATGTCAACTTTAAGTCAACTTAAAGTCGACCTTATTAAGTCGACTTAACAAAGTGGCTCCTTTCAAGTCGACTTTATTAAGTCGACTTAACATTGGGCATAGGTGTCCACACTGGCATTAAGTCAACTTAATAAAGTCGACTTAAGGGCTACTCCCCGTCTATACTGTCCTTAAGTCGACTTAAGAAGTGGACTTAAGGCTTAAGTCCATCAAAGGAGGGGTGGTTATTAAGTTGACTTAAGCCTTCATTAAGTAGACTGAAGGAATTTCTGAAGTCGACTTAATGAAAGCCCAATGTGGACATGAAATAATTTAGGTCAATTTAAGGTCCTTAAGTCGACCTAAATTGCTAGTGTAGACATACCCTAAGAGTTTGTTAGTGCACTTTGATCTGTTTCTGGGGGGACTAGATCAAGGTGCATTAGGGAACTGCTAATGCTTATCAGGGTGCACCACAGCAGTTAGTCAATGCCCCTCTAGGCTGCTGTGGGGTAGATCAAACCCATCTTGCGGTGAATTTGCTGCTCTAGGCAATTGCCTCACTTGCCTATGCCTAAAACAGCCTCTCTGCATGATATGCTTGAAAAGGCACCACTTCATGCCCCACCCTTGCACCCTATTAGCTCCACCATTGTACATTGCTTGTGCAAGGTAAGGTAAGGAAGGACTGTGTGCTTCACTATCATGTATCCCTGGAGAGCTGATCTCCCAGAAGGTGGGAGCTCTGCCAAAGCCTGTGCTTAAGCCAGTAGGAAGTCTGGAACATCAGCACTGGTCCAGAAGGGCTATGTGGTCCCATTTCTCTGAGGGGGTAGCAGACGGATCCTGTGCCCAGGAAATGTGCTGGCCTACTCAGGCTTAAGGATGTATGAGAGCACATTGGTCTAAGCAAGGTGGAGGCCCAAACACAACAGCTGGGTACGTATCCGGCTAAAGGAGCTTTATCAGGGCTATGTGACAGACGAGTGCCTGTGTTGCGCTAGATGCCGGACAGACATCCAGGAAGTCATAATCCCTGCCCCAAACAAAGTTCTTTCAGTCGAAGATGAGAAAAGATGTGCCAGGGCCATTTTCCTTGTACGTCTCCTGGTTGAAGTGGATTTGAAGGAGGGATTTGAAGGAAGCAAGTTGATGTTGCTCTCTTTAATCAGGAAGCTTCCATTAACGCTAGAAGGGGTGTATGTTCGTGTGTCAGGTGGACAGGAAATATGCAAACACTGACATGTGTCTGGAGTATCTACAGACCAGAGGTTTTGTTTTCTTTTTTTTAAATGAAAGAATTTTGAATGCAGGCAGAGATCTATTGACTAAGAGGATTGTGTTCTCTGAGCATTCAATATTTGTTCCTTATTGTAACAGTATCCATTGGAATATGTGACAAGCTGTTAAGCTGTTGTTAAGTGTCCCCTCTGATGGGAAGAAAAAGAAAACAAGTGACACAATGCCAGAGTCACTGCACCTTTGTTAGGCTCGAGTCCCTTTCTTAGCGCCTCTCATGTGGAACTGAGGCACAGAGAGAGTGATTTTCCCAAGGTCATGCACAAGTTAGTGCCAGAGCTAAGCACTGATTTCAAATTTCCCAGTTCAGTGCTTAACAACAAGAGCTATCCTCCCTGCTCAAAGACCATCTTTCCTCTGGCTGGTCTTTACTAGTGAACAGCTCCTGGGGAAAAGAGTGTGTATTCCAATCTTGTATTCTTACCATTTGAGGAGAAAGAGCCTTTATATACCTTGGCTGGGCAATGGTATGAAAGTGTAGTTTATGATGGTGATGAAGAATTTTAGACTGTCTCTCTAGTTTCTTGACGATCTATTTGCAGTCATTATTCTTTCATGAATATTCAGATGGGCTGTAGTGATAGAAAGTACGGTACTTGACATCATTTGTGCAATTAATCACATATTTGTATTCTGCTGGTGGTAATGGGAATTAAAATTCTGAAACTGATTAGAACAAGGTTCATATCCATTAATCCATCCATCCATCTATACATATCTATTGTGTTGAAGTATTTAAAGGCACTCATCTGTGCCTTTCGAACTGTAGAATAGCATAAATTCTTTTTAGCATAGTGCGAGAAGACAGAAATTGCTTAAAATATAAGAATATTTATTAATGGAAAGGATTTGCAAGAGTATAGAAATTAATTTCTAAATCTCTTAAAAAATATAATTGCTGCTTCCCAGTCAGTCATGAGTACTTAATAGCTTCACTATGAAGAAAAGCTTCCTTCTTGTACTGACTAAAGAAAAGAAGTTGTTTGCAGCATTGTAGCTATGTTGGAAGATTAAGTCAAAGCATGTCTGACAGATAGAAATTTCATTTGAATAAGATCAATATTTATTACTTAGTGTTTGACAACGCTGTAAACTGAACTTCTGCAAAGTTACCTTTTAACTGACTGCATATTTCCTCCTTCCTGGCTCGTGTGCTGTAACTTTTATTGATGGCTTTTTATTAGGACACAGGCTCAGGGAAAAAGGAATGTGAAATACACTTAAATTTCACAATCAACTGCCATTAGCATAGAGTGATAGAGAGTGTCTGCCTGAGCAACACATTTGCTCCTGCTTTCACCTTACATCTATTTCAGAAAGGCAACGGATTTGCAGCAGAATTTGGTGCATGTGAAGTACTACATTTGTGGAGGTTTTGTTAGTTGCTTATGATTGTTGTTTGGGAGGAAACAAGAACCATGGTGGCAAAGGTGGTTAAAAACATTCCCTGCAATGTAATTCTGTTGTATTTGAACAGACATTACTGTAGCATTGATTTGAAGTACCCTTCAGGGTGACTGTTCACCCTTCCCATAGCCCTGAGAGTCCATTTATTTCACACATCAATTACACACTTGACATTTTAACACTATCTCTCTGATTTTAATGGGTTTTAGGCACTGCATTTTGATTAGAGGGAGAAATGATTCATTCAGGAAAGGGGAGTCCAATCACTTATATAAAGAATAGAAACATAAATTGCAAAACATTTTTTTTAAAAGTAGCTGAACTAAAGAAAGCCATTTAAAATTACCTAGCGAATCTCCATCTACGAAGATTTGTTTCTCCTGTGTATGTCCAAAAAAGCATATGGCTATGCCATTGTAAGGTAAGTTGCTTTTGGGTCACCACTATTCAAAATAGGATTTCCTTCATGGTCACTCCACAATGAAGCCATTATTATCATATCAAGGACAATTCAGTGAAACCAAATTGTGTCTGAGACTGCTGCAAATAGTCCAAGTTGAAGAAACACTTGAGTGAGAGTTTGATATTTTGCTAGTTCTCCCCTTCCTGGAACCTGTCATTAAGTTTGAATGCCTGTGCTTAATAACTTAAAGTACTTGCTTAGCTCAACTGATAAAAATATTTGTACTAGGATTGGTTTTTTTTAACAGCATTCAGTGTGGATCAAAGGTCGGTTTTTTATTCTTGTAATACGGAAAAGATGGTTTAGAGTTAGCTGGAGTTTTTTAAAGCTGTTGTGAGAGACCAGGACCAGACAACAACAGGAGGGTCTTAGAAGGGAGAAACATAAGCCCCAGAATGATCGGGGCCTTGTTCCCTGCAGACTGAGTAGGGGTTACTTCAGGGTAATTAGAAGCACCTGAGACCAATTAATGCCCAGCTAGAGTCCTGACAAAAACTCTGGTTCCAGCCAGAGAGGAAAGAGAGATAACAGTAGGGTATGAGGAATCATAGAATCATAGAATAATAGGGTTGGAAGGGACCTCACGAGGTCATCTAGTCCAACCCCCTGCTAAAAAGAAGGACCACTCCCCCTAAATTATCCCAGCCAGGGTTTTGTCTAACCGAGCCTTAAAAATCTCCAAAGATGAAGATTCTACCACCTCCCTAGATAGCCCATTCCAATGCTTCACCACCCTCCTAGTGAGAAAGTTTTTCCTAATATCCAACCTTGACCTCTCCAGCTGTAATTTGAAACCATTGCTCCTTGTTCTGTCCTCTGTTACCCTCAAGAACAGCCTAGCTCCCTCCTCTTTGGAGCAACCCTTCAAGTAGTTGAAGGTTGCTATCAAATCTCCCCTCAGTCTTCTCTTCTCTAGACTAAATAAGCCTAGTTCCTTCAGTCTCTCCTCATAAGTCATGTGCCCCAGCCCCCTAATCATTTTTGTTGCCCTCCGCTGGACTTTTTCTAATTTGTCCACATCCTTTCTGTAGTGGGGAGCCCAAAACTGGACACAGTACTCCAGATGCGGCCTGACCAGTGTCGAATAGAGGGGAATTATCACATCCCTCGATCTGCTGGCAATACTCCTACTGATGCAGCCTAATATGCCATTGGCCTTTTTGGCAACAAGGGCACACTGTTGGCTCATATTCATCTTCCCGTCCACCATAACTCCCAGGTCCTTTTCTACAGCGCTGCTACTTAGCCGATCGGTCCCCAGCCTGTAGCAGTGCATGGGATTTTTCCATCCTAAGCGCAGGACTTTGCACTTGTCTTTGTTGAACCTCATGAG